>CM070675.1:16048199-16621655 GCA_036346575.1 Dendrocalamus sinicus | reverse complement strand
AAAACTAGAAAACTAGAAAAAATAAAATTAAGAAATAATAAATTAAAAGTTAAGATTGAAGCTGAAATGGGCGGTTCCATATGCACAGTGCACCGCTGCTGCAGCCTGCGGAGAATAAATGTTGCAGGAGATCAGTTCAAGCTTCGAAACCTGCGCTGCCATGAATGGAACTGCATGCAAGGCACAACGGCAGGCAGGCCGTAAATTTCGGTCGATATATAGGACGTCTTAATTTGACGCGCACGATCTCTGGTCGTCCATGACCAGTGCGGTGCGGCGTGCCCATACGTACCTGCGCACGTCCTGCACCGCAGCAGCGTGGCGAAACCGAAACCTGCTCAACGAGCTCTCCTAATCCACTTCCGAAAGGCCATTTGAGATTGCCCGTTGATGTCTGAAATGCTAAAAACAGCAGTTTAATTGAAAAATCTTGTAATAGTTATTCAAAAATGCATATTTCAGTACAACTGCAACCAGTGTATTGAGTGTGTGTGATGGTTTAAATTGCAGCCACCTTTGAATTTTGGTCAAGTTTTCCATGCGCATCGCAGAGATATTGTAGTTAATTTATTAGGCATGTGTGACATAATGAGTTGAAATTCCTGACGCGAAAAGATCTAGGAAAAGTAAAATTTACAAATATCCGATCAAATTGCTACTATGTCTGTTTTTGTCGCTGTCTTCAAGACGTGAATTTGACCATTACATTTGAGAAATTTGTATTAGTATAAACTAAAAATTTATAATATTTTGACATTATTTTTAATGATAGATATAAGTTTGGTATTTCCATTCTAGATGGTTTAAATATATTGATTATCAAATTTTAGAATATTTAACTACACCGATTCTAAAACATCATTTAAACAAATGGAGAGAGTATTTTTTTAAAAAATTATTAATCCTTTCGAAGTTTGCCAATTCTGACGCTTGATCGACTTTTGGACGTCAGAATGGGGTGGATTCCAAATGCACTACGACTACGAGGTGTGTACTACAGTCTACTGTGGCGATGAAAACTCAACGCTACCTTTTGCATGTTATCACTTGTCAGAGTAGAGATTGCTTTGTCCCAGGGACCAATTTCCTTCAATTAAATTAACTTAATTCTCGTATTCTGACCCTACTTTATGGAGAACGGGTAAAATAAGAACCTAGGCAACAAAGAGAACCTACTATTATGAATTTATCCAATGGTTAGCATGAAACATAGGCATGCATGCATTTGCATGGGGCAAAGTTATTACTTTCATCATTCCTTAATTTGAGCAGAAATTGATCAAGATGGAAACAAAACTCTCCGGTGTAGGTCAAACTGGAACATATGTTAGTCTTTGTTAGAAATAATCTTGACTTAGAGTTCAAGACGTATTAGAGTCAGTCTCTGTGTGTAAACTCAAGTTGAAGTTGTATCCAACTTCAAGTCTGAATACATATACTAGTAGGAGATTATTAGCCTATATATTGAGGGGGTTTGTAGCCAGTTTTATAAGAAAAGCAAGAAAAAGGGGAGCAAATAAGAGAATAGAGAAATTCATAAATTCTCCTGTGTTCTCTCAGATTATTTGCAATGTGTGCGTTTTCTCCGGGATCAAAGTTTTAACAAGTGGTATTAGAGCCTAGGTGAGAACCGAGTCGCTGGAAAAATCGTCTCGGCGATTCCGTTTTGCGCTCGTCTCGCGCAGCGCTCCGGAGGCACACGTCGCCGACACGTGCACCAGCAAAGTCGTTTGGTGAAAGCAGGCCTTAGGCCCTTTGGCCTGAGCGTGAAAAAAGAGTCAAGACATTTCTAGCATCCAGAATAAGCAACGCACGCGTCCGTGTTAGACCGAGACCCATGACAAAACACAGCATGAGGATAAGTCGTAGTTGAGACTGACTGTCTCAATGTTTTAGAATCTTTGTATCGGATGAACTGTGCGATTAAGTTTATGTAGCTTGCATGTAGAACGCTTTATGTGGAGGCGTGATCGTAGTTCATAATGCATTGAGACTAAAATTAAAGTATGTCAAGTCAATATTAAGAGAAAATTGTTAGAAATAATCTTGACTTAGAGTTCAAGACATAGTAGAGATACTCGTGTGTAACTCAAGTTGAAGTTGTGTCCAACTTAAAGTCCGAATACATATACTAGTAAGAGATTATTAACCTATATATTGAGGAGTTTGTAGCCGCTTTGTAAGAAAAGTAAGAAAAAGGAGCAAATAAGATAATAGAGAAATTCAAAAATTCTCCTGTGTTCTCTCAAATTATTTGCAATGTGTATGTTTTCTCTTGGATCAAAGTTTTAACAATATTTACTAAAGGGCTACGTGACGAGGATTCTTGACATGGTTAACATTTTTTGGTCAAAGGTGAGTCAAAAATAAAATTCCCTCTAAAATAGATCTACATATTATTTCAGGCTCCCATGTTTATGACCACGGATTAAAGAAAATCTTACCCTTTAATAAATATAGGCTGGTTGGAGGCTAGTAACCACTAGTCATATCTAAAAGGTGACTAACTATGGACAAAGACGACCAGCTATATGTAGTTTTAAAATCCCGACCATGAAAGAATATGTTTCCTTAAGTATAACCGGTCGGAACTATAACGGTTTACCATGTAATTTATTAAATTAACACGTGAGAGTAGTTATTAGCGTTTCTGGCAACTTATGGTGGTTTAAAGACGACGTGATAGACACGGACGTGAAGACAGAAGACGTCTTCGGCAACATGAGCTGCCACCCTTAGGGGTGATCGGTTCGCTGAAAAGCTCATGATTTATGGTTGAAAATATTGTAATCGATCAAAAAATATTGTACTGATGAGGCTTATTTAGCATAATTAAATTTAAAAAAATTAAAAATATAAAAAATATGTTAGCCCATTACGTATAATACAAATAAATACGAAAAAAAAGAACCGGCAAAAAAGCTCAACAAAAAGCCAAAAATTCAGAAAAAGACGAAACTTATGAATAGTGCCAAATAAGCCCGCAGCACTGTAGCACAGCCATGTTGATCGCGCCCTTAGTCATAAATAGGATTGCCTGTGCCCTCGGAACACACCGATTCCATTCGCAATCTTGTAACATTATTTCCGTGCTTTCCTTTCCCGTAAGTTCCACAGGAGACCTGAGTCTGGATCGTCGACACTGTACATGTACACCGTTTGCTGTAACCAGCAATGGCCAGCAGTGATGTCTGATCAGTAGTTTTATATATATTGTTGAGAGAAACAGTATATAGATGCATAGTATTACAAAGTACAGCTCGTACAGTTTCTGTATTGTCTGCATCATTGACAGTGCTTATGGAAAGTACTTCCCATGCACTTAACCTTACGGTATCAATAAACTCATCTTTATCCCTTGGCCTTTTAAAAAAAATATTTGTTTCATTGAGTAATAAACCTGGTGTCGCACTACAAGGGTACTCGTAAGCAATTTTCTATAGTATAGCATTGATCAATGCGTATTTTTAACCCCTAATCAATGTGTAATCATGCCGAAATAACAGCATCGCAGCAACAGCACGACTGCAACAAGTCAGCTGCAACCCCGGTGCGTAGGCCAGACCTGCAGGCCATAAAGTGCCCTGCCCCGCGGTAGGAAACGAAGCCCGTGTCTAATAAAAGCGTGCGCGTCAAACTCGGACCACGCCGCTCTCTGCAGCCCTGTCCCCTCCCTGGCTACAGTATGATACTGCGCTCCTGTGGAGCGTCTGTGGAGAGGCCTTCCATCCGGCCCTCTCCATCGTTGCAATATTTCGCTTTAGTAATTCATGCAATATTTTGCTTTAGTAGTTTTCAAATAATAGCTAACAATTAAAGTGAGAATTTGACTAGTGCATCCTAGGTTGTATTAATAATTTTTGTTTAAATAAATCATTTCAAGTGTGATATAACACTTCATAATGAAGATGTGAATTACACGGTGCGTAGGATTTGATTAGGTCCATATATTTCACCACTACTCCTAGATACAAATAACAATATGCACGAACCATCAACCTAAACTATATATAAGATACATGTACATCTTATGGAACATCTTATGGAACATAAATGACATGGTGATTGTAGAGCTAACAAGACTTGTGGGCAAACGCCCGTAAGGGAAAAATAGAACACCGTAGGGTGCTTACATGGAGTGGCGGCTGTTAGGGCAACGTGGACATGACTGATTATCGCTGCAGTGATAGGCGTAATTGCAGCTCAGATTGGCACAACAACAGTACGGGTGGTAGTCGTTGCTGAGGTGGACCACCTCCTCATTTTTCATCTCCCTAATCCTCTACCTGCGGAGTTCATCGCAGTTGAAGTTCATCGTAGTTGATCTCTCAGTGTGGAGCTCCTCTCACAATTCTTCTAGATGGATTTGAAGAGAGTCGGTGTATTCATTCTCGATGAATGCAAAGTGCGACTCGAAGAATCTGATTGTTGCCATCCACTGCTATTGCAATTAATATCTGACCCTTATACTTCTTAGTCAAGAAGGTGCCATCTATCCAAAGCAACGAACGACGCGTTGTCCAATGTGTCGATGCACATCCCAAAAGCGAAGAATGCTCGCTTAAGTATCATCTTCTTGGGGAACCACTTCGAGGCTTATTCTAGAATATCAACATGGGTCCTAGAATTCCTTTATTGTATGACTTAGAGTAGACGGGTAGGTTGTGGAAAGAGTCTTCGAACGTATCGAACCTTTCTTCAAGTGCCTTCTGTTTCGCCCTCCAATCTTTAGCATAGCTTATTGTATACTGGTACCCCTACTGTACCGTAAGAATAATGGAACATAGCTCAAAATTCAAGTTGTCCACAATATCTCCATACCTAACAGTTGCAACAAAGCTCGAAGACATGTTTTTGTGGGATTGCATGACTCTATCGTCACGCAAGTGTGTAGAACAACTATTGAGTACTTCCAATGGATATCTCACATAGATTGGTATGCATGAACTCACCAAGGACATCCCTTTATGTCACACTTCATGACATGCACATGCAGGCTGGAGTTTACTACCTTGAATGTCCTTCTCAGTGACACTGCCCCAAAACTTGACTGATTCCTGCATCTCCTCTTTACTTTTGTAAAATGATATTTGTCTAATCTCGTTCTGCTAGTACTGCTAGGCTAGCCACCAACTCGCCTTCATTCACTACTGATTGTCAAATTGGTGTGCATTCCACTCCGACGAAACAACCTAATCACCTCCACGTTGCTCGTTATCAGAACGTTCATCATCTGACATTGCCTCATACTCACGGTCTACAACCACACTATTTACACATGTACCAACTACTCAATATAACTACATATCTAGTCATTTTATTTGCTAACCTATCATGATTTCAAAATAAAATCTATAAGAAAATTGAAAATTTACATCTACAATGTAGAAATCCACTCCTCTCTGTCTTCTCCTCCTCTTCCCCTCTCGTCTCCTCTCCTCTTCTCTTCTCTTCTCTTCTCCTCTTCTCTTCTCCTTCCCTCCACTCTTTCTATTTTTACCAAATTCTTATGAATTTCATCTAGTTTTTTGGCCCTTAAATAGACTGGTCTAAATGACGACAGAGGGTGCAGGGTCTCTATCGCCATTTCAACTAACGATTGGTTACTCTGTCATCTATTTGTTTGACAATAGAGCATGTGTCATCACTTCAAATGGGGACATAGGCTATGTCCTAAGTTCAAATGGCAATAGAGTTTTATCACCGTTTGAAATGGTGGCAGAAGGTTATTTATGTATTTTTTTAAACGACGATGTATTAATGTAATATTAATAGAAAGTATTATTTAAAAAATTTCTCATTCGTGCAGAGTTCTCGTGCTCCTCTGATTCTCACTATAAATACAAGCATCCAGCCTCTATTACCACACTGTTTAGCTACTAGCTACTCATCGCCACTGACCAACTTGCTTCTCTTCTTCCCTCATTCTGTCTGGTCCGTCCCCTTGTAAACGAAATGGAGGTAAGTTGAGTGATGAAGTAACCAGACAAGTTACGACTGCTAGTTAGTTTACCAACCTAACGTACTACGGTTTGGTTTTTCTGCAGAAGGCGAGGAGGCGGCACGTGCCGGCCTTTGGGGAGTGGAACTACTACTACCACTACGACGAGCCGGAGTTGCCGCCCACCGCCGTGGCTGCCGAGTGGTACGCCGCGGAGCCGGAGGCCTGCAGCGACGTCTGGTTCAAGTACTCGTCGCCCCCGCTCAGGCCGGCGCCCAAGAAGGTAAGGAGGCCGGAGTGCGGGATAGCTCCGGAGAAGGCGCTGTGCGGCGGCAAGGGCAGGCTGCACTCGGGGCGTGCGAGGGCGTCCGACGCCGGCGGGGTGTTGCGCACGCCGGCGAAGGGCGCCTGCAGGGTGGTGCGGCCAGTGGACGAGGACCTATACCAGGTGCCACCGCCGGACTTCGTCTCCCACCGGCCAAGACGGGTACGTACGGACAGACGGGCCGAAACTTTGGTTCTGTACTCCTGTATATACATATTAATAAACTGAGTTTTCTTGTTCTAATGTTTTATGCAGAAGAGGGCCGTGAGGAGCCTGTGGATGGGATGCTTGGGGCTCAACTGCGTCGTCTGAAACGCGAACCAATCTAGCTTCTGGAGTAGTATTTGTGTTACTCTCTCTCCCTCTCCCTCTCACTGTTAGTTCTGTCTCTGGCCTCTGGCTCTCTGTAGCTATCTTTGCTTGTTCATGTAGGTAGAGAGGAATCAGTACTAACATTTCTACTTTTCTTTGTAATGTAAGAGGTGATTGCAACGTCTTGTGGTAGTACATTAGTACTATAATTTACGTCCTGTTCCAAATATTATTTAGCTTTTCATTTTTAGAAATTAACTTTTGAACGAAGTCTTTCTTAAGTTAATTTCTATCGGTAACTTTGAACAAAAACACGAGTGCCTTATACTTCTTTAATCTCTCTTATAATCAATAAAAAAACTATAGCTAAAAATTAAAAACACAGAATTTTTAAACGGAGCCTTTGCATGTCCGCGCTCCCATATTACCCTTCTGATAATTTTTTGACTGGCGTACGAGTTCTTGTCTTCTTGGTGAAATTTGCTTGTTGAAAAACGCTCAGTTTATGGGCAATGTTGCCATCGGTGCTTCGTGCATGTCGTTATCAAACTACTCTTCCGAGTACTGGCCATACACGTGAATGCGATGTGACGTGCTTTAAATTACTCTTTTGGATGATGTTTACCGTTCATGACATGACTTTTCCTGAACCCTGCAAGCTGGCAGGCAGTTGTGTCGACGTGTGTTTTCCCTTTGTTTTGGATTCTTTTCTCTGGCTCTTGGTATTAAGATGAAATGGCATCGATTTGCGGTAACCTTATTCCGGTCTTCCTAGCATAAAAAAAGCTATACGAGATGATCACCGACAGTTTCAAAAAATCATCAGTGTTACAATTATTATAAATAATTTTACAAGTATGATTATCTACATTATTAACGATGGCTAAAACCGTCTATAGGACATAATTATCACAAGATTAAAAACCATCTTTGATGTCTGTAATTATCACAGACAGTTTTTGCTGTGAATTATCACATACGGTTCGGATTAAAAACCATCTGTGATGTTCAGATTAAAAACCATATGTGATACATCACAGACGGTTTTTAATCCGAACTGTATGTGATAATGCCATATCACCGATCTGTGGCATCTCCCATAGAATCCCAGTCTCACCCATCCATTTTCTCTGCATCGAACGGTAGGCATCGGTCTCCTCCCACTTCTCGCCCCTTATTACTCCCCTCTCTCTTCGCCTAATTTCACTCCAAGACCAACACCGATAGGACATCCCTGTTGCTCATAGATCATCCACTCCTTTGTAAGAAACTCCATCTCCTCCAATTGAACCAACAGGGCCGACCACACGGGCACGAGCAACGAAATTACAACAACAAGTGAACTTGCTTTTTAAATAGTATACTTTTGATAAGAATTTGCTACTACCTGATTCTAGCGCCCTGTGTGAACAGGTATGAAGAGGAGGAACTTAGATAAGAACAATTTAACTTATTCTTTAAAGAGTATATTATCACATATGGTTATTTATACGAACTGTCAGGATATAAGCGGTTTGTATTAATAACCATCGTGATAATTCACACATGGTTATTTATACACACCGTCATGATAGTGGTGGACATCACGATGGTTTGTATGAATAACCGATCGTGATAGTTCATAGACGGTTATTAATAAGAACCGTCTGTAATAGTTTCATATCACAAACAGTTGGTATTTGGAACCGTTTATGATACGCCGCGTTATTAAATAGCAAGCGTGGTCTCGGTAGATTTGTCTTCATTGCGCTGCATTGAAGGAGGCAGACAACTTTGGGGAGTTTGGTAAAAACATACCACTTGTAGATCTAGCTTGTAGATCGATTTGTTCTTGGTAATTAGAGATTGGTGTTTGCTTCTAATAACTTATATGCCTTGTAATAGCTAGAGAGAGATGATAGATAGGTTTTTAGATCTAGCTAGCTAGGTTTAGAGAGAGATGGTAGTTTGCTCTAATTTAAGAATGGGTCAGTACTCGTAGTTTACTTCAATATATTCTTACTTGATATTGCTTCATAAATACATGGCTAGCTACTTAATTTAGATATGGACAATTTATTACAAGGTGAGTGACAATTATGTGTGTAAGTAGCTAGGTTGATTAGTTATAGTAGCATTAATAATCCAATTTGACACCTATTTGTTAAATATGTAGCGTAGACGGATCGAAGTTGGATATATGTTGAGAATCATATGAGTGAACAGTACATTAATGGCGTGTCTGCTTTTAGAAGATCGACTGAGCTGGATATGTTGAAGAAAATGATGAAATATATGTACTGTCCATGCATTGATTGTGATAATTTGAAGATGTTTACCAACTCAGCTCAAATTGAAACTCACTTGATTCGAAGGGTTTCAAAAAGGGGTATACATGTTAGACCAGTCACAGTGAAGAAAAGATTATACATGAAGATAGTTATAACATCGTTGAGGGAGACAACGATATGCCGGTTGTGGACTGTGCTTTTGATGATGATAGATTTGCAGCCTTGGGCTGGTTTGCAGGACTTTGTATACCTGATACATGCAGAAGTCCAACAGGAAGCTAAACCGGCAAAGTGGATTCACCGTGAGATACATGGAGACACATTTCCTCCACAACATGGGCTACTTCGTTATGACATTCAAAGACTTATTCTTACTATTCAACCTCGACGAACTCGATGTCTTACTTCTATGATGCTTTACCCTATAAGTGTATTGTATAATCAAGTTCTACATTCACGTAATACCGATAAATGTCATAACTCATTGCATATGATCCAACAAGTCCGACGACGGCGACAACCGGTGGGTTTCCTAGACCAACACTTGGTCTCTGAGCAATGTATCAATGATAACACATCCTTCGTCCAAGATTATATAACGAGGGGATAGTGCTTCACTAGTTACCATACA
The DNA here is from genome assembly GCA_036346575.1 of Dendrocalamus sinicus. Taxonomy (NCBI): domain Eukaryota; kingdom Viridiplantae; phylum Streptophyta; class Magnoliopsida; order Poales; family Poaceae; genus Dendrocalamus; species Dendrocalamus sinicus. Next base: position 16,612,176 of record CM070675.1, on the reverse strand, counting down.
TATTTCATTTGTACTTTATACGTAACATGAACTTATGATTAATCACTATGGCAATATACATGACTAGGTCTCACTGGATTCTAATGGTATAAGATTCTAATTGTGATTATACCAAAGTGGAGCAAGATAGTATACCTTTATTCCCTACTTAGGTGCAACCACGACTTCACCCGTGTGCAACAAACAATTGACAGATAAACTCATTTCCTCCACACATAACTCAATTGTAGTCTTCCCTTCGTTTGGAATGACCGAGGCTAACTTTGTGGAATCACATAGGACGTTCAGCGCTTACGTTGCCCAGGGAGGGAGACACAAGGAATCCAGCGCCACACTGTGACATAGGACGTTATTTCCAGTACCCGCTACAACACAACAATCCTATATCACACTCTGTAATAATGCCTCTGGAACTAACAATACCTATGTAATTCTATTTTTGCAGTGCCACTAACAGCTACAGTGCAATATATGTGGATTCTACATTTGCCACCATATGGAGGAAATCGTAGCCACTAAGACGAATAATCCAGAAGTTTGTCAACTTGCCAATAATTATTTCGTTATTATCAATATATATGTGTGTGTGCATGCTAACGACTTTAACACACCTAGCGGCAAGCAGGTGTGGAATTGGACGAAAGTGTAGTCCATCTTGACACACTCACCGAAATTCGAGGAAAGCTCTCCCAATTCTTGATATTGGAGGTCATAAACAAGGATGGAGAGTTCCAACCCGGCGTGATGATTAGATGCTGAAACATTTTATACAATTGTAATCACTCAATTGTGCTTAATCAAATAATTCATTCAAATGTACTTCATTCAGTTATTTAATTCATTTGTGAGATCTGGGTAATGATTATCATGTGCTATATATGTGATCTGTTTGCTTGTTTTCAGATGGCATGGCTAGCATTTCCTGAGGCTAGCCGAAAAACAGGATATAATTTAGCTATTCAAATAGCTATAACAGATGGTTTATAACAACAACACAGACGGATATGTTTAAGAACCATCTGTGATATGTTATATATCACAGGCAGTTTTTGGTATTAACCGTATGTGATATGTCAGATATCATAGACGACTATTTTAAAAACCGTCTGTGATAGTTCACATATCACAGACAGTTCAACTATCACAGACACATGAAGTCAGACGGCTCAAAAACCATCTGTGATAATTTTTTGTGGTGATGCTTGTTTCTGAAATGAATGTGAATTGGATGTATAGTACAAGTACTTGTTGCGTTTCTGCTTGTTTCAGATGGCATGGCTAGTATTTTCTGAGGCTAGCCAATAAATAGAAATACATTTCGCAATACAAAAGAATATCACAGATGGTTCCTTAGGACAAACCGTTTATGACACATTATCACAGACGGTTTCGTCTACAAACCGTATATGATATATCATCTATCACTGATGGTTTCATCTGCAAACTATGGGCCAATACTACCGCATTTCCTGTCGGACAACTCTCGTAGCTGGTCACACCAAACAGCAGCCAGACCGTCTCTGCAGGCCAGTCAAGCTGCTCACATCCGATAGCAAAAATCATAGAGTAAATGGTATAAAATCAAACTCAAACTTCAACAACAAAGTACAAACAAAATCAAATACTCATCACTCAACATAAGGTTGCCACCATGTGCTCTTACCGTTATTGTTTAGCAACTTTTGTAGGCCAGCTATGCTGTTTGGCATGGCTGGCCGGTCAAAATGCCATTGCCCATAGCTTAATACTCAACTTGGTTCAACCAAATGGCGTGCGTTGTATCTACCTAGTCAGTCTCCAATTTTGGACCAAAATTACCGTAGGTGGGCAAGATGCTTGAAAAATTCAAAATTATTTTGTGATATTTTAACTCTCAATTTTAAATTTTAATTCAACTTTGTCTAGACCACTGGAGAATCCATGAAATTGCGACTTCAATCGCATTTGTTGGCTGGTGCTACTGAACTATACATTCACTCGATTGTTGGCTTGTTAGCTCCATTTATCAGTTGATTACTATGTTTTGGTGTATACCCTGGTGGCATGGAAGGAAAATATTAGGGCTAATGGGGACAGATAAAGATCTGGATTCGATTCAACTTATACCATCCCGTTAACCCATCCTTAAGCCCTATGCCATTCAAACGTCCCAAAGAGAGGAGACCTCGCCACTAGCGAACGCCAACTCCCCAGCTGCCGTCAAGCCCCAAAATGGAAACCCCCAGACATCAGGAACATACCCATGGTCCTAAATTGTTGTTTCGACCACGAATTCACCACCATTTGAAACTTCTTTGACCACCCCACCACTTGAAACCTCCGACCACTCCACCGCTTAAACTCTCCGACCGCTCCATCGCTTGACCTCTCTGACCACCTTATAACTAAGAGGAGCTTCGATCGCTCCGCTTCAAGTCCTAAGCGACACCACTCGAGCGACCCACTTGTACGCCGTCTGATGTTCTTAAGTCCCTCGTACACCGTCCGATGTTCTTAAGTCCTGAATGCTCGGTCTCAGTAGTCATAACTCGATTACAACCATGTCTTCCAGCTTAACAAACACCACTGCTTGTAAGCAAGATTTGTGCCAACAGAAATCATCTGAGTACTCGTAACTTTGTTCTCCGAGTACGTAGTGACAACCCGATAAAAACTACCTGGTGTGAATAGTAAAACCCAGATAAACAGTAGCAGACTCGTTACTGTTCATAGAACCCTAAAATACATATATACATCCATTTCGATCGTTTCAAGCCCGTTTACCCATTCCTCATCTCCGTTTTCCCATACCAAACTCATATAATCCCTAAACCTATTTTATTTTATTTTTCTAAATTTTATTTCTTTATTTTCTTCCTTTTATTCCTAGCTCAATCCTTCGAGCATGGAATTGATTTGTTTCTTTTGCTTTGCGCTAGCACATGACATCATAGAGTAGCCAGCCAAGGAAGGAGAAGCTTAAGTTCAAGTTCAAGAATCAGAAGAATATGAAATTGTATAATACATTGATCTGTGAGAGACCATGTGAAAATGTCCCCATGTTTGTGATGAGTAATTGACTCGTGTTATGGAAAGTTTGAGTTTGATTTGGTTGGTTCGTGCCAAGTCGGTGCATGGCGCGTGATCTAGTTCGATTGGACTTGGTCGATCTTGGTCGGATGTGCTTAGGACGCTTGTTCTTTTACTCGAATGGTCGATTTGGGTATTTCATGCTTAAGTACCTTCTCTTGATGCTAATGTTAATTATATTGTTTCGAGCGGTGCTATGTGATGTTTTCTTATCTGTGATGGTTGCAGGACTTCGGAGCTAGGTCGTGGCGAGGCATGGTTGACCAGACTAGGCACGGGCGGTGCTGAGGTCAAAGCGGTCAAGAGATGCCGAAGATGGCAAGGACTCGAAGTGGTTGCGAGGCGTCGACAGCAAGAAAGGAGGAAGCTTCCAGGAAGTTACGGCAGGGGCATTTTGGTAAAATGCAAGGCTGCAAAATGGAAGTGGATCTTGTTGGGTAAAGCGGGTTGGAGACCCGGTAACTAGAGGCTATATATAGAGGAGGTTGGAATTTGGAGGGTATGTTGGTTTTCCCTCCCTCATTTGCATGTGAGTGTGTTTCCCATTTTGTGTTGTGGAGTGAGAGCCAGGAGTGGGCTGTCACTTCTTGAACTTCTATATGCGTATGGGTCTGTAGCAAGTAGTTGGTGGTTGTTCTGAGTTCTTGTTTTTTATCTCCTGCGTGTGTGAGCTCAGGAAGTGAATGGGTTGTATTCCTCTCGTGTAAGTTCCTCTCAGTTGGAGAGAATGGGTTGATTTGTCTGTAGAAACCTCTTGTAACCATTCCTATGTATGCATTCATTCATGGGAATGAATCCATTTGAGTTGCTTTAATGTCTGTTCCTTCTTGGTGTGTTTCTTTCTGTTTGCCCAAGCTTTTGCTCGGTGGTTGTTGATTTTCTTGGTTCAGAGATGATTTCCTGAAGAAGTGTACCCTCTGATTGCTACTCCATGCTGGGAATTTGCCTCAAGGCCATTTGGCCATTACATTCCTAAGAATAGAAATCAGAATTAATGGGTATCCTTTTCCTTCTGCAGAGTGCCCCACATTTCCTCTGTTCTCCCTTTCTAGGGTTTGGAGGCAGAGCTCATTTGATGCTCATGATTTCCCTTTAGAAGATGACTTCAGATTTGTGTGTTCTTGCCTTGAGGTCATTCCCTAGTGTATTTCAAAGTCTCTTGATCAATGAATACAAGAAGCTCAAGTATTTTGGGTTTTTGGTCTTCCTGCAGAATCTTTTCAGCAAAACAGATTTTGCTTTTGTGATTGAGTCTTTGTCTGAAATTTCTTCTCCCTGAGGTCTCTATGCCTTTTTAGTTTGCAGTCCTAATGTTTTGTCTTGAGAAGAGCATCCCATTTTTGCGAATTTCCTGGTTTTCGGTTGTCATCAATAGTTACTGTGCAGTCTTGATTTTTCGGTTGCTCTGTCTCTCTGTTTTCAGTCTGCGTGTAGTCCCTTGCTAGTCAGTTTTCATAGCTTCAAGCATTGCAGTCAAATGATCTTTCTCTGTTAGTTTTTCCTGCCGAACTGTTGCTTGATCTGTCAGCTTCTCCTTCAGTCTGTTTTCGGCTGAGCAATCTGCAGCCTGCAGCTTCTCTCAGTTCTGCATTCTTGTGTTCTGCTGACAGCAGTTCTCTCTGTTTTCAATCTTTGTTCTCAGCCTGAATGTTCAGTTTTCAGATTTACAAGTGCCTGTTTCTTGCAGCTGCTGCCTGCTCTGTGTCTACTCAAACCAGCTGGTTTTTGGGCGGTTAAACCGGAGTAGAACACCGGTTAGATCGACTCCGTCTGTTTTTTTTTTGTGTTCGGCAATTGCAGTTTTCTGTGCTCTCGGTTTAGTGTCTGCCGTCAGTCTTCAGTCTCCATCTTCGGTTGGTCTGTTTATGTTCAGTTTTTGGCCTTCCTTCGGTTATCTATTTTTTTTCTCTTTGCTTCAGTCCTTCTGCAAGAATAATATGCAGTATTCATATTTCTTGCTTAGTAGCCTTATGGCCGAGACTGCTCCACTTCTTTTGTCGATCTGGCTCTTGGCTTTTTAGTAAAGTTGTCAGTCTAAGTTTGGTTCTCCAATAAGCTTTCGAGTTTCTTGCTTCATAGCTATTATAGCTATCGGAGAAGAGAATGGTGAGAATACTTGGGGGCAATTTTTGAAGGTACCATTCACCCCCTCCCCCTCCTTTGTTGCCATTTTCGATCCTACAATCTACAAGGCAAGTCATATGTTTTTTTATCATATTGAACATACATTCCTTTAATTATTTAATTACCAGTATTTTCATTACCTTATTAAAGCACTTATTTCTTGTACAATAAATATTTAGAATGACATGTTATTTAGTTATGTCCTACCACATAAAAAGGCCATGTTTTATTTGACGGCCATATTCACCTTGACAAACCCTAGTAATAATAAATATACCATGGTAGTCTAGGAAATTCAACTACTTTACACTAGTAGTGATGGTGCCACAGTGCACTGGGATATTTATTTGTGAATGGTTACCTGGTTGATGAAAAGTAAGGACTAGAACCTTATGCTAAGTAAAGAGCATAGTAATCGCTTAACCACAAGCGTTGACTTGTCAAACCTGGTTTAGTAGTTGCTCAAATCGATTAAATATCAACTACAAGGATATAATATACTATTCCAGAAAAGGGAATAGCAGGCGTAAGAATGTGGTATGGAAACAGTAAAAGCATACTTTCACAATAGTAGGCTCTGCCCTGTCAGGCCACCGTGTGACAGGGGGTATCTAGTCTATCGGGTAAAGGCTACATAAAGATATGAGTAGTGAAATAATCTTGTTTTCTTAACTCAGTCATGAGGGTTAAGAAATCTTGTGGGTAAAGTTGGACAACTTTGCAGAGTCATTTATAAATGGTATTCGAATACGCCGTGCTTCCGGTAAATGAAACTGTGTTTAATGGGTGATTCCAATAGCAAAACATAAGTAGATTTGGAAATGATTTGAAAACATTGTAGTTTGGTAATCAAGATATTGAAACCCCAATTTCCTTAAGAAGTATATGATTTGTTCTCTTGTTTTAAATTCAAAAATGTTTACAAATAAAACTGCATCCACATAAAATGTTAATAACCCATATGTCCCCATCTCTTGGAAATCCTGGCATGTAATTAAATAGTGTTTCCCCATGTGACTTATTGAGTACAGTTGATTATACTCAGTCTTGCTTCATTTTCCACCAACACAAAGATCAGAAGAGAAAAGGATGTTACAAGTATTCGTGTTAGGATTATGACCTCACTCAAGCGTTCCTGTAAAAAATTTTCTACAGATCTTCTGATTGTAAGTTAAGCTTAAAGCTTTTAAAATTGACTGTTAGGTATTATTTTAATCAAATTAACCCTTTTAAAATGTTTGTGAGCAGGCATGATACTCTTTCTGTCCGCAACTGAACTCCTGGACTATTGTGGGATGTACAGCGGCCTTGTTCCCAAAAACGGGGTCATTACAGCGTGGTATCAGAGCAGGCTTGACTGTAGGTTGTAACCCTAGGTACAAATTTGGTTACGATAAGAATATGAGTTTTATAAAATCCTATTTTCAAATACAAAAGAATTTCGAAAACCATAAGTATTATTGTTGTTTCTATCCTATTTCTCTTAAACGTGCATTAAAAGTTTTCTTTTTGATTTCTTCAAAGTCTCAAAAATTCGAGTAGTAGCTTAGACTAACTTTTGTTGTAAGTATAGACCCAATGGAACGGAAACTAACGCTAGCTAAAGAAGTATTAAGGATGGCGTTAAGAAGAATAATACAAATACTCTAACCAAAGCTTTTCTTTCGGAAAAGTTATAATGTCACCACTCGAATAGTTAACAAACAATACCCGCTTGATATCCTTGATGCAATGTGTAAAACCATTCAAGTAGACGAAGATTTTTGATTGTATTAATAGCCAAATTGCACTATTAGCCTGTAGGTTGCTATATAAGTAATTTGTACAAAACTAATTTCTGATTTTAAATAAAGATTGTGTTAGCTTTCTACTTCTTCCCTATTTTGTCTCGAATCTTACCCATGTCCTTCTGTTCTTGTCTCTCCTCTTACCTATTAGACTCTAAATCTCAAAAGAAATTAAATGCAAACTTCTAATTGCAGTAAATAGATTGAATTATGCCTATGGAGCCATAAGTGAAGGAAGTAGATAAACCCATAAGGGATTTACATAAGAAATAAGGAATAGATAAAAGTATCGGTGGGTTCATGTTCATTATCAGGAGAAATTAGTGATGTGAATGTTTAATGAGGAATTTGGTGGATTAGATTAACTAGATGGATGAATAAACTAAGTTTTGAAGAAATAGAGAATCTGGTAATTGGATTTTAGGCTTGATCAATGATGTTATTTTTGGTGGATGTTAATAATAGTGATTATTACATTACAACTCAAATCAATGATATTATTCTCGGTGGATATTTATAATGGTGAATTAATTTAGAAGTAGGTACTAAGAAGCTTTGTTGATTACTAGATGAGCACCCTGATATTATGATTCAATGACGAAAAGAATTGGATTTTTAGAAAATTGTGATACAAATGATATTGGTGGATTTAAAATGAGAATACTGGATTATAATGGATCTGAGATTGGATTTAAGTAGTCATGGTTGATTAATAAAGTTAAAGATGATGCAATAGGAATTATATATTCGGTGGATTAGAAAAATGATAATATTTACTGGAGTTTTAGACAGTAATGGTGCCAAGATTAAGTAATTAAGGGAGATAGCATAGACATAGATAGCAAGAAGTAGAAGCTGAATTAATAAGGCCATTGGATTCTAGGTCTATATGTAGAAGTAGCACGGAAGTGAATTAGTCCATTAATTGATATTGAATATTGGAAGATGTTAGATTATCCTTACAAACATGTGGAAAGTTTTAGAGATAAGTGTGCTAGGAAAGCAATCAGAAAGATCATTTAATCTCATTTCCTTCTGTTTAACTTTCTCACTTCTCTTTACCCTCATCCTTATTTCAGTCTTACTTTCCTTTACTAACCTAAAAATGTTACAGAACTGAATCTTCGATGAATCACAACTGTAACAAGTATTATTTTTTCTAATCTACTCACTGGCCTGGGTGAATCTCAGGGACGAGATTCTTTTTAAGGGGGTAGGTTGAAATAAAACCGAAATTTCAAAATCAATTTGAATTCTTGTTTAGATTTGATTTCTTATGAATCCTGGCCAAATTCTACATCTATCCCAGCCATCCAAGCTCCAATCTCCCTGTTGCATTGCTTCCTTGAGCTGCTTTCGCGTGAGCACTGTTCATCAACTGAAAATATCACCGCTGCAAAAATCTCGATCAGCCACCACCTTATTGATTCAAAGGCCGTACCTCCTCGATGGTAGTGTCTCTAACACCCCATTAGTGTCCCCTACCAGCCGTCGAGACTGACAAAGCCGGGAAAGCTGCTGTCGTCGATTTTTCTCTCTGCTAACCTCTTTCGCCACAACCTTCAGTCATCTCGATCCATTTTCTCGCTGCCACGCCTCTGCCACTCACCCTTAGTCATACGCCTACATGCGGACACAAGTGCAGGATCAAATTGTTGTTCTTCAGTATGTACTTTCAGAGTTTCAGTTAGTTAACTTCTTCATAAAGGCACAGACCAGAGCCCAACACAGTTTCTATCTCTCCAAACTTGATGTTGTTGATCCACCATAAGTTTAAGGAGTCGTGTTAGATGTGTATTATACTATGTATTTTCTTTGCTATATATAGGGTTATCATCATATATGCTATACCTGTATGTATATATATACTGGCCCATTAGCCTAGTGATAATAGAAGCGATGTTCATAACATTTACATCACCAAACTGCAAAATAAACTAAGGAAAGCAAGCCACTACAAACACAGTGACTTCATCTTGTAGAAACAGAGCAAAAGTGCACAACTCAAACGCAGCATTCTTTTGCATGATCATGGTTATTTAACCTGTAAGATTTACATGTCATGTAGTAAAATCTGTCATAGTATTATAGTATCCGTGCTTAGCTACAAAACTACCCATGCATTTGGCTCGAATTCAACCAAAACTTCAAAACCGACAAATTAATATATGGTACTTTACATATCTTCACCAAAAATGATAAGTGACCTTTTATATATTGATCTGGATACTTCACATATTATTTGATGATTCCTCTTTTTCTTCTTCCCTCTGTTGCATCTTGTGCAGTTAATCCAAAGCCATTCTTAAATAACAGCAAGCCTGTGATTCTCAAGCTTAAGTGGGGTATGGAGCACAAAGGTACTTTTATGGGTTTTCCTTACTTTTTAGTTGCATCCATTATTTAATTTTCCTATCCAGATGTTTCATTCTTCAACCTGCCTCAATTGTACCCATGTATAAATGGTTATCCTTTCTACCCAGGATGGGCCTATTCTTTTTCTCATGGACTTATGGCTTTTGACTACGGCTTGTGATTTTTGGGTGTTTGTATGAGATTACAGAATAATGAGAAACTCACATGCGGTTTTTGTCAATATAAATGAAGCCAGTAAAATATGTACTACAATTAACTAGTAGACTCTATTTTGAAAAAATACTCAAAAACCAGTTATTTATTTTTTTACTGACTTCATTTATATTGAATTGGCCATCAATGTATTCTTTTACTGACTTCATGGGTACACTAGAGAATACATTAAATATCTCACCCAGATGACTTCAATGAAAAAATACTCACGTGCGGCGTTCTACAGTAATTAGCTTTTAAATACTAGAGAATACATTGATGGCCAATTCTCTGGAAATCTGGGTGAGATATTTAGAGCAAGTACAATGGTGCTGACTAGGTTGCCTCTAGTGAAATCCACATCAGCACAATCCTAAGTGGAAGAGAGAGAAAAGAAGAGAGAGAAGCAAGCTGCCCCTCATGCAAGAAGTGACCTCTAACACATTATACGAGGAGAGAGAGATAAACTACCCCTCATGCAAGAGGTGACCCCTGATATATTTATGTAAATATTAAATGTTTGAGTGCTTTAGTAGAGGTAACCTCTACTCTACTCATTGTATTAGCTACCTCCACATGAGCCACATGTAGTCTTTTTGCTTATGTAGCTAGTCCTAGAGGTGGCAGCCACCTCTTCTATTGTACTTGCCCTTATAAGGTAATCCATTCATTAATTAATAATTCTATTATGGCCGAAGGAATCCCGAGCTTCTCAGCCAATCCGTACACTCCAGCCCCTCCTCGGCGCGTGGCTCGGCCGCTCCATGCCGTGCGTGCGGCCGTTGCATTCTGTGCGTGGCTCCTGCCTAGAGATGGCAACGGGTAAATACCCATCGGGTATCGCCATTCTATACCCGTACCCGCTAGGTGTAAATTTACCTGTCGGGTTACCCGTATCCGCACGCGGGTAGGAAAATTTACCCATACCGTACTCGCGGGTATTACTACCCGACGGGTAACCTGCACCGCAAGCATACCCGGTTCAACACATAATAATATCATCAATTTAGACATTCATTAATCATACATGCCAAGCACAAAAACGTCTAATGATCAAAATTAGTACATCACATAAACATACTTGACATGATCATATCAACATATGACAAACAAATAAACAGTCAACAACAAGTAGATAATAAAATTAACATTTGAGTGGGATGTCTAGTTGTCTAATGCGGGTATTCATTACCCGCGGGTAGGCGGGTATGGGTAGTATATACCCACACCCGCACCCGCCTACCCGGCGGGTAGAGGATTTCGCTCAATAACATACCCATAGGTACATAAAATTTTCCATACCCATCTCTTTATCGGGTAAAACCCGTTGGGTATTCGGATATCGGGTACCCATTGCCATCTCTACTCCTGCCGGAGGGCTACGTTCTTGCTTCCGGTTTTTTACATGTAAGACCCTGCAGTTCCATTAATTGTGTACGGATCTTATTCCACTTTTCTGCAGACCTGCTTTGTCGCATGCACGCGACGTAGTGCGTCTTTCCTAGTGAGCATGGTGCACCGGAGCCATGTATAGATTCAGGTTTTCCCCCTCTTCAACGTGCTTATATATCTATCTACCTATGTAATACAAACAACCGCTGATATTCAATATTTCAATGTACCTTCTTTATTCTGAGGGCAACAAAATCCCAATATAACCCTAAAAAGAAAAAATAGAAATTCTTTTATTAGTCGAGAAAAAAGGAAGCTACACTATTTATTTTAGTGGAACCATATTATATAGTGCAGATTAGTAATGCATAGATATTATATTTGAATAACAAATAAAATCATGTTGGCAACCATAGGAATTAAAGTTGTACAACAAAGATAACAATATCTTAATATCTAGCTACGCAATCACACAAGTGCTAGTTATATATTAAAAAGTCAATGATAGATATTTTAGAGTTGCAAAGAAAAAAAGATAAGTATGATAGAAATTCTAAAAAAAAGAAAAATATCTCGCCTTTAATTTGATATGACCTAATTATAATTAAAGTAGAGCCACCGGATGTTATCAAGGAGCTATTTAAAATTAGGAAAAAGATAAATATGTTAGAAATTCTTGTGGAAACGAAAAAATATATATGATTCTTAGTTTGGTGGGACCTAATTAAAAAATATATATGATTCTTAATTTGGTCTTATAATAAACTACAGCCACCGGATGTTATCAAGGAGCTATTTAAAATTAGAAATAACTAATTAGATTTGAGAGCAAAAGATAAGAGAGAGAAACATAGGGGTTGCTTAACCTTGTAGCAACTCTCAGGATGGCATCATGCCTAACATTGCCCCGGGCTTCTGGCCAAGTACGCACATTGCATATGATGGAATCTGCATGCTTTACTTGCACGGATCGAAGCTAAATTGAACAAGTGCATGTACGGGGAGAACGTGGAGTTTTGAGGAAAAAGAATGAGGTGCAAATTAAGGAAGATCCCACGCAATTGCGCGCACGCTGTAGTGTGTATAGTATAGTGCATAAAATTTTCTTTGCGAAATTCAAATATTGAAATTCCTACTTGACAAACAAACAAGATCTACTCGCAGACGGTTGGGCTCACTTTCCAAGAATGGTTCATCTTATGGCCTAATAATGTGCAACGAATTATTTCTAGGGGTGAGTAACGGTAACAGATAATTCGTTTTATGTGATATTCGTATCCGAGAAACGCGAATGTGATAAGTAAAGTTTGTATTCGAAAATGTTCATTTTTGTATTCGAGAATATTTGTATCCATATTTGAGAATATTCGTATTCGCATTCTATTCGAGAATATTCGTATTCATATTCAAGACCTAGGAAAGGATGAATTTTGTGATTCAAAATTTGAATGTTGGCGGTTTCAAACTGATAACCGGTCAAAACCGGTAAAAAAACTAGCAAAACCACTAGTAATTTAATCTATCGAGATTTGTTACAAAAGTTGAAGGAAAATATTCGTATTCGACTGGATTAAGTATATATTCGATTCGAATTTATATCCGTTACAACATTCGATTTGTATTCATATTAAAAAAATAATTGAATTTGTATTTGTTTTAAAAATGTGGGTTCGTATTCGTATTTGAGACTATTTGATCGTATCTGATCTATTTATGTCCCTAATTATTTATGAGTCTTAAGTTGCTATAATTGAGTATGCTGTTTTTTTTTTACATAGTGGTGTGACTAGACCTTATGCCGTGGATTGGATGCCCAAGAATAGAGGGGTGAATTGATAATCTTTTTTTATATTTTAGCTAAAACTGGTTATTTGCAATAAACTTAATGAAAAACATATTTTAATATAAACCAACCTATGCGATTATGGCTCACTAGTGCGTTCAAGTAGCTCCTATACAATTCTAGTTAAGTTTGACAATTAAAGTTCAGACCTATACAAGTCTAGTATTCTAGGAAAGTAAATGCAGGAACATAAAGGGGATAGAGATAACTGAGTTTTTTTACTAAGATATCTGAGATTTGGCGATATCTCCTAATCCTTGTTGGAGCACTTTTGCAAAAGTATCACTGCTACTTGAATCCACACAAGGATCCAAGCGTTCCACTTACGATAGCCCTTCTCCACTCTGGATAGATGGACTCTAAACCTTCATAGTCTTTTCAGTGCTTTCCACAAGATCCTCCTTGGAAGATTGCAAAGAACTCGCCTCCAAGCCGTCTAGGAAACAGCGATTTCTAAGAATTAAGAGTGATGCATACTAAGCTCTAATCACCACAACATACGTGTTTTCCCCTTGAGAGTGAGAAACTGTCGAAAATTTTCTTAAACTATTGGAAATTATATTGGTCAACAACTCTCCGTCAGTAATTACTATTGGATTTAGTTGGTGGCTAAATTATATTACCAATGGTTTTTATCAACTACCGTCGGTAAAAACATTAGCCGGGTGTTTTTTCACCATCGGTAAATATGAAAATGGTCCACATATTTTGGTAGGTCTTGGTAAAGTGGAACACTCGTTGGCCATTTAGTAATCACCGAGGTTTTAAAACCATCAGCCATTTGATTCTACCCCCTCAGGAAAAGTTGCATATCTTATAGTGATTGTACTCTCTTATCTCACATTGAAATCTTCAATACAAGCTCATGAATGCCCTTGAACTCTCCTTTGATGTGGACATGTGGTTATCCTTTTTGGGTGTTAAGAGAGTTTCCTTGAAAGCCCACACTTCCAATATATAGCCTCACTCGAAGATACTAGCAGTTAGACATAATCTGCTCAAATTTTCTGCTTGACCTGGATCATTCGACCTAACCTGGATCATCCGACTTAAGCAATTCGAATGGTCCAAAAACTAGCCATCGCACAGTTCTGGATTTTATGACCCAAACCTGGATAATCCGCCTGACCTGGGTCATCCAACCCTGTACAAACCGAGAGAAAACATGCTCTTTAGAATAATGCATTGGGTCATGCTCCGACTCACCCAGATTATCCCCCTCGATACAAATTGTCAAAATGCATGCCCTTGGGAAATTTAGCCTGGGTGATTGACCCGACCCACCCGGGTCATCCAACTCATCACTTCATTTAAAAACACCTCCATTGGAAAAAAATGGTCCGAGTCATGCTCCAACTTGATCCCGATGATCTGACTCCATTGATTTTCAAAACAAAAAAAAACTCTCCGGATAATTGATCCAATTAATGGTTCAAGTGACCCAGATCATCCAAATCCCATGCAAACTCAAAAAGACTTCCCTCTTTCCAATTGATCTGGCTCATTGTCTGAGCCACCCAGATGATCCGACTCAATAGAAAATTTCTGATTTGGCTTGATTTGATCTATTCTTGACATGACCTGATCAATTTCCACACCACCTGGATGATTTGTTCGTCGCAATCTTGATTTGATCATTGGCTTACTCTGACTGAACCAAGCTAGATTGACCTAGTGTGAATCACACCAAGTTACCAAACCAAAAACTTAATCTTAGCTCCCTCTAAAGGTATTTTTCACAATAAATATTTCAACAAAAATATACAAAATATTAAAATTCAAGAATTTACTCAACAGACACAAAAATATATTAAAACAATATAATTTTTAGATAGATGGAAGTATACTATCCCATATTTTACACGCAATTTGGGTTTTCACCGTATATTTCCCTTATTGAGCTACAAAGTAATCAACGATTAACAAAACTAAATGAAGAACTGAAGATCTTTGTTTCTGAGTTCTGACAGAAGAATGGGAGTAGTAGTATTGGATTCCCTACGCAGCGTGCTGTTTCTGACACAAGGTACTTACGTAAGGAGTGTGGACTTTGAGCAACGCTTTTTGCTTGTGTAATCGTTCACACATCCGAATGTGGGGTAGCTTCCCAAGGTGCAATGGGGACGACTAGCCTAGCTAGACAAATACAATTGTCTATTCTTGTGAAAAAAAGGGGTCAATACTACATCTTGCATCTCATTGACTTCTCTTACATAAGCAGAGAATGCTTCGCCCTTGGGACCACTTTATTCTCGGTCGACTTTTTTTTAGACCCCGCTCATTTCAGTTTTAATTTCTAGCTTCTAACTTATTTTTCACTATTTATAAATTTTATCTTTTTTTTGAACTTTTGGCTTTTTGCCGGTTCTTTTTTCCCGTATTCGTTTGCGTTGTTCGTGATGAGTTAGCATATTTTTTTCTATTTTTAAATTTAATTACGTTAAATAAGTCACTTTCAGTTACAGTGAAATTTCAAGTGCTACAGTACAATTTCAGCCATAAACTACATCTTTTCAGCCCAACCGAACGGCGCCATAAAATATCTCATCAACAATGATGAGCGAGACGTCTATGTGCTCATCATAGTGCCCTTACTATCACAAGTGCTCTATCTGCCGTCCATATGGAATCAGCAGGGAACAAATCCCATGAATCAATTGTGTCAATATTTAACTTACCAACTCATCGCACTGGCTCTAATCACGCCCAAATCATAACACCCATACTTTTTTTTTCCCTGTACCAAGGAATGATCCATCACGACAGGGCCCCCACGCACGCTGCAGGCCTGCAAACGCTGTACACGCGCTGCATGCAGAGGCAGGCATGAAGTGCCCCCACAGTAGGAAACCAACAAGCCGATACGTAGTGCAATAAAAGCTTGCATCCTACACTGCCCCCTGCTGGCTAGCTAGCTGGCCAACCGCTACTACACTAGACATGAGCCCTTCCCTAGTTCCTATTTCAACCTCCCTTCTCCTCTTTTACTTAGAGGTAGCAATTATACCAATTGCTCGTATGCTCATCTGTAAATTCCTTAATAAAGCTGGGTATGTGAGTCTTTCTTTGCCCACGGATATCGAAATAGGGCAATCCTCTGCTCATTAGGCAGCCGGTGTACGCTCATGGGTGAGTTCTACTCGTGCTCGCTTCGCCCATTAACTCGACATCTTCCTCTGACAAGTAGACCTTTAGGGAAAACCGTAACACTCGACGTTTCCACCCCAACCCTACTTGGCCAAACCCAAATCACACCGCCTCCCTTCCGCATCTGTCTTGCTCTCTTGTTCTCTCCTGACTCCCCTGAACCCTACAACGACGCACGCCCGCACCGCACCCCAACCTAGACTAGAGCCCGCCGCTAGTAAATCCTCTTGCTTCCTTCGACTCTAGCATACTCCCTCCTCTCTCTCTTTGCGTTCCCCACTCTCTGCATACTTCTGTTACCAGGCCGCTCTGGCATACTCCCATCACTAGGTTGCGGCGCCGAGCCCCTACACTTGAAAAAGTGGACGACACCACGGAAAGAGGCTAGCCCTAATCCCTGAGGTTCATTTTCACCCATCCCCCCTCCCAAACCTCGATCTGGTGCTTATGATTTGTGTTACCTCAAATTTGCTTGCTATCATTTTTGTCAAATGGCAACTCCGACAAGTCGTAGCCAACCTGGACAAATCTT
Source organism: Dendrocalamus sinicus (assembly GCA_036346575.1). NCBI lineage: Eukaryota > Viridiplantae > Streptophyta > Magnoliopsida > Poales > Poaceae > Dendrocalamus > Dendrocalamus sinicus. The sequence continues at coordinate 16,595,714 of CM070675.1, read as the reverse complement.
CACAAGCCTCAATACTTCATCTCAACTTGGATATGAATTGTGGTGAGCTACTATTTTAATAACTGATTTTGTCATATACTACGTGCTAGGTTGCTAGTTGCTGTTTTGAGTGATGGCAGGTAAACGGGCCAGCATACCCGTGGGCATCGGGCATCCATAGGCAACAGGTATGGACGAGGTTCTCTGCCCATTGGACTTATAGACATGGATATGAATAAGCACTACCTATGCCACAGCGTTTAATTGCCATCCCTGTCCCACTCGACCCCATCCCCATCTCCTCTGTGGATCGACCACCGTCTCACCCCCCATTGGTCTATGTATCTATTGCTCCTGCAGTCGCCTTCTAACTCTCCCTTTAAATACATGCACATGCATCCAGCCACTGGCCTTCTCTTACCACCATACTAGCTAGCTTCTCATCTCCGCTAGTGAGTGACCGACTTGCTTCTCCTTTTCTCCCATTCTGTCGACCCTGTACAGGACAAATGGAGGTAAGTGAGATAATCATGGGAATTAGTAGTGATTAGTTAGTTTGGACAGCTCCGAATGCTGCATTATCTTACGGATGTAACAAGCCTTGGTTGACTTTGTGCGTACGCGCAGAAGGCGAGGAGGCGGCACGTGCCGGCGTTCGGCGAGTGGAACTACAACTACAGCGACGAGCCGTGGCAGCCGACCGGCGCCGTCGCGGCCCATGCCGGGGAGCCGGAGGCCTGCAGCGAGGTGTGGTTCAGCTACTCCCCGCCACCGCGCAAGACGGCACCCAAGAAGGCGAGGAGGCCGGAGAGCGGCGGCGTAGCACCGGAGCGGCCGCACAACGGCGGCAAGGGGAGGCTGCAGACGGTTAGACGGTCGAGGGCGTCCGACGCCAGCGGGTGGTGGCGACCACCCCGGGAAGGCCGTGAGGGCGGTGCGGCGCCCCGTCGACGCGGACCTGTACCAGGTTCCCCGCCGGACTTCGTCTCCCACCAACCAAGACCAAGGGTACGTACGGACAGACGGGCCAAAACAAATTTCCTGGTTGTCAACTTGCCATGGAGCACTGTGTTTATGTCACTAACACATGCTTAATTATGATTATGAACTCAACTGGTTTCTCATGCAGAAGAGGGTGGTGAGGAGCATGTGGATGCGATGCTTCGGCCTCAGCTGCGTCGCTTGAACAAAACGAAGCTTATACTATTATCTCTATTTTTTTATCTTATTTTCTTCTTCTGTTTTTGTCTGAGTTATAGTTCGTAGTTTGGATCCACCACTCATTTGGTAGCACTACAAATTACTACCAAAACTTGCAGGAGCCTTTATGCAGTAATTAACTTTTTTTTAGATTGAATAATTTGTTTCTACATTCACTGTACAAGACCTCGATGAAATTAGGTCATATTTTTTAATATTTAGCTACAGTTGTCGAAGCCGCTGCTCCGAGTACACCAACGCCTAAGGCTGTTGCCCAGGAAATGCATATGCCTATATACGTCGTTGCTTGGGAATGTCAAATGTCCGTACGCACCTGCGGCATTGTCGTTATCAAACAGGTCTTCTGGAACACTTGAATGCTACTGCTATGTGACGTGCGCTTTAGATCACTCTTTTGAACGACATTGCACAATTCTGGAGTATGTCTGGGTTGAGATGTTTGGATTTCACTGCGTGGGTTATTTTGCGTCACTGCGTGAGCACTTCATCTCAACTCTGCGATCTAATCTGCATGATTGGCATTTTTTGGTCCTGTTGGCTCCCAACTCCCCCCTCAGTGTACCAAATTTTACATGTGGTATCATAATCTATAGTTAGGATTTCGATGAAAAAGAACCCAGAACCATGAGACATACACCTAACATCGGCTACCTTTGAAATTATCGATAGTCAAAATAGCCGTCAGAACTCAGAAGCCTTAAGACCCCGTTAGCCAACAAAACAAGAGGGACAAAATTTTCCGACGGTTTCTTGTGACTGGCCGATGGTCATTGTACTTTAGAATTTTTAATGTAATCCAAATCTTTTCCGACAAAGTGATGGCCGACAATATGATGATTGAGTTGAAAAATATTACACAGGATATCATTGTCAGTAATACACTAATAACTGTCCGGGAATGTTAGAAAAATAGTAGTGCCAGCTTAGTTTGGCACCAGCTTCTGGACTATAAATGCTGGCTTTAATAGAAGCTGGTTGTAAGAGCGTCTAAAGCCCTAAACACAAATTATGGTGCTTGGCCCACTTAGAGCTCCAAAACAATGTACTCCCCTGTTCAATAATGTATGATGCTTTGGAAAGACACGGTCTCCAATAAGTAATTTTGACCATCAATCTTTATAATAATATGTTAGTTAAAAATATTACACTCTAAAAGTACTTTTTTATAACAAATCTAATGGTATAATTACATACGATCAATATAAATAATTTTGTACATATTAGGCCAGTCTCAGTGCTGGTTTCAACAGAGTTTCATTCTCATTTAATAGGGTGACACATCAGCAGATTAGATGAGTTGGCAATGTATTAATGAGGAGAGAGAGCAGCTGAGTTTCATCCGGATGAAACCCGAGCCGCACGAGTACCCAGGCGATGAAACGCCGATGAAACCCCGTTGAGAGCGACGAGTTTCATTTCATCCCGCTGGCGGATCTCTGTGCGGCGCGCGCCGATTCCCTTCCCGCGCATCCTCCCGCCTCCCCTTCCTTTTTTCGCCAAATCCATCTCTGCTGCGGCGGTGTTGGCAAGGGCGGATAGGCGCACATGGCGGGTGATGGAGCGGTGCCTCAACATCACGCCGTGGCAAGAAGGCCTCCACCAAATCCACTTCGTCCTCTTCATCTCCGCGATCTCCACAAGCACCGGCGTCTGCGCCACCGACGGCTGCGCCACGCTCGACTGCGCCCCCTCCGGTGGGATTTCCTTTCCCCCTGCAGCAGCCGCCGGCATCAATCGATGGTTTCTGGCCCAGATCGAATGGAAGCACTGGAGCAGGTCACTCACCGCCAGGGAATCCCTCTGCAAATATGTGGTAATCTCTTCTATAGCAGGTCACTCATCGTTTAATGAAATGCCTGGTTGGTAGGCTGCATCTCGATGTGTCATTTTTATTTGCTTGATCACCATCTCGTTGACTCGCTACTTGCAGGTGTGTCACTAGTGTAGTTACTAGTGTAATTTTTTTCCTGTATGCATTTGCTAGTTGTGGCACTAGTGTAGTCCAAATTTCTTTCTGTGGGGAACATACAGTTTCAGAGATCTTAAAACTGGACTTGCAGGTGTTCTTTTTGATAGCAGTAGATAGTTGCAATGCAGCCATTGAAATTCTTGTGTGTGCCTAAATGTGAGGAATTTTACAGTTTTTTTACTGTATATAATTAATATGTCTGAATTTCTGAAGTATAAAATGCAGTACGACTTTCTGAATATATAGAAAGAGACAATTCTTAGAATAAAATGCAGAGCATGAATTTGCAATAAAAAAACAAGGCTAGTAAGCTTTTGCTGTAGTTCATCGGGTTTTCGAACCTTTTCTGTAGTTTGGCAATCTATAAAATATTTTCTACTTGATATCGTTTTGATATATGCGTATGCACTCATGAACGTGGAATTAATTAATATATTTTATTTTATATGATTATTTTTCTACATAAGATATATTGTGGTTAGATCTATTAGTTTAAGATATATTTACGAATGACTACATAGTTTACGTGGTACATAGGATCACAACTTCATGCACATATTAACTTCTGCAGCTTGTCTTGGAAACAGTGAAATGAAACTTCCCACTGAGAGAGTGTGGATTTCATCCAAGTTTTATTTCATTCTATATGACGTGGCAGTCTTGGAAACGACGAAATGAAACTCTCCACTGAGACTGGCCTTAACGGTCAAAATTAAGAAAGTTTGATCACTCAAATTCCAAGACGTGAACGGGGAAGTAACATTTTTCCAACTTTCACCCTTAGCCCTTACACCCAGTTATCATATCATTTGTCTTCACATTTGTTCTGTCGTACGTTCTCATCGTCACATTGCTCATTGGTTGTTTCTCATCTTCAGCAACTGCCCCGTTCTTCACACTCCTCCCCAATCCTCATCTCCGTTCCCCCGACCAAAACTTCCCATTCATTCGAATTGTTTGACCCTGCTCCTAGCGAGATGTCAATCGGGCAATTCTAAAATTGACAACCATAATGCCAACACTAACATTTTTAGTTTATGTCGCAAAAATTCTTGATTTATGTCGCGCGTATGTTTGACGAGTATGGGACATGTCGATCCAAGGTGAAGAACAAATTGCATTTGGGTCAGCCAGACCAGTCCGGGTACGTGCAACGTGCTGCACGAGCCGCCTAAGAAAGGACACGAGCTGATCGAGCTAAGAGTAGACCACGACACATTGGGTTGTAGGATGCAAAATTCATGTCTAACCTAGCCCAAACAAAATGTCAACAGCTATAATTTACGTGCAACGAAGGCATAATTTATTTATGTTGTTCCGAAGTCCTAGCATCATCTGTGTGTGATACATATATTCGAGAACAAGGCTACATTATTCACAAAACAAAACTGACATGTATTAATATTTTCTGGGATGAGTATTGTACTCCTACGTTCTTTTAAGTGACATCTTAGAATTAGTACCATCAAATTTTTTAAAGTTTGATCACTAATATGTTTAAAACTATTTAGATTGGCTACATGAAAATTATATCATTAGTTTTTTTGTTTAAAATACTTTCGTAATATTATAATTTTATTACTCTCTCCATTCTTTTTCACCTAACGTTTTTGACTTTTCACGGTCTCCGAGATACTACTCTGATAGGTACTTTTTATAATTTTACATTAAGATATATTAATAAAATTATAATATTATAAAGGTATGTTTAACGATAAATCTAATGATACAATTTCCGTATAGATAATCTAAATAGTTTTAAACCAATTGGTAGTCAAACTTTATTGAGTTTGCCGACACGGATTCTAGGATAAGTAAAAAAATGAAGTGAGTAATTGTGAGACCAAGTTGAGGTCACCCCAAGGTTATGATGAGTAATTCACTTTTGGATTAAAGTATCTATGAAGGTTGAGTTTGGTTTTTGATGATTGCAAAAGATCGCTTTTTGTCAGAAGACTTTGTGGTTTACGAGTTCGATTGCGAGTCTTTGGAGTGTTCGAAGTTTACAACTTTGTGGTCAAACGGTCCGATCGGGAGGTTTGATTGGCAATTGTGCGAGATCAACAGAACGACCACGATTTGTTAAGCATAGCAGAACGACCACGGGATGGTCATACTTTAGTGCGTGATCGTTGTTGGGTAGTCGTGCGTTTGGGTGATCGATAGTCATAGCTTTTGTGATCAGCTGTCATAGCGATCTGTTCGGTAGTCGTAAGCCTTGGCGATCGGTAGTTGTAGCCCTTGTGATCAGTTGTCATAGCGATCTGTTGTGGTAGTCATAGCCTTTGTGATCGATGGTCGTGGCGTTGTCTGGTCGTTGGCCTCTAAGTCGTTACTTGTAGGCTTCGAGTACTTCAAGTTTTGTGATCTTTGAGCATCCGAGTACTTATGGGTTGACCTAGGTGTTGTTGTTGGTGTGCACATGTATTTATTGTTTGGTCCTAAGTTTAGGATCAGTATTTAGGTGTATACATTTTGCATGAAGTATTGTTTGGATTAATTGTGTCAATTGATGATTTTGTGTATCGTGCGATGCTACGTGATGGTTTGCTTGTTTCTCTTAGTTGCAGGACTTCGAAGCTAGGTCATGGTGAGGTGTAGGAGGACCGAGACTAGGTACAGGGTGGTGTTGAGGTCTAGAACGGTTAGGGAGATGCTAAAGATGACCAAGGCTTGTGAGGTGGTTGCAAGGTGGGATGACGAGGAATCGGAGCGGGAGCTACTAGTGGTGATCATGACGTGCAACGGTAAGGTGGACCGGGACTAGGCTTAGAGAGGAGTTGAGATCCAGACGGTCGAGGAAGCCTGGTGCCGTCATGTGCGAGAAGAGACATGTAGTGTGCCAAGTGACTTGACTCATTTGCAAGCGAGGACGGTTCGGTGAGATTCAGACACATGAGAGGCTTGACGGCAAGTCATTGGGGCTACGTGGAAGATGGCGAAGCATGGGCGATGCTTCGTGGCAAAGAAAGCGGGAAGATTCGAGGAAGGCGATGGAGGGGTATTTTGGTAAAATTGCCCAATACTAGAGAAATGTGTGTGAGTAAAACCCGATATTAGGTAGGGTTAACAGGTTATCCTCGGTTTGGCCTAATGGAGGAATCCATTAGGTTTTGGATTCAAGTTGTGAGCCTATATAAGAGGAAGAGAGGCAAGAGTTAGGGTTTGAGAATGTTGGCTAAGCCTTTTGGTGGCTAGCTCCTCCTCTCTCCCATTGGGAGATAGGTTAGAGAGTGTGTGTGCGCTATAGCTGTAGAGCTCTATCTTCCTGAGTGGAATAGCTGTAAAATCAATCATCTCAAGTGAGCAATACATCAATATTTGATCTGCCCTGTGTATCTTTTTGTCTGATTGAGTTTGCTCTGTTTTGAGTTGGTTTTCCTCTCTTCTCTCAATCCTTTCTTGATCTCTTCCTCTTGCTCTTATTTTGGTTGGTTTGATCTCTCTTCTACCCTTCTCTTGATCTTGTTGTGCCAAGGACATGGACGAGATAGAGATAATCTCTTGATATCGATCTTCAATCATTTAGACACTTTAATAGTAAGATTTTCAAGAAACCCTGTTTTTGCACGTTCTTGGTCTAATCGAGTGATTTCTTGATCCAAGGACTTATGATCTGATTTCTTTGATGATCCAGCTTGCCGTGATATGTGGGAGTGTATGAAAAACCATCTTGGCTATCATCTACCCAGAAGCAAGATCTGATCATTGATTTGGTTTTTAGTTCTTGGTTGGTGTGTGCGTTCTCAAATTGTAAAAAGGTTTTAAATTTGTCACAGACTTTTCGATTCAAGAATGGAATAACATCTTCAGACATTAAGCAATTTGTGTACAAAGTTTCACAGCCATTTGATCGTTTAATCAAAAGATATGTGGATTTTAAATCTTGCGATCGTGCGATTGCTCTGTTCTTCGAATCGTTTTCGACCACGTCGTTACATCCGCTCGTTGGTTTTCGACCACTCGGTCGGTCGCGACCACTCAAGTTGAGTGTTGACCACTCGAAGGTTTCAACCACTCACAAATTTCGACCACGTCTAATTCGACCGCTCATTGGTCGTCAACCTTACCTACGATGCTTCGACCGGTTTCTACCACGCCGGTTTCGACCGCTCGCGGTCGTCGACTTACCCGGTCGTATTTTGACTTGTTTCGACCACGTGATGTTTCGACTACTCGGTTTCGACCACTCAATGGTCGCCGACCACACCGGTCGATTTCAACTTCCTTCGGACACATGGGTGCGATCTCTCTCATGTCATTGACCATGTCGGTTTTAGACCACTTGATGGCTTTCGACCACATTGGTTTCGACTACATTGATTTTTGACCACGTAGGGTTCTTGACCAGTCGTTGGTTTTCGACCACGTTAGTTATTCGACCACTCATTGGCCCCAGACAATGATGGTTTTGACCACTTTCTTGTCGTTGACCACTTGAGTCAAATTTCAACCACGTTGGTCTTCGACCACTCATTGGGTTTCGACCACATTGTGTTACGATTAGTTGCACTCAACGTTATGAAATTTTCGACCACGTTGTGGTCAAATTCCGACCACGTTGTTTTCCGATCAGGTTGCGCTTAACTTTGTGCGACTTCTGACCATGTAGTCAAAATTTGGCCACGTTGTTTCTGACAGTGTTTGCTTAGCTCTGAGAGTCTTTGGTTTTCTACAGATGGTATAGCTCCGTGTTTCTCTAGATTATGAGTAAGGTTCCTACCTAATCTTCATAGTTTTATAGCTTTGAAGCAAAGGATAAGTAAATATGTAGGAGAAATTTTTAAGATACTATTCACCCTCTCTGTTACTATTTTTTATCCTTCAGTAATATATAATAAAATTAAATTAAAAATAACAATCAAAATCACATCTTAGGCAGTAGAAAGTAAAAAAATCGCTTAAAAGAACCGAGGCCGTGGCTGGCATGCGCTTACTATTTGGAACAAGAGATGTATCTATTACCAGCAGTGCTAGACGTGTTCCTACTTTATGGATCACTTTCACTGCGTCGTCTGTCTGCTCGTCGGTCAGAGCCTCAGAGCCCAGAGGGCAAGCCAGCAAAGAAGCCATTACGATCCCATCTCAGCTTGCTGGCGTACAGCAGGAAGACAGGCGGTAACCCAGTTCCTGGACTGGGAGCTGCTCATGCTTAGAGACTGGAAGGCCGAGAAGGCCTCTTTATGCATCCACGGTGCAGTGTTGCAGAGAAGAGAATCTTGGGCAAAAATAGCATTGTTGATCACCGAAATACCAGATCTAGTCCTCTAAGAGCATCTCCAGCGGGGGCCTACTTGAGCCCTCAAAACCAAATTTGAGGCTTGAGGCAAAATAGAGGTCAAAGAGGCCCCTACTAGAGCCCTCAAATTTGAGGGCCTTAAATCCCCTTCACCCTCATTCCTAGGGGCCCTACTCGCCCTCATTTTTCACTTTCTCGTTTTTCCGTATGAGTGAAACAAATTTAAATTGAACAAATTTGAATATTCGAACAAATTTGAATCTAAATTTGAATATTCAAACAAATTTGAATATTCGAATAAATTTGAATTTAAATTTGAATATTCGAACAAATTTAAATTCAAATTTGGATATTCGAACAAATTTGAATATTCGAAACAAATTTGAATTTAAATTTGAATATTCGGAACAAATTTGAATTTAAATTTGAATATTCGGAACAAATTTGAATTTAAATTTGAATATTCGGAACAAATTTGAATTTAAATTTGAATATTCGGAACAAATTTAAATTCAAATTTGGATATTCGAAACAAATTTGAATTTAAATTTGAATATTCGGAACAAATTTGAATTTAAATTTGGAACAATAAAATTTGAAACAAATTTGAATTTAAATTTGAATATTCGTATTTGAATTCATAAATTTAAATATTGTCCCTCATTTTGAAATCATAAATATTTTATTGTGTATTGTGCTTTTGTCTCATACATATGCATATAGTGTGTGAGGAAATAGAGAGAATTGAGAAGTAGGGGCCCTGTTTTGAGGGCTCTGTTGAGTGCACTGAAAAACAGGCCCTCAAAAGTAGAGGGAGCCCTTAAATTAAAAGTAGGGGGCCTGTTTTGAGGGCTCCTGCTGGAGATGCCTTAATACTAGCAATTCTATTTATAGCCCCTTTCTCCACCGCATGATTTTCAGATGCCGACACATGACAATCGTGCGGTCAGGGCCCCACGACACTGAAATCGTGCTGTCCCCGACCACACGACCACTGTCCATATACTAATCGTGCGGTCGGGGGACCGCACGACCACTGTTCACGTACTAATCGTGCTGTCCCCGACCGCACGACCATTGTTCACGTACTAATCGTGCGGTCGGGGACCGCACGACCACTGTTCACGTACTAATCGTGCGGTCAGGGACCGCACGACCACTGTTCATCCGAGTCTACAGTACATGCACTGTGTATTTTTTGGATTAGCTGCTGCGTGTGTTTGTGTGCTTGTAATGAGATTTCAAATTTGTATGGATAAGAGTTTATTTAGTTGTGCAAATTTTTTGTAACTATAAATATTAGGCATATTCATGTGTAATTTATTTTGTTTGGAGTCTACAGCAATTTTGTAATATAGAAGACGAGGTGCAAAATGTTATGAAATATATTTTTGAAAACTCCTTATGAAGTGTAGATGATACATATAGGAAATATGTTTTTAGATTGTTATTTTTTGAAATATCGGGCACCTATATTGTCTGCCATTTTATTTCAAACAATAACAATCTAAAAAATATTTCCTACATGTATCATCTACATCTGCGTAAGGAGTTTTCAAAATATATTTCATAATATTTTGCACCTCCTCTTCTATATTACAAAATTGTCACAGACTCAAACAAAATAAATTACACATGAAGATGCCTAATATTTTAATTACAAAAATTTGCACAACTAAATAAACTTTATCCATACAAAAATAAAAATTTAAATCTCATTACAAGCACACAAACGCACACAATAGCTAATCCAAAAATACATTGTGCATGTATTGTAGACTCGGATGAACAATGGTCATGCGGTCCCTGACCGCATGATTAGTACGTGAACGATGGCTATGCGTCTCTCGATCGCACGGTTAATATGTGAATAGTGGTCGTGCGATCGATTGCCATGTGTCGCTTTGGAATTCGTGCGGTAGGGAGGGCTACAAATGGAATTGTTGCTATTAGAGGGCTAGTCTCGTATTCTGGTGATCAGCAGTGTTATTTTTGTCCACATGTCCAGAGAAGAGCAATGTCTGGTCGTTTCAGTTTTTGACTTTTAACTTCTAATTTATTTTTTTTAATTTCATCTTTTTTCTATTTTTTGGATTTTTAGATTTTTGCTTTTTTTCCTGTATTTTTTTTCATATTATTCGTGATTGACTAATATGTTTTCCTATTTTTCAAAATTTTTAAATTTAATTATATCAAATAAGCTACTATCAACTATAGTATATAATAAATCAACTACATAAAAAAATATCATAAGCCACTGCTAAGCTAACCACTCCCAAGAAGCTTCGCAAGAAGTTGCTTGCCATTGATGGATGCCTGCACGTGGTAGCTCGCCATAAATTTTGATCGGGAGCTGCTTGCTTTGACACGCACGTTCCTTGGTCGCCGCCTCGGCTGGCTGGCCGTCTGTGGCCGGTATGACGGTACGACATGCCATGCTAACGTTCGCGGCGCATGCAGCATACCGAAGAACCAGTTGCTGGTGCACTGTCGACTCATGCTACGTACGGTCTAGGACTCAAGGGGACAAACCCACTTTTGGCACCTTTTAACACCATATTTACAAAAATAATTATACATCGTATTAACAAAAAATATCGTTTATACCGTCTATGGGCGGATGGCAGCGTGAGCAGACGACGCGTGGCACCTGTCGCCCCATGAGCAGACACAGCGCTGCCGCCCACCGCGGACGGCGGTGATTAAGCCGCTACTTACCTACATAATTTATTATTTTTAAATTTGTAAATATATCAAATGAGCTTAAAAAATTATGACATTTTTTGTGGAGCTTTCTGAGGTATAATAGTACATTGTATAATTGTTTCACAATTTTTTGAGACCATTTGCTACCTCTAAAAATTTCTGGAACGACGCATAATTAACTAAACGATTAAGAAGTTATACGTCGCTCTAAGAATTTTTAGAGGTAGCAAATGGTCATGAAAATACGAAGTTTTTGTGGATTTTTAGTGCAGTGACCAGGTGGCAAGTCATTAGGCCCGCCATTAGTGCTTAATCATTAGATTTAATTTTGCGCCACTCAAATAATTTTTATAGATAGTAAAACGGTGCAAAAAATTACATAAACATTACACAACATAGCACACTATATTCTAAAGCTCCACAAAAATATTCGTATTTTTTTACGATCATTTGCTACCTCTAAAAATTCCTAGAGCAGCGTATAACTGCTTAATCGTCTAGTTAATTATATGTCATTCTAGGAATTTTTAGAGATAGCAAATGGTCTCAAAAAATTGCAAATCAATTATACAGCATACCACCATGCCTTAGAAAGCTTCACAAAAAATGTCATAATTTTTTGAGCTCATATAATTACAAATTTAAAAAATTATAAATTATGAATTAGGCAGGTAATTAAGCCAGCTAATTAGCCGGCTTAATCACTTGCCGTACCATGGGCGAGCGGCAGGCACCTGCCATCTGCTCACGGGGCGGTAGGTGCCATGCGTCGTCTGCTTCGCGCTGCCGCCTACCTACCGGACGGTATAAATGACATTTTTATCAATATGGTGCGTATACGTCTATTTTTGTAAATACGATATCAAAACGTGCCAAAAGTGGCTTTAACTCGGGCTCCCGGCCGGTTTGTCAAAACTGTACGTCCTACATTAGTATGTGAGGATGCATAAGACATTGCACTGCGGTGTCCTTCCGTTTTGGAAATGCAAGAAAATTAAACATTCGTTCGACGTTTGTTGCATACAATTGATTAATTGATAAGGTTATAGTGGCTGTTTCATATATACATGTCAAATTCTCATTAAAAAAAGATATATACACGCCAATTAAAAAATTGTAACACAACTTTGCATTGCAATATTTGCATATAACCGAACCGATAGAAACAACATTCTTCATGAACTGGTGCAGCAATTATTCAACTGATCGGAGTTTGAACCAAAATATTCTTCTTTTCTTTATTTTCTTTTTGTAAATTTCTATCTTCATTTTTATAATATCGAAGGTCATCATATATGTATGCTATATATGTCCCACACAATTGAGTTGGAATTCTTGCGCTGAACCAATCTAATAAACACTACCAGAAAACAGAGAATCCTTAACGGTTAATAATTTTCTTGACCGCCAACAACCATCAAAGTTTATAATTTTTTTGATGGAAACAAGAAAATTAAATTATCCTGAAGGGTACCACAGAACTGTCAGCAATTTTTTTTACCGCGGTACAAATTATGAGGTTAAGACACTGGTCTTTTCCCGTATTTAGAGGCTATTCGTGCGAGAGAAGTTGACTACAGCGCCAAAAAAAAAAGAGCCGCGCTGCCATGCCAATATCCACTGTGCCGCACCAATAGTTGATGTGCCACTACGTCTAAGGTTAGGCAAGTTTGATAAATTTTAGGAACTGTTTGGTTGCAGTCAAAGTTGTGGCAATATTCCCTTCCAGCAAACTAGATCCCACGTGTCAATAACTCAAAAAAGTGTAGCAAAATTCCCTTAGGCTTGCTAAGGTATGGCAAAGAATTTGATCACCTCAACTTAGGCAAGTGTGTCAATTTTTGTTAGCAAAATGTGACTAGCAATCAAACAGCCCCGTAGTAATTCTCCTGTAAAGCCGTAGAGTGATCATGAAGAATATTTTCAAGACCACCCACGTCTCTCCAGCCCAAATCCCTATCTCCAACCTCCTCTACCTCCACGCAATCTGCAGCCGCCCTGTCACCCCCGTCCCATCTCCAAGCACACCCCAACTAGAACCGCTCCCTCCACCCATAGTTTCTACAATGTTGAACCGTATTCGCCGTCATCACCAGATCCATCATGTTAAATTTGCTTGACGGTAATGGCACGTCGACCAAATTCTTTTTACAGACAGGCAACTTTTGCTGATGCTACTTAGCCAAATTCTTTTAGCAGATAGGCCAAAAACCATCAACATATAGAAACAAAACATGGGAATAATTTTCTTGACGGTTAACCAGAAGACAAATTCAATTTTCATGACTATTAGACTAGGGGATTTGTCGTAAAATTTTTGTTTTTTAGCCCAAAATTTAAAAGTTTTTTACATATAGACCTTGGAGAAAAGATTTACAAAAATAGACCCTTAGCACGGCGCCAAAGGATATGTCGCTCAGGGTACATGGCACGGCGCCATATGCTTTGGCGCCGTGCATGGACACGTAGGAGCCACGGTGGCATAGCATGGCGGCAAAGCCCATGGCGCCGTGCTCTAGGACTTAATCCAGAGCACGGCCCCTGGCCCCCTACCCCCTCACTCATCCATGCAAACAGATAGAGCAACCCGCCACCGCCCCTCTCTTCCTCCTCCAAATCCACTCCAATCCGTTACTTTTTCTCGCGATTTTGCTTCCAAACCGAGCAAGCAAGGTGAACTCCCTCCCCTCCCTTGATTTTTTCCAATAGATATGGATTATTTGAGATACATTTCGTGGGGCAAGATTTGAAACCCTAAATGAAATTACTTGGATTGGCTCGGTTTTATGTTGGATTTGCAATAGATATGCGTAATGTAAGAATAGTCATGGGTGTAGATTCGTTTTTAGGATATGATTTGAGTGAGATAGATGAATGTTTAGAAATAGGTATGTTTAGAAATTGGTAGAAGTGATGAATGTTGGATAGAAATTAGCGATTAGTGGTATTAGTAATTGAGTTTATCCGATATGGTATACCGGTTTTCGTTAATAATTTTAGCATTTTATTGTTGCAGCTGATTCGACTGAGGTACATGCCCTGACTTTGAGGATAGGAGGGCAAACGGAGAGGGACGTACCTAGGCCTTTGAGGATATGTCGGCATTGAAGATGTGGTTAAAAGAGTACGGCATTGAAGAGCGGCTTTAGGTCTAGACAGCATAATTTTTACATATTTTGTTATTCTTATCATTAACGTATTTCTGAATGCACAGGATGGCGAGGTACCAGCTGCTGGACGAGTTCTACGATAGGGAGCACCGCGACAGGCTCACGGAGGACAGCCAGGTACGTGTGTTATCGAAATGTATTTTTCTCGTGTTACATGTGTTTTCATCACGCAGCTAACTTTTAAAGCATTTTCCAGGAGATTCCCATACTTCGTCCTCGAACCCATGATGGGTTCCACTTGATGGTCTACGACAACCGCTATACCCCACTGCTTCGCCGTGCTAGCCTTCACACGGTCGCTAACCTACTGCGCTGGGGCATGCCGGTCTTCAACCCCGCAGTTTTGACCGCACTAGTCGATAGGTGCATTTTCTCTATCGGGTCCGTTTGTTTTCGTTTCTATATTTTTACGTACGTAACTAATTCTTTTCTTCGTGTACTATTAACAGGTGGAGACTAGAGACTCACACGTTTCACCTTCCCTGTGGGGAGATGACCGTCACGCTGCAAGACGTGGCGATGATACTTGGACTTCCCATAAGGGGACAGCCGGTGGTCGGGCCGGCGGTGTTTGAGGGTTGGAGGGCACGTGTGGAGGCCTTTCTGGGCACGTCATTGCCTCCTGTTCCAGAGAATGCCAGGCGAGGCCGTGTCTCGGGGGGTCCACATTAGTTAGTTGCGGGCTACCTTTGTTATATGCCCTGAGGACGCGGACGAGGACACGGTGAACTACCACTGCCGAGCTTGGGTCCTCCACATGTTCAGGGCCGTGCTTTTCCCAGAGCCATGGGGGATGCAGCTTCGTGGATGTACATCCACTGCCTCCAGGACTGGGTCGACGCTGGACAGTTCAGCTGGGGCTCAACGGTCCTCTCGTTCCTCTACCGCCAGCTGTGCGAGGCCTGCAGACGTAGGGCGGCCACGTCGACGCTCGGTGGCTGCGTCTTCCTCCTGCAGGTGTGGATGTGTTCACGCATTCCTGTAGGGCGCCTTCGAGTGTTCCAGGCGCAGCCTTGGCATCCACAGGGTGTGGACGACCTTGGCCCTACTGTGGCGTACCTGTGGGATAGCATCTTAGTCCTGTTCACGACCACTTAGCGAGCGTACATGGATTACAGTAATGAGTTGGACACCTTGTCTCCATGATGGCAATGCATTTATTTTTCCTACAGTTCTTGGTTTTTATACATGGCTAATCGTGTGTTTTCCCATGTGTTTGCTTACTAGGTCTCGTGGTAGCCTTACTCGAGGCACAGGTTCTAGCTCTACCGCTAAGCACCATGTGCCACAGGGACTATCATATTTGAAGGATGAGGTGTCCGTTGATTTTCTTCTATGCCGTGGAGATTCACCTCCCCCACAGAGTCGCGCGCTAGTTTGGCCTCGTGTAGTTCTACCCCCCTGAGGAGGTTCAACTACGGTGCCAGGCTCTTTGGCGCCGTATATGGCGCCAAAGACCCTGGCGCCGTAGTTGAACAACTCGGCGCCAGACTCTTTGGCGCCGTGCTATTTACATACGGCGCCAGGGTGTTTGGCGCCGTGGTAGCTGAACTTGCATTAAAACTATAAGTTCGGCCAGTTCTTTCGTTCCATTCGCGCAAACAATACTAATTGACATTCCACCAAATGAATAAGCACGACACATAGCATTACGACTCAATACAAACATACATACATAGCATTCACGCCTGTCTGTGTTCGCTCGGGCTGAAGAGAGGAGTGAGGGTGGGGGGGGGCCGTGCTCGGGCTTAAGTCCCAGAGCACGGCGCCACGGCCGTTAGCGCCGTTGTTACATAGCACGGCGCCACGGCCGCGCCGTTAGCACCGTTGTTACATAGCACGGCCCTATGGGCTTTGGCGCCGTTCTATGCCACCGTGGCTCCTACGTGTCCACGCATGGCGCCAAAGCATATGGCTCCGTGCCATGTACCCTGAGCGTCATATCCTTTGGCGCCGTGATAGGGGTCCATTTTTGTAAATCTTTTGTCCAAGGGTCCATATGTAAAAAACTTCAAATTTTGGGCTAAAAAGCAAAAATTGTAGGGATTTGTCTAACGGGTTTTTAGTTTGATGATGGTTTTCAACTATGGGGGAATATCCATTTTATGGTGGTGAAAGCACTAAAATAAAAATCCTATCAAATTATTGCTTTCTGTTAATTGTTAGTTCAGTTCTTTGTCTTTCCATTCTCATTTACTTGATTTTTAGATTCTCATTTCTTTGATTGGTTATTTGGCTTTGTACATAAATTTGACAGGGCTACGACGCATATCCAATCTTTATCACTAGTATAGTTTCTCTTTCTAAAAAAATCATGTCGTATTAATGCAATTTTGAGTTAGATTATTAAAAATTTTGTTGTATATTGAGTGTCGCGTTTTGACGATCAAGCACAAGAACACGAACAAGAAGAAAAAGAATAAGATGTAGTCCCTATGTCCCTTCTCAACTTTATTGATTGGATTTCTATATATACAAAATCAGCCCCCCGCCCCCTTATTTAAGGGGAGAGGAGATGTGAGGTAGCTGAATTACTATCCATGTGGGACTAACTATTCCTATTATAGCGTATGGGCTTGGATTAGGTAAAATGTCCACATAATCGGGCCTTTTGGAAATGGTCCTATATACAACACTCCCCCTTAAATATTTTGCCAATGTCATACTTATGCCTCATGAAACACTCCTTTTGAAAACCTAGTGCGAAAAATGACAAGAAGAAAAGAGTACATAGCTCACGTTCTTGTTATTGCATATACTACCTCATTAAAAACCTTCAATTAAAAAAACCGAGTGGACAAAACTCAATTATGGGAAAAAGAGTGCAACATATTTTCATCCCATTGATGAGTCTGAAGATTAAATATCTCCTCCTGAAGACAACAACTCTTTGTGTTTTTCAAGTCAATGCCATGAGCATACTTTGCAAAGGTAAAAGCTGGCAATATGAACAAACCTGTAAGATTTTCACTTGTTTGGATTTTATTTATTTCTATATTCCCTTTATCCTGTTGTTCATGGGGATGGAAATATTTAGGGAGTATATACTTTGTCATATGAAATCAAAACATCAGAGGG
Source organism: Dendrocalamus sinicus (assembly GCA_036346575.1). Classification (NCBI taxonomy): domain Eukaryota; kingdom Viridiplantae; phylum Streptophyta; class Magnoliopsida; order Poales; family Poaceae; genus Dendrocalamus; species Dendrocalamus sinicus. Next base: position 16,578,352 of record CM070675.1, on the reverse strand, counting down.
CTAATCTGCAAAATTTCCAATGTTCTTGTGAACCCGGAGTAACGACTCCTGGATCCTCTGTGTAAATCGCACTAGTCCAGGATCAGCTAGTGCACATAGTACAACAACATATATATCAAGCACAAATGACCCACTTCATTAATTTAAAGAGTATGGCCTTATGGCCAAGTCTTACATCGTTGCCCATTGGCAAAAATAAATAAAGCAAATAACTGCGGAAGCAAACTGAAAAAAGTGAAGCCCAAGCCTGCCCACAAGCAAACGACAGTAAGACACGGCCTACTCGTCCAGATCTTCACCGTAGTCGACGACATCTTCCTCTGTATGGGGATTGCAAGGTGAGTACAAACTTGTACTTTGCAAATCACACGGAGAAATGCAACATAATGATAAAGGCTTCAATGGAAGGCTTATAGGGTTAGTTTGCACAAAACAGCATTTAATGAAATACAATAGATAGATTGAAATTGCTGAATTTAATACAATAAATAAAAATAGAACTTTGTAATTGAAAATAATACCATCAGTGCAGGCTCCGACCAAACACTAACCTAATCACGGGCATCCCACCCGGACCATTCACATATGGATTTCATCCATCTACACGCTTTCACTGCGCAACTCTGATGAATTCCATCCATCCACCAGGTTCCAATCTCTCACGGTTGTACAGCTTTACCTATAAGACACGATCATCCATTTTTGCCACTAGATTACACACTTCCTTATGTGTGTGGCGAGAAGTCGTGACAAGGTCTTTACAATGCAAAGCCTTCAACCTGGCCAAACCAACTCTAAGGTTCCACCCCAGTAAGGAATCCACCGGACCGGGACCCCCTCTTGAGCTTGAGTGAGACTTCTCATGGCTACAACCACGCTCACCCAAGTGAGACTTCTCATGGCACCAACCACGCTTACTTTCAACCTACAACTTGACTCAGGTTAGGATATCGCAAATTATTCAGCCAGAGCTGTCCCATACCAACCATGTGGTAGTACGATAGGGCTTGCAACAAGAGCTCATGCACAGTCCTTAATCTGACTTAGGCCTAACCACATACCCCTGTGCACGACAATCAACCTTGTGGCTACAACCTACAGAGCATGCCTGCACCACCAATCCAACCAATTGCCTAAATCTAAACCAGTTTTTATATTTTATTTTTAAAATAATTTTATAATCCTTCCTGACGCTCTGAACTCAGGAATATCTTTCAAAACTTATCATTTCATGTGAAAAGCTCATCATTTTATATGAAAGATATCCCAACCCAATTAATATGTCTAAGCAGGGCTAAGCATTTGATTTAAACTCTCTAGCCAACACTAATGTATTAACTAGAGTTTGATTCTATGGTGACAAGGTATCGAGGAATTCAATATCAATGGAGGAATTAACAAGTAGGCAATTACTAAATTTAAAACTGAATTGAAATACGTTGAATAGAAATATGCATGCAGAATAATTTAAAACAACATAATTTTGTTTTGAAATCTCTAGCCAACACTAATGTATTAACTAGAGTTTGATTCTATGGTGACAAGATATCGAGGAATTCAATATCAATGGAGGAATTAACAAGTAGGCAATAACTAAATTTAAAACTGAATTGAAATATGTTGAATAAAAATATGCATGCAGAATAATTTAAAACAACATAATTTTGTTTTGAAATCTGGGATCAACATGATCAAGGAGTGTGATTTGCCTTGCTCTTCAATTGGGTGTGAACCTTCGTCGAAGAATTTTCCCGAATCGTCGAAATCTACATGTGAAAATAATCCACCAAATTCAAATAAATTCAAAATGACTTCAAATTCGAGAAAATCTTCAATTGGGGGAATTTTTGATGAATTTAGAAATTTGAATGGGCTCAATCGGAGCTAGGACGAAGGAGAACGGGCTCCGAAAAGTTTAAATTTAGAGAAAAAGGAAAATGAATTTTCTGGAATTATTTTTCTAAAGGAAAATGGGCTTTATGACGCCGCAGCGCCGCCCGGCTTGGGCCGACTGCCAGGTGGGCCCGGGTCCATGGACCAAGTTCACGGGCAAGGGGAAGGCCGAGGTGGCACATGCGCTTGCATGGCGCTGACAGGTGCGGGCCGGCGCCGAGGTGGCCGAGCCGTGGCGCCGCGTCACCGGCCACGCAGGCACGGGGAAGCCGACGTGGGAGGCCGACCGGAGGGCGCCTGAGGACGGCCGGCGGGGAACTTGGGGGTGGCCGACGTTTTACCAGAGGCAGCCGTAGTTGGGCTGGCGGCGAGGAGAGGCGGCGGCGTGGCTCGGGCGTCTGCGGCGACGGTTCTCCGGCGGCGTTCGAGCCCGAGGAAGAGGCGTACGGGCATGGCGGCGAGGCGGGGAAGCCGAAGGTAGCGTTAGCCGGGCACGGGGGCGAGCGGAGCGGCGGCGATTTCTCGCCGAAGTCCGAGGCGGCGGTGACGGTGAGGGAGCACGGCGCGAGGGAGCTCGGGCGGCGGAGAGGCGAAATTGAAGGCGGAGGGAGGTGGGGCGAGGTGAGGAGGTGCTCGGGCGGGGGTTAAATAGGCTCGGCGAGGGGTAGGCCGGTGACGATTTATCGTCGAAGTATTCGGGGAGGTGGCGGCGATTGCGGGTGGCTGGCGCATAAATGAGGGAGAAGGTGGCGCGGGAGAGGGGAACGTGGGGCGTGGGCGCGTGGGAGGAGTGGCGGCGCGCTCGGGGAGAGGGGATGAGGCCGGGTAGGGCGGGGCAGCGGTTGCGGCCGGGGGTGGCGCAGGAGGAAGGAGGAGGCGGGGTAGAAGATGGCCCTGACAGGCGGGGCCCATGCGGAAGAGAGAGGGGGAGAGGGAAGCGGCCGGATCGCGGGGGCGGGGATCGGACGGCAGTGGGAGTTAGGCGGGGCGGACGGCCAGATGGGCCGGGCGCGCGAGTGCGGGGGAGATCGGGCCGGACACTTGGCAACCCGAGGAGAGGGGGAGGCGGGGTTGGTGGACGGTGAGGATGGGCCGGGACGCATGGGACGTGGCTCAATCTGGGCCGTCCACGCGTCGGCCAGAGGGAGGGGAGGGATTTTTCTTTTCTGATTTTGGTTTTTGATTTTCAGAAAATCCTAGAAAATTCATTAAGCCTCAGAAAAATATGAAAATAACTCCAAAAATTCCAGAAAAATACACAGAAGTTCCTGGAGATATTTTGGACTTAGTAAAAAATATTTCCAACTAATGTTGGTATGTTTATACTCGAATTACTTTTTAATTTCAAAATTAGATTTTAAACTCCAGAAAACTCAGAAAACCAAATAAGAGCCAAATACATCCAAATAATTAATTTGAAGTAGGATTTTTATATAAATTCAAAATATCTTTTTTTAATAATATTTTTAGGTTTTACTTAAAATACTTTTTAAATCCAGTTTTTTTCAAAAACAGAAATCCAGGGCAAAAAACCAAATTAAAATTTAGGCAACAAAAATACTTATTTTAATTTAAATTTTATTTTAATATTTTTATTTTTTTTATAAAAACCGGGGTTGTTACAGAACCGTTGTGGCATCTAAGCCACGGTAAATATGTTGACTTAACCAAATTTTGAGCTCCAAGTTATGGTAAAATTACCTACTGTTTTCAACTCTGGTACAACTATCACAGATGGTTTTTACCAAGAACTGTATATGATAACTAGAACGATTTATGATATAGTTTTTTATAGACGGTTCAAAAACCGTCTGTGATAACTCCTATTATCACTGACCTATAAAGTCATACGGTTCAAAGAAATATCTATGATGACGGTTTTAAACTATCTGTGATGAACTTTTATGTGGTAATGGGCATGTGACATGGCCATGGAGGTGCCGACGGTTGGCACAACATGCACGAGGGTGGCCGGGGAGGCAGTGGTGATCAGACGCAAAGGCTAAAGTTGGCAAGCAGCGTTGTTGCAGTGGCAACAACAGTAGAGCGTGTACATGGATCGGCTGGCGGCAGATTACGGAGGCGAAGCAACAGGGGCAGTTTAGAACAATCTGATCGACATGGTCGCAAAGGTGACGGTGGCAACCGCCGGTTAGGCAGCGGTGGCTTACGAAGACGAGGCGGGAACTAAGGACGGTGGGTCGGCTTGCGGAGGTGAGGTGGTGGCATCGTGGGGCGGCGATTGCGAAGGCAATGGCTGGGGAGGAATAGATAAAAGGAACCAAATAAAAACTGCAAATAAAAGCTAGATCAATACAACATACCCAGTAGCCTTAGTGAGAGTGTTATCATGCTAATAACATGTTGTATATTGGAGGTTATAGTGCCGATGATCAAGCATAAGCACACGAACAACAAAAAGAGAAGAAATAAGATGTAGTCCCGATCGATGCTTCCTCTCAACTTTATTAGTATGATTTCTGTGTGTATAAAATTATCCCTTGACTCATATTTAAGGCACATATTTGGGACTAAACTATTTCTATTATAGCACATAAGCCTATAGGCCTTTTGAGTTTCATTTAGATAAAAAGCCCATATAATCGAGTTCTTTTAAAACGAGCCGATATACAACAATATTAATCCAATTTTTCTCATCGTTCAAAATGCATTCCACCAAAGGGTGCCTGGGTAGCTTCACGTGGTGTGGTACTACGTACGTAGGCGCCTAGTCGCTTCCAAAGTATTCTGGTGAAGAGAAGTCAAATTCACCTTTAGCATTTCTTGGAATTCCCTCAAATGTAGCTACCAGTGTGGTTTGGCTGTGAAAGTGATCAACTTGGGCACAATGGAATATAGGCACTGTTTTAAACGGCGATAGTTTTTGTTTTTAAAAAATTAAAAGCTGTTGAAATGTATTGACTTCTTAATATGATTTTTTTTCTTTTTTCTTTGTATTATTTGTAGAGATATAAATATATTTTTTTATTTTCCCTATTTTTCTTCACTTTTTTTACTTGAATATCTAAAAAATTAACAGATGATATAGTACCATTTTGATCATAAACTAAAAGCCATAACTAAAACCAAAAATCACATCACGTACGAACAAAGGCATGGTCCTTTCTATGTTTTCTCTAGCTAGCGCAATATATATATTTAGTTCGGGCACAAGATAAAATAGAATATAAACTATGTCATAATTAATTAATCAATGGGCGTAACATTTGATCATCCATCGACCGGTCGGTAATCATGCGCAAATTAATTAGAACACCACATGCACTTGTACCTATATTTGGATTCTTTTGATACCATGACTTATGATTTATGGGTTAAATTCTGTCTACTCGTGAGAGATAGTATATATAGAAAAAACAATTACATATAATTTTTGTCGATACAAATTGAACTCAAGATATTTTTACTACAGTTTTTGTTATTCTTATTTAAAAATATATATGTTTAAAAGTTAATTGTTATTTAAAAAATATATCTCTACTATTATATAAAGAGGGGTTGGTGGTCGTCGGTGCATTCTCCTCTCCCCTCTATAGCCATTTGATTTGATCTGAACCATTCGTCTCTCTCCTCCTCTCTCTCTTAGGATATAACCGCTCACCCCTCTACTTCTCGATCTTCTTGCGTATCCGATCACCTTTCTTTCTATCGCTTGTTCTCTAATATTTAATATGTGAAATTGACAAGACAGTAAAGGTCTGTATTTAAAAGTATAAGCTGGTCGAAAAGAACTTCCGTGCATGCTCCGCGCAGGGACAGCCGGGACCCTCCCGTACACCCGTGCTGCGAGTCTGCACACGCAGTACGCGCTCGAATATCGATCGCAGCCACAGGCAGGCGCAGGCCGGCCATGAACCGCCATGAAGCGCCACAGTACGAAATGAAGCCCGTCTAGACTATATATATAGTAACAAAAGCACGTCAAACTGTAAAACTTGAATTAGGGCTGTTCATGTCGGTATTTCGTTTTGGTTTTTAACTTTAGTTTATAAATATTAATAATTTATAGAGAAATTTTGAAAAACACTTGTATACGGTCGATATAAATGAAATCGTTGTAGTGTATACTACAATCAACTAGTAAACCCCATTTTAAAAAGACACTCTATTTAAAAACTGGATATTATAAAAATGTTATTTACTATAGAAAAACAATTTTTAAAAGTTAACATGAACAAAGCCTTAATCCACCCTATCTAGCTTTGCGTGGTTTTTCCGGCTGTTGGGTGATGACTTATAGCTACAGCGGATGGTTTTTAGTTCTAACATGATTATTTATACGAACGAACTAAATGTCGATAAGTTAATATATTGTTTCAAAAATTGTCATGATAAGCTAATTAAAAGCTAAGGAAAAGCAGTGTGTTTATTTGTTCAAATAACTACAATCTATATAAGCATAGTCTTTTCATCCACAATGAAAATATACCCAATAATCGATCATAACATAACTACATAAGTAGCAACAATTCGTATTGCCAATTTACAAGTCTAATTCTTCATATATTCTATAATATTCACAAGATCTGCAGAATCTTCAATGTTTGCATTATAGGTTGGTCCAATACTCCAATGTGTTCCATATTTTGAAATATTACCTTAGACACTAGGGCTGGTGGCTACTTCAATGTGTTCCATATACCATTTTTGTTAAAATTCAGCCACTATCCAGATTATCCGTATCCGGATTATCCGTATTCATATCTGTATTCGACGGATATTAGGCTTACTGTATTTGTATCTGTATCTGATAAAAAAATCCGTATCCGATCCGAGAACTATCCGAAAAAAATCCGATCTGACACAATCCGTATCTGTCCGATCCGGCGAAAACTATCCGATCCATTTTCACCCCTAACTACAACCTATAAGAGCTGAAAAGAATGCTGCCGAGACCCCACCAGGCTACCTAGCTGCAGGCCGCAGCAGCTATTACTGCCTCCCCCTCGTTCCTTTCTCCTCCTCCTTCAATGCTGCATTTCAACTCGTTCGATCTCTCTCTCTCTCTCGAGTCCAGCCTCACACACTCGTCATTCTCTAGCTCTACAACTAACATCTCTATCTAAGCTCAGCCTCACACACATCTCATACTCGTCATTCTCTAGCTCAACATCTAACCTCTCTATCTAAGCTCAGCCTAGCTCACACACAATTTCACACTCTTAACTCTCTTGCTAGCTCGATCCTCCACTGCAAATTACCTTTCTAGCTATAAATACATGCACACTCATCCAGCCAACGGCCACCTCCTACCAGCACAGACCACGCCACTAGCTAGTCTAGGTCACGTACTCTCTCACTGACCACACCTCATTCGCCTGCTTGATCTATTCTTCTCTCATTCTGTCTGCCAAAACCAAAAAATGGAGGTAAGTGAAGTAAGTACTCGAGCTAGCTAGCTTATCGTTCGATGGTTAATTCTGCTCTGGACGTATATATGCAGAAGGCGAGGCGGCGGCGCGTGCCGGCGTTCGGGGAGTGGAACTACTACTACAACAACGACGAGCTGTCGACGCCTGCGATGGCTGCAGTGTGCTACGCGCCGGACCCGGAGGCCTGCAGCGACGTCTGGTTCAGGTACTCGCCGCCCCCGGGCAAGCCGGTGCCCAAGAAGGTGAGGAGGCCTGAGAAGCCGAGCGGCGGCGGCGGCAAGCGGAGGCTGCAGGCGGCGCGGACGCCGGCCAGGGCGTCTGACGGTGGGGCGGCTACAGCGGCGCACACGCCGGCGAAGGTCGCCACCGCCAGGGTGGTGCGGCCCGTCGATGCCGACCTGTACCAGGTGCCCACCCCGGACTTCGTCCGCGACGAGCCGAGACGAAGGGTACGTACAGACGCTCGCGAATGTCAAAGCGCATGCCTAATTTGTTTTCGGTTGCCGTTAATGCACTTTCATTAAGACGTCTTTATGTTGTTACCGCATGTACTTATGGACTGAACTGGTTTCATCATGTCTTGTGTTGTTGTTGCATGCAGAAGAAGGCGGTGAGGAACTTGTGGATGAGTTGCCTGGGCCTCAACTGCGTCGCCTGAATAAACCAAGCTTATAGTTCTAATTTTCTTTCCTGTTGTTACTCTCTATCTAGGTTATTTATATTTGTAATTTACCAGACTGTGGGACTTGATAATTGTCAGATTGTCTTGCATCTGCAAAGAACCTTCGTGTATTCATTCACCTTTTTAGACCGATTAATTCCTAGTTAACCTTTTAGTTTGATGCTATATGTCTTTATGACCAGTTGATGATCAATTTGAAGCCGGTGAGATTAATTTGGTTATGTTCTTTTTTTTCTTTTAGCTTAGCTTCTCTAAAAATAATTTCTCAAACGATTTTTTAAGTCTAAAATTAAGTAAGCTGTTTATGTTAAATCTCCACTGTTCTAAAAATACGGCTAAAAATTATCATGCGCAGATTAAAAAAACCAAAATAACAGGCCCTTTGTTGCTCAGAGTAAAAAAATGATTCGTTTCTTGGGAAGGTAACCGTCCGTGTGTCCTGCATGCGTTATCAAACGGGTCTTCTGCACACTTGAATGTTTATGTGACGTGCTTGACTCTACGAGGATGTCACGAACTCACGTAACCATTCTTTGAGCTTTCCACTCGAGTGTCAGTGCTGGGGAATTTTCTTCCCCTTCGATTTGTCAGAGCTCTCGGTACTCGTACAGGTACTGCAAATGACAAGACGATCTTGATTTGCGCTGGCTGAAAAAACACTTAGCTTCTGATTGAATCCCACGTACCTCAATTCTGATATTTGCAGCTCTGCCGGTAAACAGGCTTCACAGTTCCGGCCGGCCGGCCAGCCATAATCCGGTTTTATCGGTAGGTAGAAGAGTTACAGCACATTTTGGAATAGGGGGCGATATTGCTATGTTATTTTACAAGTTTGGCACAATGTTAAGCCTCGTTTGAAACACGAGAATTTCATTAAAAAAAACAATTCAATTCCTTAGAAATACGGAAAAATTCTTGTATTCCAAACAGGATCCGTTAGTACATAATCATGTGTTAAGAGCACTTGAGGTATAAGTAGATGCAAATAAAATCTAAACAGTCCAAAAAGAGAGATGGAAAAGATCAGTTGGGCACAAGCTCTCCCGTCCAATGAAGTAATAAACCCATCTCCAGTTGTGCGTCCCGTACGAGGTAATCTACGCACAAGTGAAGCGAACCTCGTCGCACATTCTACCGTGGGCGCGCGAGCTTCTGGACTTCACTCCTCACTAGCTGAATTCCTGACTTCTGGTGAAGACACGTCATCCCAATTATTCTTAGCCTTTGGATGAGTCGAAGGTGCAGATCGGTTTTCATTGATCCTTCAGGCTAGTTCCAACCCGCCGTCCCGGCCTAAAGAAAAATCCCAGGTGCTCGGCCTAACGACGGACAGGCTCAGCTCGCAACCGATACTCAGCGCTTCAGCCCAACGGAAACCTTCAGGACAGGCCCAATCCTCTCCCATAGCTCCGGCCGGTTGCCATGCTGCTCAGCAGCCGTCCAATTTCACGTTTGTAAGATAGATCATTTTACTGTTGGTTTGAGATTTATTTTCAGATGCCAAAAAATGCAGCGACAATCATTCACCCCCTCTGATTGTTATCTTCGATCCTACAAGTGATATCAGAGCGAGATTTGTATGGCATTAGAGAGGCTGCTGCATCGAGTTCTTGGTATTGATAAAAAGAAGATTGATGACTTTGTGCTTTATGGCAAACAACAATAGTGATGATGACTACAGTGATTCAGATAAGGTATGATCATGGTCGATGATGAGGAGAACCGGGATTAAGATGGGGAAGTCTGAGGTCCAGACAGTTGAGGATGTTATGCGAGGTGGTCAGGCTCACGCTGGAACACGTGGAGATCAAAGGTGGTGATTCATGGAGAAGCTACGCGATGCAGTCCGGGAGGATTCGACATGAGTGAGGATGATGCATGGAAAAGATATAGGAGGTGGGTTCTCAAGGCTTCAACATGTGATGATGGTGTGTGAGAAAGATACAGGAGGTATTGTCCTAGAGACTTTGTCACATGGAGAGTTAGGAGTTGTGGAAAGAGTCCATGACTTGGAAGAGGTAGAGTTTGGTTAAAAGTCATGTTCGAAGGGTTTTGGGTCCCTTGATTTTCGGAATAAATAGGATTGCGTGTTCAAGGTTGTTATGGACATGGTTTAAGATGTCCGTGTTTGAGATAAACACAGTTTAGGGATCTAGCGTATAAAAGCTGGGGAGAGGTTAAGAGTTTAGCCGTTGCTTTGAGAAGGCTTTTTGTGTTAGGGTTTTTAGGGATGCCGTGAGAACGCTTTGTAGCTATATACAAGATCTATTCTAAGAAAAGTTAGTCAGCATTGGCTACATGTTTTCTAAGCATCATTTTGTTGTGTCCTCTACAGCGGCGTGCTAACACATCTTGATCTTGCGTAAAACGAGTATGGTGTTGTCTTCGACGTGTTCTCGTTCGAGAAGCTGAAGCTTTAGAGTGGAGAGAGATTTTGACTACGTACAAAGATGGTCGAAGTGAGCAGTCAAAGTAAGCGATCGAAGTGTTCTAGCGGTCGGAGGCTAGAGCTATCGAAGCAGTCGAGTGGACGAGGAGCGATTGAACGCCGAGCAGTCAGAACCTCCTCGAGCCCGTCGAGCGTCTTGCGGCTGAATTCTACATCTGTAAGTTTGATTGTTTTTTCTGTTGGTTTGAGATTTGTTTTCAGGTGCCAAAAGTGGTGGCGACAATCATTCACCCCCTCTGATTGTTGTCTTCGATCTTACAAACTGTCAGTGATAAAGTTACCACGCACAATTTTACAAGATGGCCCATTTGAGTTCACCACAATGGAAAGAATCGCTGTGATGACCTACTTATCACAGACGGTTTTATTCCAAACCGTCTGTGATACATCACGACGGTTTGGAACAAGAACCGTCTGTGATGGCCTACTTATCACAGATGATTCTTTACCTAGAACCATGTATGATAATATTTCAACTTACCCACTCTCACTGAATTTGAATTTCCTATTCATCTCGTTAGATTTGCTCTTTGAAATAGAAAGCTCGGCTATTTTTCTCCTCATTTCCTCTTCTCTCTTCTCTCTTCTCCTCCACTCCTCTCCTCATCTCCTCTTTAAAATACAAGGCTTTGCTGAGTTGATGTGGTTGTTGGTAGCTCTTGATATTGTGATGAGGACATGACCCCTATGGATACAACCATATTTGCTATGCTTGTTGTCCTAATTACAAGAGCTCCTACGCACCGCTTAAATTATAAGGTGAGCTCGTTTCAAAGAGGTTTTACTTTGCTTGATAAAGAACTTATGATATTACATAATGAGGGTTTGTTGCGTTTGTTATCATATACTGAGATTTACGATCAAGATCATGCAATACGTGAGGCTACACATACGTTAAAACCGAGGACGGTTTTCTGTCAAGAAGGGGAGGATGATGTGACCACGCCACAAACACATACGACAATAGCGTCCAATATCAAGATTGAACTAAAGGTGAATTCGTTTCTTGAGCCTCAACATATTTCAAATGAGAATATGATGCTACCTAATAATGAAAATATATATTTTTACAGCACCACGTCACTTTTACACCAATTCAAAAGAGTCCTTGTTGGACCCGTACTGGAATCAGATTTGGACTGCTGCAATGGTGCAAGTTTAAACGGACGTAACTTTCGCATACGGACTCCGTTTGGGACGTTCTTGGACTTGATGGAAAGCTTATCAAGTCTAATTTCTAAAGGATTCAACCCCATCTTCAAATTCTATCCGAGACAGCCGCAATCATCAAAAGAGTCCGTGTTGGTCACGTACTGGAATCAGATTCGGAATGCTGCAATGGTGCAAGTTGAAACGAACGTAACTTTCTCATACGGACTCCGTTTGGGACGTTCTTATACTTTATGGAAAGCTTATGAAGTCTACTTTCCAACGGATCTAACCTCATCTTCAAATTCCATCCGAGCCGGCTGCAATCATCAAAACAATCCACGTTGGTTTTTGAGTCCGAGTCGAAAGGGTGCTGCGCCACCACCAATTGGGCCCATGGGCCTTGTAACCCTAGAGCATGCACTTTGGACGCCCCTCCTGGTTGTTCTCCCTATAAAGGAGCCGCCGCCTCCCTTGTTAGGACTTGGATTTCGTTAAGTTTAGGTTTAGCCATTGTGCAAACTTTTGTTCTTCAGTTGTGTCGGACGACCACCTGTCAAGACATCTTCGGAATCCCAACTTTTCAGTGCTTCATAAATATTTGCAATTTGAGATTGCTTGTTATCATGTTCTTGCGTGTTCTTCGGTTGCATGCAGGAATAGACCTTCGTGGTCAGGTCAACCGTGTTCTTGGCACGGTTGATAACACTCGGAGTGTGGTTTAGCGATTGCTTGGTGTTCTGGCCGTGACCGGTTAGTAGCCGCATCATCAAAGTCGTTCTCCTCCAAATCAAAGTTATCATCCTATCGGAAGATCGGGACCCCATCGCCTCATCATATTGTACATCAAGGTGCTAATGTTATGTCGAGGAAGTAGCTAATTCTATTCTTGATGTCGAGCTTGGTCATGACTGGTCCTCCAAGTTGAGGAGTTTCGACTACGAGCCACTAGCCGTAGCAAGTATCGACAGGTTGGCCCAGTAGTGACAGCCTTCTTATATTTTAATGAAAGCTTACCAGATTCAATATTTGTGGATCACCTCAACACCAAGTAAAGCTAACATATTGTTTGGTGCTTCTCTGAAAATTGAGCTGTCTTTCGCTTATCTATTGCTCCCCTGATCAGGTCCATTGGGTGGTCTTGAAGGATGGTTTAGGTGTTGTGATGAAAATACAATGTCGTGGGGTTGCAAACAGTATTGATAGTGATATCGAGAATGTTAGGCTGCTCCTGACACACACAAATCTCATCCATAAAGGTCTTTTCCTTGATAGAGCTATAAAGGTAATTTTAGTTTTCATTATTTAGAAATCGATATGGGTCACCCTATCTCTTTTCTTCTTATTTACATATGTATACTGTACAAAGAGTTGTTATCTGATAGTGAGGGATATTATGTCCCTAAGGTCATTGATGAATTGTTTAGCAAAAAGGTGTTGATATCAGAGTTTGTTCTAGGTACTTTTAGTTTTTCATAGTGTTTTTTGTTTGTGGTGTTACAACTTATGGTGTTGTACGTTCTTAACAATTACAACTTTTTGAGCCATACCGATGTCCAAAATATTGGCTTCAATGGCTTGGATACCCAAAAATTTAGTAAGTCTGCATTTTTACCTTAGCTTAGATGCCATGGTAAAATTACCCATTTTTTAGCTCTACTACAGTTATCACAGACAATTTTTTACCAAGAACTGTCCATGATAACTAACTATTTCAGACGGTTTTTTACCAAGAACTATGCTAAGAACTATCTGTGATAACTGACTATTACAGACGGTTATAGTTTTGAACCGTTTATGATAACGGACGATCACAGACAGTTATAGTGTCGAAATGTTTGTGATATGGTTTTCATAGACTGTTCAAAATTTGTATGTGAATAACCCCTATTATCACTGACTCATAAAGTTAGACGGTTGAAAAAACTGTTAGAAATATGCCCTAGAGGCAATCATAGAGATGATGATATTTCGTTGTATCCATGATTTAATAAATGTTCCTTGAATATTGCCTTTGTGTTGATTAACAAGTATGTGACTTGTTTGTGAAACTCTTTACTTGCATGGTTATTCTAAAGTTGTCCCTAGTCGGTTCATGTGAGGACACACGTGAATAATGGATTAGCACATGTATCGGTTGATGACCATGTTTCACGAGTCATAGACATGGAGATGTCAAACCAATAATGTGGACACATGTTCGAACATGGGGTTGGACCGACCCAACATGAGACATAACAATTATACTTATGGTTCTCTCTCTACACAATGTGTACGCCTTGTCCTTAGACACGAGATTGTTGCATGTACTTGAGATGTGAATCGACCTACTTAGGGGCTATCAAACGCTACTCGTGAATCGGGTAGTTATAAAGATAGCTTTCGGGTTTGTCATGAAGCATGCTGCGAGGCATGGTCATCGAGATGAGATTTGCCCTCTCTACCGAGAGATATCTCTGGCCCTCGAGTGATCGGATCCGAAATGCATGGCCATGCTACTTAAGGTTAAGAGTTAACCTAGTAAGCGATTCGGATCACGGGATCGAGAAAGAGTGGTCACTTGAAGCTCGACCAAATATCGTGAGGCAAAGGGATTGACATGTACATAAAGTTGTGATGGTTCGTCCGATATGATCTTTGTGTATGTTTAGGAGTTGGCACGTCTTGCTAGAGGTCGCTACCAACTATTGACCGAGTAGGTATACTCGCGTCATGTCTAAACATACGTGAACCTATAGGGTCACACACTTAAGGGTGAAGCCTAATCGGATTGGATCCGGTTAGATCGGGTATTGAGTCCTAATGGGCCTCCATTCGTAGAAGTCCATTGTAAGGACGTCTATAAAAGGAGGGTAAGGGCGCACAGGGTTAAAGGGAGAATTCCGTGACCTCCTCAAACACTGGCCGCCACCCCTCCCATGCCCTGGTCGCTCACGCGGATCTAGTAATCCGGCGTGCGTCGCTTCCTCCCGTACGTATGGATACTTTTGGCGGCGCTGAATCTGTAGCGTTTGGACGAACCGCAAGAGAGGAGTTGTACGTGGGACGCCGCGACGTGGACGAGGAAGTAGTACGACTACTCGCCCGACGCGTTGCATCAACTTAGTACGACTACTCGCCCGACGCTTTGCATCATTCCGCACCTGCGCGTCTAGTGGTAAGACCGTGATCTATAACTGCAGTGATCTTGGTTTACGGGTAGAAAATTTTAATTTGCGCTAGTGTAGCCTACCCGTAGCCCTAAAGTGGTATCAGAGCCATTGTTGTCATGTTATAGGTTCGGGTGATTTGCATATGGCGATATGTAAGTCGTTATGATCGATGTGATCGATTGTATAGTTCTGGTAATGGATAGATCTGGTTTCCGTGATCATGCTGCTAAGGTCGTGCCACAACATACCCCTACCGGTCGGAATCACCATCGGGGTAGACAGTGACACGTAAAATCGGTTGTGGCACGCGAAGATCAATGCAAATTGGTCGAATCGGAATAATAGTCGATTTGGGGTAAATATGATTTGCCGATCAAAATCCTAAGTAAAAATTGCATAGATACCGCGAGGGCCGCGCCTTCGAACCCATGGGGAAACCCTCGACTCCTTATCCGGTAGATTGCGAATCTATGCATAACTTGTTTTTGCAGGATGTATGTGACCAGATGGCCTAATGTGTATGTGATGCATGTTTATAATATTTTCATGACTGCGTGTCGTGGGTTTGGCAACACTACTGGAGCCATTGTGTTGTCAAAAGTATTGTATTAACTACCTGCGTGCCGACTTGTGATGATTCCTTGTATCCATGTATTTGATTACTAGCTGTTATGAGTAATAGCTTATATTAGTACTCGGAGGACACATCACTTGGAGGATGGCACACATTAACCATGGAGATGGAGATCATCATGGTGGGCGATTCTATGGCGATGGAGATCACCATGAGAAAATGGGCCATACCGAGTCACAATCGTGTGAATGCTATTCTGCTTGTTTTACTCCTATGCATGTTTGAATGGTAGAAGTATAACGATCCTCACAAAATGTTAAGTTAAACATATGCCCTCCCAACTAAACTCTGCACCATCCCATGTCTTGTAAATTGATGGTGGGTCTATAAAATTAGGGCACCATCGACTTTCCTTGACTATATGGGTTTGTATCGGATACATACAGACATATATAGATATGATTAGTAAGGTGTTGCTTACCGAATTACCTTGTCTCCTAGCGGTGATGCAAAAGCTCACTAGTAGACTTGGTAATTGCGGATCTTGAATCGCTAAGAATCAATAGAGGATGTTGATTTTAGTGGGAGTACATTCTATTAAATTTGTTTAATACGCTTTACTCTATCATGGTTCTTTTTGTCTTAGTATTTTGCATTTCCTATTGTAGATCAATGGCATCTAGCACCGCAAGACACCCTTTTGCTTTGCGATCGATTCTTGAGAAAGAAAAATTAAATGGAACAAACTATTCGGATTGGGTCCGTAATCCGAGAATTGTTCTCGGAGCGGATAAAAGGAAAACGCTCGACACCCCAATCCCGTAAGAGCTCGCTATCAATGCACACACTGTTAAAACCGCCTACAAGAAAGCATGTGATGACTCTCTTGAGATTAGTCTGTCTTATGCTTGCATGCATGGAACCGACCTTCAAAAGCGTTTGAGGATCGAAGCGTATGATATGATCATGGCGCTTAAGGACATGTTCCGCACACGTGCCAGACTGAAAGGTTCAATGTCTCTAAGGCTTTTCTTGAATGCAAGTTAACGAAGGTGCACCAGAGGCCCACATGTGATCAAAATGGTTGGTTACAATGACTTTGGATAAACTTGGTTTTCCAATTAGCCAAGAGTTGGCAATCGATTTCATTTTGGCGTCTCTACCACCTAGCTATGGACATTTCATTTCGAACTACCATATGCATGGGGTGGAAAAGGGCCTTAATGAGCTTTGTGGGATGCTCAAAAGCAGAGAGTGACATTAAGAAGTGTGCGTGGCCTAGCCATGTGATGGTCGTGCGAACAAGTCCGCTTCAAGAAAAAGGGTAAGAAGTCATGGGCAAAGAATAAGGGCAAGGTTAAAGATATGATCTCAAAGCCAACGCCTAAGCCTAACACTGGACTCGAGTGAGACAAGATGCTTCTATTGTAAAGAGATCGCCATCGGAAGAGAAACGCAAGAAGTACATGGATTCCGAGGAATGCAAGAAGAATGCCGAAGTAAGACTTCCACCCATGGTACACTTGTCATAAATGTTTTAGACATTTTTCTTGCTGATTCTCCTATTAACTCTTGGGTATTTGATACCGGATCGCTTGCTCACATTTGCAACTCGATGCAGGGCTAATAAGAAGTAGAGGAGTCGCAAGAGGTGAAGTTGATTTTCGTCGGAAATAAAGCAAGGGTTGTTGCGTTGACCGTCGGCACCATGCAACTTCAGCTTCCTTCAAGATTTATTATGGAATTGAATAATTGTTATTATGTTCCTAGTATGAGTCGAAACATTTTATCCCCCTCATGTTTGATGAGAGATGGTTACTCATTTGCAAGTAAAGACAATGGTTGTTTGATCTCTAAAAATGAAATGTTTGTGGCTTTTGCCCATTGTGAATGGGTTATTTATTTTAAATCTTGATGATGCGCCCATCTTTAACATAAATGCTAAAAGACTTCGACCTAATGATTTGAATCCCACCTATGTTTGGCATTGTCGTTTGGGTCACATAAGTGAAAAGCGCATGAAGAAGCTCCATGATGATGGTCTTCTAACTTCGTTTGATTTTGAATCATACGAGACATGTGAAGCTTGTTTGCTTGGTAAGATGACCAAGTCACCTTTCAAAGGTTCTTTTGAGAGGGCATCGACTTGTTGGAAATCATACATACCGATGTATGTGGACCAATGAGCACGATCGCTAGAGGTGGATTTCATTACTTCATAACTTTCATCGATGATTTTAGTAGATATGGTTATGTCTACTTAATGAAGCATAAGTCCGAAACTTTTGAAAAGTTCAAAGAGTTCCGAATGAGGTTGAAAATCAACGTGCCAAGAAAATTAAGGCTCGCGATCGATCGTGGTGGCGAGTATTTGAGTCATGAATTTAGCAATCATCCAAGAGTTGCGAATTGTTCCACACTAACACCGCCCGAACGCCTCAAAGAAACGGTATCCGAGCGCGTAATCGGACCTTGTTGGACATGGTTCGATCGATGATGAGCCATCAGATCTACCATTATCATTTTGGGGTTACGCCTAGAAACAAAGAGCTTTCACACTTAATAGGTACCGTCTAAATCAGTAGTTAAGACACCATATGAGATATGGACGGGAAGAGTCACGCTTGTCTTTTCTAAAGATTTGGGGATGTGAGGCGTTTGTCGTTTACTACAATCGGACAAGCTCACACCCAAGTTGGATAAATGCATTTTCGTGGGATATCCGAAGAAACCTTTGGATATTACTTCTACAACCGACTAGAGGGCAAAGTGTTTGTCGTCAAGTGGTGTTTTCCTAGAGAAAGAGTTTCTCAACAGGAGACAAGTGGAAGAACGGTGCAGCTTGAAGAGGTTCAAGATGAACCAATCGGGAAGACTCGACGAATGATGCCCACGTGGCGAAAAGTTGAGGAACCCATGGCAAAGGAAGCACCACCACCACGAAGGTCGGAAGGCTCCGCAATACGCGAGATATGTTATTGTTAGACAATGATGAGCCTACGACCTATGCGGAAGCAATGATGGACCAGACTCGAGAAATGGCATAGTGCCATGAGATCCGAGATAGCATCCATGGGAGACAATCAAGTTTGGAACTTGGTTGACCCACTGATGGTGTTAAAACCATAGAGTGCAAATGGATCTATAAAAGAAGATTGATATGGATGGAAATGTTCATATCCATAAAGCTCGACTTGTCGCAAAGGTTTTCGGCAAGTTCAAGGAGTTGACTACGATGAGACCTTTTCTCGCTGTAGCGATGCTTAAATCTATACGGATCATTCTAGCTATTGCTGCATATTTCGACTATGAGATATGGCGATGGATGTCAAAACGGCTTTCCTTAATGGAAATTTAACCGAGGACGTGTATATGATACAGCCCGAGGGTTTTGTCGATCCAATCAATGCTAGAAAAGTATGCAAACTTCAAAAATCCATTTATGGATTGAAGCAAGCATCTCGGAGTTGGAACATTCGCTTTGATGAAGTGGTCAAAGGGTTTGGCTTCATCAAAACGAAGAAGAATCTTGCGTTTACAAAAGGCAAGTGGGAGCTTGCTTGTATTTCTAATCTTATATGTAGATGACATATTACCGATTGGAAATGATATTCCTATGCTCGAGTCCGTTAAGACCTCACCAAAAATAGTTTTTCAATGAAGGACTTAGGGAAGCGCATATATTTTGGGTATTAAGATCTATAGAGATAGATCAAAAGGCTAATAGGATTAAGCCGAGTACTTACATTGACAAAGTGTTGAAACGGTTCAACATGGAGGAGGCAAAGAAAGGGTTCTTGCCCATGTCTCATGGCATAAATCTTGGCAAGACTCGGTGTCCTTCGACAACCGATGAGCGAGATCGCATGAGTAAGATTCCATATGCTTCGCCATTGGATCTATCATGTATGCTATGATATGTACTCGCTTGAGATGTTTCCTATGCTCTAAGTGTTACGAGCAGATACCAGTCGATCCGGTGAGAGTCATCGACAATGCGGTTAAAAACATCCTCAAGTATTTGAGAAGAACTAAGGATGTGTTCCTAGTCTACGGAGGTGAGGAAGAGCTCGTTGTAAATGGTTACACCGATGCAAGCTTCCAAACCGACAAAGACGATTACAAATCACAATCGGGTTTTGTGTTCATTTTGAACGGTGGTGCGGTCGGTTGGAAGAGTTCCAAGCAGAGATCGTTGTCGACTCTACAACGGAGGTCGAGTACATTGCGCTTCAAGCAAAGCAAAGGAAGGTGTTTGGATAAGGAAGTTCATAATCGAACTAGGTGTGGTTCCTAGTGCGTGCGATCCTTTGGATCTTTATTGTGATAACAAGTGGGGCCATTTGCAAGCCAAGGAGCCAAGGAATCACCAAAAGAACAAACACATATCGCGGCGGTTTCATATCATTCGAGAGATCCTCAATCGAGGAGATTTAAAGATATGCAAAATACACACTGATTTGAATATTTCAGATCCTTTGACGAAGCCTCTCCCACACCTAAGCATGAGGCGCACACAAGAGCTATGGGTATTAGATATCTTCTAGATTGACTCTAGTGCAAGTGGGAGATCATAGAAATATGCCCTAGAGGCAATCATAGAGATGATGATATTTCGTTGTATCCATGATTTAATAAATGTTCCTTGAATATTGCCTTTGTGTTGATTAACAAGTATGTGACTTGTTTGTGAAACTCTTTACTTGTATGGTTATTCTAAAGTTGTCCCTAGTCGGTTCATGTGAGGACACACGTGAATAATGGATTAGCACATGTATCGGTTGATGACCATGTTTCATGTGTCATAGACATGGAGATGTCAAACCAATAATGTGGACACATGTTTAGAACATGGGGTTGGACCGACCCAACATGAGACATAACAATTATACTTATGGTTCTCTCTACACAATGTGTACGCCTTGTCCTTAGACTCGAGATTGTTCCATGTACTTGAGATGTGAATTGACCTACTTAGGGGCTATCAAACGCTACTCCAGAATCGGGTAGTTATAAAGATAGCTTTCTGGTTTGTCATGAAGCATGCTGCGAGGCATGGTCACGAGATGGGATTTGCCTCTCTACCGAGAGATATCTCTGGCCCTCGAGTGATCGGATCCAAATGCATGGCCATGCTACTTAAGGTTAAGAGTTAACCTAGTAAGGGATTCCGGATCACGGATCGAGAAAGAGTGGTCACTTGAAGCTCGACCAAATATCGTGAGGCAAAGGGATTGGCATGTACATAAAGTTGTGATGGTTCGTCCGATATGATCTTTGTGTATGTTTAGGAGTTGGCACGCCTTGCTAGAGGTCGCTACCAACTATTGACCGAGTAGGTATACTCGCCATGTCTAAACATACGTGAACCTATAGGGTCACACACTTGAGGGTCAAGCCTAATTCGGATTGGATCCGGTTAGATCGGGTATTGAGTCCTAATGGGCCTCCATTCGTAGAAGCCCATTGTAAGGACGTCTATAAAAGGAGGGCAAGGCGCACAGGTTAAAGGAGAATTCCGTGACCTCCTCAAACCCCGCCGCCACCCTCCCACGCCTCGTCGCCGCGCGATCTAGTAATCCGGCGCGCGCCGCTCTCCCGCACGTGTGGATACTTTTGGCGCGCAGCATCCGTAGCGCTTGGACGAACCGCAAGAGAGGAGTTGTACGTGGGACGCCGCGACGTGTGGACGAGGAAGTAGTACGACTACTCGCTCCAACGCGTCGCATCAACTTAGTACGACTACTCGCCCGACGTGTCGCATCATTCCGCACTGCGCCTAGTGGTAAGACCGTGATCTATAATCGCAGTGATCTTGGTTTACGGGTAGAAAATTTTAATTTGCGCTAGTGTAGCCTGCCCGTAGCCCTACAAAAACTATCTGTGATGACGATTTGGAACCTTTTGCGATGAACTTTTATGTGGTAGTATTCATTCCTTTTTCTCTCATGAATATATATTTTCTTTAGTAACTATTTCCACATTTTATGTTATTTGGAATGCAACAATTTCTCATTTTTCACCATGGCTTAGAGAAATAGCTAACCAAACACCAAAATTTATGGAAAACAATGTCTCCAAATAAGATTATGATAATCCGCTCCAATTTCTTTGTCAACCAAACACAACATAGAATTGTTAACCAATTCCAATTTCCAGTTGAATTGGAATTGGAACTCTAATTCCAATTTCCAATTCCAATTCAGGGATCCAAACTTACTTAAGGAATTTCATAAGATTGGAATCCTATATGAATTTTCCTATAAAGCCCATTGGATTGTTGGATTGGCTTCGAAAACACCTATAGTAATCCTTTCTCTGTACTCTTAAGGTACACTTCCTTTCAAAATTTCTGCAATTTTCATATGGACTATCCAAACACCACTTTTGACTAATTCTTGAGTTTTCATTTCCGCAGGATTTCACTAGTCATAACATCCGATTCACATGTTTGGTTTTTGTTTGCAAAGCCACAGTGAAAAGCAGCTAGACCTAGGTTTGCATCGGCTTGCCATAGCTAGGCCTAACCCAGTAAGCTGGTTAGGATACTGGACCTAATTCGTATTTTCAGTCTTATTGGGCTAAACCCGGGCCCATCCATATTTTCAGTCTATAGGCCTAAACCAGGGCCTAATGGTGAGAGCCCAAATGCGTAGCTTGGGTCGTCACAGAGCCCGGGGGCTTTGGCCCGGCCCAATTTACTCCGAGAACCAACCGAACCGAACGGAGTGAGGTGAGGGCATCGAGAGCCACCGAGATCCGTAAAAAACGGCCACGCAAACCACGTCCACTCGTTCAGCCCAGCCGCTGCCACAGTGCCACCGTCGCCACCCCGATCGCTTCGCCCCCTGCTTGCTTCCGCTCCACTCCGCTCTCCTCGCGCCGCGGCCCGACCGCCCGAGGCCATCTCCTCCCCCTCTCTCTCCTCCGCTTCCTCCTCTCCGCTCTCCCATACCTTCTCGAAGAGACTAGAAGTCTCCAACAAGGCCTCACCGACGCGGCGGAGCCCTTCGAGAGCGACCACCACCTGTTCGACGGGTTGCGGAGGAGGATCCATGGCGTCGCTGCGGCCGCTCGACCCCTCGCTGGCAATCGCCGCCAGGCCGCGCCGCGGCCTCGTCTCTCCGCCGCCCGCCGGGGCCGGCGCGGGCGCGCTGCTGCGCCTCGCCGCGGTGGCCCTCCGGGGCCGGCGCGGGTTCTCGTGCCGCGGGGGATCCGCCGCCTCGGCAGCAGAGAGGTAATGCCTTGTTGCTTTTCTGTTACACTTTCATGAGGCTGCATGCGAAGCCTTGAAATGCGAGGCTCTCGGGGGGACGGGGTGGTCGAAATTTGTTTGTTCATAAGGAAGTCTTGCGAGTTGAACAATGATTATGGCAAATATAGTTATATGGCCATCTCATGATTGGAAATTAGTACTAAAAACTTGTACTACAATCCATGGCCAAAAGGATGTATAACTAATTAGCTATTATAGCAAAACAGTAAAATGATCATCTAGTGCTCTCTAATCCTAACGCAACATTGAGTTATCACCTTGCTGATTTATGACGCAATCAAAGATAAGATACCAAGGCAGTAGCTTGAAAAACAAAATACATAACACACAATGAGATGGGATGCATTTGTGGTTATGCATGCATGTGGAGTGATTACTTTCCTGCTTATGCTTATGTGGGCTATTCAGTTAGTGTAGTTTTTTCAGGATCAATGCAACTGAAAAGGTGCAAGCAAATAGGCAATATTAATAGATAAACAAACCATTTTTTTGCAGCATGTATAAGTTTAAATTAGCACGTGGTTCTGCAATTCTCATCCTTGTGGGGTGTCATTCTATTATTTGACTGTCAAGTTGAATTCCATGCTTGGAGGATATTTGGTTACATAAGTTCAAGGGTAAACATGAAGACAATGTATTTAGCGACAACGATGAGTTAACGCGTTTTGATTTGATAAAGAATCAGTTATTCTATCCAAATTCATTTCGTATTTGAATCTGGTACTATCTGATTTCTATTAAAATTTTGTGTGAATGATTAAAGTGATATAATTTCGATTCCAGGATTCTAGCTACTAACTGAATGTTATGTATTGTACCCACCATATTCAGCCATTCTGTCAATCAGGTTGCTCTTCATTTATTGCTGTGACATTTGTTTCTTTTCACAATGCTTAATTGTCTTTTCTGGCTTATTAGGAATTTAGGATTAAGTAAAGTTGACAAATTGAAACATTTCTTTTAAGGGTTCTCTTTCACGAATGCAGCTCTCCCGTTCACACACATTCATTTTTTGGACAATTTATTGCTTACGGTTGATATATTTTTTGGCTATATATTCCGCAGAACAAAGGAGAAAAAGAGAACAGATCCTTCAAAGCAGGATTTGGTGCAACTCCGGGTTTGTCTAGAGCACCAGGTTAAGTTTGGTGAGCATGTTGGCATTATTGGTTCGACAAAGGAGCTTGGGTCATGGAAGAAGCAAGTTGAACTGGATTGGACACCAGATGGTTGGATCTGCCAGCTTGATCTCCTTGGAAAAACACTTGTAGAGTTCAAGTTTGTGATATTTTTGAAGGGAGGAAAAGAGAAAATATGGGAGGAGGGTAATAACCGTGTTATTGAGCTGCCAAAAGATGGTACATTTGATATAGTATGCCACTGGAATAGGACAAAGGAGCCTTTAGATCTTTTAGGAACACCAAAGGTTGAGTTGGTCGAAGATCAAGCTGAAAAGGAGATTGATGAAGATGGTACAGTATCTGAAAATATTTCACCAGAAGAGGTTGGTGATATTTTAGTGGCTGGGGATGGTGATCTAGCATCAGAAGCTGAGTTGAGCAAATTTGGTGGCCAATGGCAAGGTAACCAAACTGTTTTCATGAGGTCAAATGAGCACCGGAATAAGCAGACTGATAGGATGTGGGACACAACTGGGCTTGATGGAATAGCACTGAAATTGGTGGAGGGTGATAAAACATCTAGGAACTGGTGGCGGAAGGTAAATTGACTTTATTCCTTTTCTTGACCTAGTCAGTAGTAGCAATAGTATTCCATATGGTTTTATTCTTTTCTAATTTACTTATGAAAGTTCAACACCAATTTTTTAAAAAATATTCATGGATAAAAGTATAGACTACTGACTATTTTTAGGACTCCACACCTGGGTAGATGCAACAATGTTGCTAGTTGTCTTTTTTTTTTCTTTTGGTAGTAGTTGTCATAACTGAAAGCATCTCTTGTGAAGCTGTTATCTTGAAATGTAATGCAAGTGCTTGCCTAGGGGCTGTGACTATGTTTATGGTTTGTGCTGTGTGATTTGATTTCACAATAAGGGAATTGATTCTTGAAGGGATTTAAAGCAAGTATTCTCCAAATATTATTGGTACTAGCCATTATAACAGTATTTCCAGCTACAGGAGACCAGGTGGAATCATATTCTGTATGTCTAGATAACCTTGCACTCAAGTGTCTTAGCCATTCCCATGTTGCGCAAAGCACCATGGGCCTGATATGCTTCTCAAGCAGGTTCTGCCTGCATGTTTAGCCCACCCACCCAGGCGCTCACCATTCCAGCCTCCTCACAAGATTGATGATCTCTGAATTTGAAAGATTTTCACCTGTCACTCCTTTGCGTTAAGTCGATGAACTAGAGATATAACATGTACTTCTGTATAATAAGAGCAATTTTCCTGCGAGGTGTGGAAACCACTTTAATTAGCTGGTGATTTTAGTAAATAATCTAGAAGTACGATTTGAATCCAAAAAAAAGTTGCAGGGACCTGGCATGAAAGTGTAAGCATCAGTATTAGTCACAGGATAGGCATTAAAGTTCACTTATTGCACATAGGAATCAGATATACAACTGGCCGATTACGCACCATTTCTGCAGTCACATGCCAATGGTCACACTGCCATTTCTGTTGTTTCATTCCCACCGTGTCCATGCACCACTGATTTGGTGGTTGTGGTGAATCCTAGAGCAAGAGGTGCAATGGGCTGGGAAACTCTTTATTTTTTGGGGGGGGGGGCTGAGATTTTCGGTTGCTGCCGGTAATTGGAAATTTCCGAAAAAAAGACTGTCCGAAATATTCGATATGAATTTGGATTTAAGTTTTAAATATCAGAAGATAAGATTCCTCAACCATGAACTAGATGTAAGTATGCAGCTGTTCTAGTGGTGGGAGGATAGAGACATAGAGTTGTGTGTGGATATTTTGGTTTTGAATCCCACGTCTACCATTTTCTATTTTCTTCCTTTTTCACCGCTGGTCCAGCACGTTAGAGTGTGATTAGAAGCAAAGAAATGGAAGCCAGCCTGGGATTCAAACTAATGACCACACGCACGCAAGGCTGGAGCCTCACCGCTATGGTGGCCATAGTCTTGTATTTACATAATGGTTGTGCAGGTCATTTATTCTCAAATTTTAAATTGAAAATTCAAATTGAGCTGAATTTTTTTGCTGGTTACAAAGTATACCGATCCACCAGTATGTTGGGAACTGGCCGGTAGAATTTTCTCTGGCTGTGGGTGGGGATGAACAAGAAAATAATAAAAACATAGACACCCAAATGTTGGTCACTGCTGTTTTTGACACTTCAACCTTTTTGTTTGCAAGTTGGAATTGATGGAAAGATAACAATTTGTGGGTGGCGCTACCCCCAACCCATGACTTATGGCGGCTCTTTGTAAAGCTTCCAAGCTACAATTGATGTTTATGTAATGCTGAATGAACTTCCTTTATAAGCACCATAAAGTCGAGCATACTGCTCGAGCTATCAGTTTTGCAATTTAAAAATCTGCTTTGATCTGTTATGTGTAGTAGTATTTATATAGCTAATCTGGGCTTGGCCTATAGTCTAGGCTGGCCCATGTGGCCCATACCTCAAGTGTATATATACCCTTTGCTAATTGAATAAGATGCATAGTTGTGAATAGCAAAAATATCTCTCTAAGTTTCTCACATGATCTACCTATGTATATATGTTAATTCAATTTGCCATGATTTTTTTGCAGTTAGAGGTTGTTCATGGGCTCTTATCAGAATCTGTTGATACTCAGAGTTGTTTGGAGGCCCTTACATACTCTGCTATTTATCTAAAGGTTTCCCAGTTGCACCTTACCATGCTAGTTATCAGTAGTTGTCCTGGAAATCTAATTTTCCTCTTAAAGATTGTAGTCTGGAGGTAAGGAGACTGGCTAAAAGGTTCTTCGTAGCACTTCTAATTTGTTCTATCTATTGCAGTGGATCTATACAGGTCAGATACTGTGCCTTGAAGACGGTGGTCACCATCGACCTAACAAACATGCTGAGATATCGAGGCAAATTTTTCGTGAACTTGAAAGGATATACTTCAAGAAAAGCACATCAGCTCAGGTTAATTGCTCCTTTCCTTGCAGCAACTGTTACATCAGTATCAGCCTTCAAGTATTTGTATTATTGATTTCCACCAGAGTCCATCAGTCCCTTTAGCCAATATGAACTAGTCTAGTTTTGCTAGGTGTCACCATTAACAAATCTTAATCTCTTCTCTAAAGTTGAGTGCAAACCCAAGAAAAAGAAATGGCCAATGGCCATGCCATCCCATGTTCTCATACCATCAGATATTCTAGCGGACGGCTCTGGTGCTCAGTTAATATTTTGTTCTCTGTGTTTCTGGAGTAGTCTAGAACACCGCGTGCAGGCTTCAAGATCCTAAAAAGCAAAACAGTGAAGGCATGATCTTGCACAGCCGCACAGGTGTGATTGCAATAGTGAACAGATCCGTGCCGTTTTTTATCCAAAGGCTAGGAAAGAGAATGACAGTATGACACGATAGTCGATAGGATTAGAAATGCAATGGTAGAGACTGGAGTCCCATTTATTTCTTACTAATTAATATATGTATATTTAATACTTTTATGTATTCATGCAATAATTTTTAAAATTTGCTGTTCATTTCTTTTCCATATAGGAGTAGGTGATTACAACAGTTTGTCCAAACCATTTCATTAACAACTTAAGAAAGAGAAAATTTTCCGTAGCAATACATGGTCCAATTCTAGTCTAATGCTTAAGGTTAGTTAAATCTGCAGGATCTAATGTTTTTGAAAGACACACGAATATCAATTATTGTTGGATCTAATGTTTTTGAAAGACACATGAATATCAGTTATTCTCCTTGTAATAGACCACTGACATATTTGCAATATTCATGCAGGATGTGCTTGTGATTCGCAAGATTCATCCTTGTTTACCTTCATTTAAGTCAGAATTTACTGCCTCTGTCCCTCTCACACGAATTCGTGATATTGCTCATCGGAATGACATCCCACATGATCTCAAGGTGATGATCCCTTTCAACAGTTTGGAATAATTCCCCACTGTATTATTTGCTACTCAGTTGATCTTTCTACTGTCAACAGCAAGAAATCAAGCATACTATACAAAACAAGCTTCACCGTAATGCTGGCCCCGAGGATCTTATTGCTACGGAA
Source organism: Dendrocalamus sinicus (assembly GCA_036346575.1). Lineage (NCBI taxonomy): Eukaryota > Viridiplantae > Streptophyta > Magnoliopsida > Poales > Poaceae > Dendrocalamus > Dendrocalamus sinicus. The sequence continues at coordinate 16,550,587 of CM070675.1, read as the reverse complement.
GCCATGCTAGCTAGGATTACTAAGACTCCTGGAGAATACAGTGAAGCTTTTGTCAAACAATTCAAGATATTTTATAGTGAACTAAAAGATTTTTTTAATGCTGGCAGGTTGGCTAATTCTTAATTTGCCCATGTTTTATACTTTCAGAATTTTGAGTTCTAAATTTGTAGAAAGAACCTAATGAAATTGCCACTCTTTTCAAATGAATTGATCCTTCTAAAAGATACTGGTGTTACCAGAAGTACTGATACACAAATGCACAAAGACAAAGGTTGGACAAGAAAAAGTCATGGCTTGGGAAAGTAGAGTTGTGTTTCCTTAGAATACCTTATGGAACTATCTAAAAGAAATTGTCCAGAAGCAAGAGAATAGCAGATTTCTTGCTCTTTTCTGGTACTGAAGAATTTATATATTGACATAAGATGATAAGAAGAAGGTTTACATGCAGTATTTTAGGCTTTTTGCCTAGATGGCAGAATACAGACTTAGAGTTTTTGTCTTGTAGGTTTTATTACAAGGATCTCGTTTCTTTGACCTTGAGGAGGCTTCATTGCTAAACTACCACAACTTGTTTGGGATAAAAGGTTTTGTTGTTGTTGTACACAGGACAAACAAAGTTATAAACATTATTTCAATATGAAGGCACAGTGGCATAGAGTGGAGCTAGTAGAAGTTATAAACTAACAATGCAAACTATTTTTACAATACCAGCTTTGATGTACAAGTAAGAATCTAGAATACTAAAAATATTTACTTGCCAAATGAATATAGTATGTACTGCTAGTTTGCACTTAAATCTTTAAAATTAAAACAGAAACAATTCTACGAACAAAATTAAAAGCAGCCATGTCTGCTGAGCATCAACATTTTTTAGACTAATGGTCAAATATGATTTTGTATAAATATATGGTATCGTAACTTGGTATCGGGCAATTTTGCAGCCTATTTGAGCAATTGGAATCTATCAAGGAATCTTTGAATGAGTCGGGCTTAGAAGTTCTCTCATCATTTGTGAAAACCAAAAAGGTGAACTTTGCTAAAATCAGTCAGTTTTTTTCTTTTGTATGTGCGGTCATCATATTTCAAAATTGCATACAACATAAATGCATAATAATACTTCACCAGGTGCCACTTAAATTTTCAATAATTCAGGCACTTCTGTGCTCTGATTACCTAAATATAGAGAAGCAAAGAAAGTTGTAAAATGTGAATTTATATTACCAAGTCCTGCATCATGTCTTTGTTATTTCTTTGTTCGGCAATTGGATAGAAAGTGTCAACTCCAGCCTGGTGTTCACTGGTGTACTAAAGTTGTGTTAATCTGCGCACTTCGTATGGTATGATGCTACATCTCCTTTAAATAACTCCTTAGTTTTCATTACTGCTTGCCACAAAAGTTTATTTGTCTACCAATTCATTAATAGGATGGACCCATACGGCCGTTTGCCATTGCTCACCAGTGTCATGTCTAATGTGAATCTTTCTTATGTGGGTTTTTATGGAATATTTTCAGAGTTTGGACGAAGTGGAGTATGTAAAATTCTTGGACAAAAACGGTAGCGTTCAAGTTTTGATGAAGACCATGCAATCATTGTCTTCTCTAAGATCAGTTCTAATGAAAGGCCTTGAAAGTGGCCTTAGAAATGATGCGCCTGATACTGCTATAGCAATGCGACAAAAGGTTATTTTTTCAAGCACAACTGAGAAAGTTTGAGCTGAAATTGGCTGCATATATTTTCAGTTATAGTTACTTGGTGAAGTTTTGCAGTGGCGCCTTTGTGAGATTGGTCTTGAGGATTATTCATTTGTTTTGTTAAGCAGGTAATGCCATAGTTTAAAATAAATTTGTTCATTTAAATTTTGGTGCTTTATTGCAAATCCTATGAAGTATGTGTTTTGAAGCACTCTTGGTTTTTCCATGCTGGAACGTTAGTGAAATAATGCCCTCACCTCCTTGTGATTCTGATTCCTGTATCCAACTCACCTATGCCAAAAAAATAAAAATAAAAACAAAAAATTGGTATCGCACAGTACATTTCTGTTGCAGAACACAAGTACTTATTAATAGTTTCACAACTTGGCCATAGGCTGTGTTTTTATCTGTTGTGAAATGTGAACTAAGGATAACCATCATCTTTAGGAGGACATGCTACATAGTTATGACAAATTGCATCCGATGTGGCAATATAAGATGGCATGCCAGTTTTAAATCCAGGCAATGTGCTGATGCATTTGATGATTTGTTTATCGTACTGAAATCTTATTGGCTAAATACTTCAATATGGTTTTTACCATCAATGTTCTTAATATTTTTTGTTATAAAGGAACTAGCTAGAAAAACCTAGATGGCTTGGTTACTCTTGGAGATACCAGTGTGTTTATTTTCTTTGCTGTGGTATCACAACAGATACATCAATGCTCTTGAAGCTTTAGGTGGACCAGCTTCACTTGTACAGGGTGTGTCTAGAAATACCAGTATCTGGAATGATGCCCTTGATGCCCTTATCATTGGCATCAATCAGGTCAGCTTTTCAGGTTGGAAACCTGAGGAATGCGTTGCTATAGGGAATGAGCTTCTTTCTTGGAAGCAAAAAGGTCTATCTGAAAGTGAAGGTGCCCTTTTGTTCTTTAACATATATCATGAATGTTCGTCCCCTACATATGTTCTCATTGTAGTAAGGAGTACCCTGAAAGCGTTTCTTGTTATGTATGTAGGCGGAGAAGATGGGAAGTATATTTGGGCACTAAGACTTAAAGCTACACTTGATAGAGCAAGGAGATTAACAGTAGAGTATTCTGAAGCACTTCTTTCTATATTCCCTGAGAAAGTCAAGGTGAGTGCTTCTACTGATGGATGGGCCTTATAAGCGGTCAAACGTATACAACTGTCCTCTGCCTATTGCATGACTGAATCCGAAATTGAGAACTGCATGACTTGTGCCCATATTGGTCTGCCGGACCACCTGATAAGCATGTTATCAATTATCGTGGATAATTTAGGTTAACTTCGATGACCATCACTATTGCTTTTTATGAAACTATCAAACATGGTGATGCCCGCAAAACTATCTTGCTCAATGTTATGGAGGGGCTAGCCAAACACTGGCATAGTTCGAGTAGCAGGGCCGAATTAAGTTTCAAGGAAGTGACGGCATCCCTCTTTTCTTCCAACGCAACTTCTATTTTTCTCCTCTTTAGGTGCAAAATGCAGGCTACTACGAAAAAGTATCTTCTATGATTATAACCTACCATATTCCCCTAAGTTCTTCACATCTTGGTGCTTCCTAGCATATTTCCTTAGGTTCTTCACATCTTGGTGCTTCACCACACAAAATTGGACCTAATATAACTAGAAAAAAAAGTCTATTTTCAAGCTTCAACTATGACCTGAGTCCGAATTTCAACCCGCAACTCCAAAACCAAATCATCTAAAACACAACCCTTAACTATTAAACTATCATAAATATGACATCAAACCCATTCCAAGGCGGTTTTGCCCTGACGTGGCACTATGTGTCCAAATTTTATCGACGTGGTGTCACATGTTCGCAACATCATGCCTCCCTCTTACCCTCCATCTTTTTCCTCTCTCCCCCCTTCCCCTGCTTGCCCTTGGTGACACCGCATTCCTCTTTTCCGTGGTGACCACCTCCCAAATCCCATCCATGGCAACCCGATGGCCGGTGGTGGTGCCCAAGACAGAGACTTTCGTCCTCTACTCCATTTCTCACCATAGACGTGGCGTCCCAATGGCTGGCAGCGGCATGGAGGCCAGGTACCAAAGGCCCTGGACGTAGGTGGTGAGGTCTTGAGATCGCCATGGCAAAGCGTCTCCCCTGCTCCCTCTACTTTGAGATCTCCTGTCTGGTCGCCATGCCCTTCTCGATCGACGATCGCCCCGGCGAATAGTGGGTCTGACTGCGCCGCATGTTCTTTGTTGCCAACGGTAGTGGTAGGGAGGTTTAGCATGGTTGACGACGTCGAGGTCTCCAAGGTGTGGTAGCGTGTGTTACTTTGATACCCCTTCTTATGCGCAGTAGTCCTTGGATCAGATTAGAGTTTGTGAGATACGGCACGAGCATGAACAGTATCAAGAATGAAGATGAATTTCGTAGAGAGAACCACAATAACGACATTGAAGCAACCACAACGAGAGAAGATTTGGCGAAGCCGATTACAGATTCCCTAAGCACAACCACAAAAGAGTACAAAGGATTGTCCCTCTCTCACAATCCTCTCGAATCTTTTAGGGCACTTGGATCTTTGCCCTATATAAGAATCTAGTGCTAAAAAATAACGTAGCCTTTAATCCTCTTGTGCATCTCTACCTTTGGATGAATGTCTTTTTTGCTTTGTTGCTTGATTCTTCATGACACCCCTCATAGCTTTATATAGTCCCTATAGCCCTCCAAAGTGAAGTAGGAATCTTACTTTATAAAAAAGTAGGAATCCTGATCCTATCACGATTTATCTAGGACTCCTTATAGCACACATTTTCAAATCCTGAAAAGACTAGGATATGATTCACCATACTCAACAATATCCACCTTGACTCTTATCCGTTGAAGTCACTATGCTCCTCCAAGAGCTCGCTCCAACTCAACTCTGTATATTTTTCTTCCTTTCACCTTTGGGAGTACTTCCACCATAGGGGCTCATACACATCACTGCAATGTGCGTGTCAGTGTCCGGACTAGCCTGCTCAAACCCTCCACTTGAGAACTCGTTTGTTGTGTAGTTTGATTAACAACACCTCCTGTTCCTACAATCTTCTAATGCCATAGGTTTGTATCGTCTTTGAGCTCCACCTGCTTGCTGATACTACGTGCTTGGTCCCACCATGCTTTCTTCCAACAGCTTGCATCTTTGCCTTTGTGTCTACTAGATTTTGCAACTGTCTTTGCAGTTCCGCACATAATTGTAGATGAGATCTGAGTACCTACCGTTGACGACACAGCTTGCTTCTTCTGGCCAGGATTTTTATTAAACCTTCCATTGGTTGCCCTTCCTTTAGGTGTACCGCTGGAGATATTTTTCATGTTCACTTGTTCTTTGGAAGTAATTCGCATGATTCCATCACGAAGCGATACCTCACAACTAGGGGTGGAAACGAGCCGAGCCGGCTCGAGCCAAGCTCGGTCTGGCTTGGGTGAACAGTAGGCTCGGCTCGGCTCGTTTCCGAAACGAGCTACGCGAGGGCTCGGCCGCTCGATTGAGGCTCGCCGGCCATGAGCCCGAACGAGCCAAATTGGCTCGCAGATAGCAGAGGCACAGAGCAGCAGCAGATTCACATTTCACACACAGAGCAGCAGCAGATTCACATTTCACACACACATTCATAGAAGCAGATTCACACACACTGGGTTTGGGGCTCTCCCTCGGTAGAAGATGAGCGTCTTACGCATCCCGACCACCGTGCCGCCGCCGCCGCCCACTGACGACTTTCGGGTCCGTCCGCCGCATCGCCGGAATGCGCCACCGAGCCGCGCCGCTAAGCATCGAGCCGCCAGGCACATAGATCATCGCCAATCGCAAGGGCGGGGAGATCTGTTGGCGACGGCCGAGATTCGCCGACGGGGACCGGAGGAGCACACGGCGGGGAGCAACGGCGGCGTGGGAGCACGGGGCCGGGAGCAGCACACGCGGGAAGGGAGGGAGCACGGGCTCGGGAGCACACGCGCGCGCGATGGGCGGCGCGCGTGGACGGGTAGCAGCAGTGGGACGCGGGAAGGGAGTTGGAGATCCGAGATGCGGAGTCGCGCGCGGTGAATTGAGGATGGGAAGAGTCTAGACGCGCGCGCGCGCTGGGAGACCGGCGCGCGCTTTGGGAGTCCGGTCCGCGTGGGTGGGACCGTGGGGATGACTAGCGCGCTCGCGGAGAAATGAAATGAGCGAGCCAACGAGCGCCACGAGCTCGCCGCTGCTCGGCCGAAAATTTAACGAGCTAGGATTGAAGCTTGGCTCGCTTGTATATTAGCCGAGCTCGAGCCGAGCCGAGCCGATTTGAGCCCGAGCGCCGCGAGCCTCAAGCTTTTGTCCACCTACTCACAACCTTCGAGTTCAAGCGGCCTCACGATATTAGATCCTTCTTGCCTAAACGCATCGAACTCGTCAATGTGTGATGTGCTCCATTATACATCTCCAATGTAACCATTCCCACCTTAATAATGCATACTCCTTGCAATTCGCTAAGTAAACAATTTCATGTGCCGCATAGAAATCGTCACAAACATTTCTGCCGAGCATATATGGAAGCAACAATTTGAATCTAATATCTATCCATGAGAAGTGCCTGACTGACTAACGACTAGTATGTCTAAATCATCTTTTGCTACCGCTCCTGAGTATGCACCATTCATTTGCTTCAAACTTGGACAGTTTTTTGTCACGTGACCTTTGTCACATAGATAGCATACATGTGTGCTCTTGCTCTTGCCCTTATTCTTCCTGTAACTTTTGCTTCTGCCTGCAACACCTACTGCAACCGATGCTTAATTACCTGAGGATGAAGATTTCGATGGTTTTTTCAAGGACTCCACCTCTAATATATATGCCATTGCCTCAGTGAAGTTGCGAGTGATTTTTCCGATGAGAATATTCATGACCAATTGCTCCTTTGATGGTGGTAGAGATGATATCAGTATAACAGCCTTATCACTCTCAATTTTCTCATCTATACTAGTCAACTGCGTGATAAGCTTGTTGAAAACATTGAGATGATCAATGAACCGTGTACTTTTCTGTATGCGCAACCTATACAGTTATCGCTTCAACAACCACCGGCTTGTCAGTGACTTTGCTATATACAATTCTTCTAAGTTCTCCCATAATTTTTCCAACGAATTCTCCCTGGTTGCTGAGTACTTTACTTCATCGGAGAGACATAGATAGATTGTATCACACCTTCCGCTCCATAACCTTCCAGATTCAGCGGACGCCTTTTTGGGTTGTTCCTTCAAGAGCATCAATTAGCTCCTCGCCGGACGAGGCATCCTTCGCCACGCATTGCCACACATTAAAATTTCCTTTGTCATCAAATATTTCCACTTGATTCCACATCATCGACATCAATCTTGATTTTGTGCCCTTGACGCTTTACCTTATCACAAATCATATTAATCGGCTTTGGCTATGATACCATTTGTTACACTCGTACCCATTTTATGTGCGAGCTTTTGGATCGGATCAAAGTTTGTAAAATACGACACGAGCATGCATGTGATTAGGAACGAAGAAAATGAATCTCGAGAACCAAAATAACAATGTTGAAGCAACCACGGCGAGAGAAGATTTGGCGAAGCGACCGCAAATTCTTTAAGTATAACCTTAAAAGAGTACAAGCGATTGTCACACTCTCAAAACCTTCTTGAATCTTTTAGGACCCTCGGATCTTTGCCCTATACAAGAATCTAGTGCTAAAAGTAACTTAGTCTCTAATCCTTTTGTGCACATCTACCTTGGGATGAATGGTTTCTTTGCTTTGTTGCTTAGTCCTCCATGACCACCCCTCATGGCTTTTTATAGTCCTATCTAAAGTGAAGTAGGAATTCTACTTCAAAAGAAAGTAGGAATGCTAATCATATTAGAATTCATCTAGGACTACTTATAGTACACATTTCCAAATCTTTAAAGACTAAGATTTGAGTCACCATACTCAATAGTGGGTGTGGCGGCGAATGGGAAGGCGCCATGGACAAGGATGGGGAGGGGAAGGCCCAGGAGGGGAGAGGGGAAACCAGGAATGTCAGGGAACGAGATGGCAGGAGCGAATGAGCTTGGCGGAAAGGTAGTCAATGGAACTAGCAGCGGGGTGGAAGGGATGGCCATGGCAAGGGGATAAAGGGTGAGAAGATGAGGAAGAAGAGGATGAGAGGATAGAGTTGACAAGTGGCCCCACCATTTTTATTTATTATTTGCTGGATGCCATCCACGCCAGCAAAAGTTGCGACCTCACATCAACGTGGTGGCCAAAACCTTGCTGAGTTGGGCCAAGGGGGTCAAGCGACCAGGTATTGTTAGTTGAGGGTTGTGTTTCAGACAGTTTTGGAGTTGTGGGTTGTTTTCCGAGTCGGGCAATAGTTGAGGTTGAAAAGTGGACCTTTTCCATATAATTATTCAAAGCAACAAATTTTCCATTACCAAACATTTAGTGCTATTCTAATTTGGCTATTTATTTACATCAAAAGCTTTTCTTTGAGCAAACATATAATTTCCCATTTGAACGTTCTTTTGGTTTGGCTAGATTTTCAAACTGAGATCCTTTACGACCTTCTGCTTCTGTAGGTTCTTGGGAAAGCCCTTGGAATACCAGAGAACAGTGTGAGAACATACACAGAGGCTGAAATTCGTGCTGGGTAATCTTTTTTCTTCTTCTTTGGATGAACTATAGTAGTGTGCTCCTGCATATAGTTTGGAAGGTGTGGCTTTTCTAGATTAACAATGAATGTAATTAATGTGAATCTAACTTTCTACATATTTTCTAGTGTGATTTTTCAGGTCTCCAAACTTTGCACTGTACTTTGGAAAGCAGTTCGAGCAGTACTTAGATCGTCCGGCTGGGATGTTCTTGTTCCTGGAGTAGCCCATGGAGCTCTGTTACAGGTAAATTGTGAATCTACACAGCAAAACTCCTTGCAATGTACTTCCACATGTTTTATGCTTCCTTGTTCGTGAGGTGTTCTCACCAGAGTTTCAATAATTTTTTTTTACAAAACTGCAAGCGCTTATTGAGGTGAAGTAACACAACACCATGTTTACCACTAGAACCATGTTGCAGTAGGACAGATTCATACAGATTACCCAGTGTTCGCCAAGCGCCGCCTAGGCGCTGGGCGCCACCTTGTCCGATTTGGCCCTAATAGGCATGCTAGGTGCCGGAGCCACCGATTGACCCCGCCGCCGTGCCACTGCCCGATTCCGCCTCCCCACGCACCGGATTCCTTCTCCAGCTGCAGATCCTCTGCTCCAGCCTCAAGGTAAGAAAGAGATCAAGAGAGAGAGGGAGGGGGGGGGGGGGAGTGAGCTAGAAGGATGTGGCTCTAGGGGAGCCTTAGGGGTACTTCACGGACTGTGGGCCTTTTGGGATGTGGTGGGTTGCCTCCCTCTCAATTCCTTTCTTTTCCTCTCAGCTTAGGCCTCTTCCTCACTAGTGCAGACTGCCTGGAGTTGGGTCGGTTGCCTAGGCGGGTAGGTGCTAGGCGGCTACCCTCTGCTCGCCTAGCGCCTAGGAGAACCCATTGCTGAATACTCCTCTACCTGAAACATCAGCCTCTAAGCTGTGCCATTGTTAGTGTGATTCAGAAGTGCACTCGTCCTGGAAAAGTATCATGCTTACTTCTTTCCAAATGCTCCACAGCAGGTAATTACAATGCTAACCTTTTACGAGTTTTCTGTTGAAGGTTTGTGGATTTATTGATTTCATAAAAATCATTCATGTAAATTCTTGTAGGCTTCATGCCTCATTTAATTAGATAAACTTGGGAATGGACCATGCAAGACAGATTTCTTTCACGCCAGGCTATGAATTTCGGCATGACTTTCAGTTCAGATACATGAGTTGGACATGACCTCAATCCTGTTAACTTTTGAGGAAGACACAGCTCGGTTGATGTTTTTCAAGAACCCAAAGGGCATATAAATAGAGTACAAGGGATACAACCCTAGACTACCACTACAATACGTCAATACCACAAATACCCTTGACACAAACATACCAGTACACTACTACGGTCCTACCCTAACAAGTCAAAACAGAAATCTGGACTGGCCTGGAGTTTTTGAACCAGTCTTTTCTGGTTGTATTGCAGTTGAAAAGTCATAATTTTATGGCAATGGTTTGTTTATTCAGGTTGAAAGAATAGTTCCTGGATCATTGCCTTCGTCCATCAAAGAACCTGTGGTTCTAGTTGTAAATAAGGCTGACGGAGATGAAGAGGTACTTTTGTAACTGCAAATGCTTGATTTGTTTGTCTTGTCTCCACAAATCACTGATAATGGTTTGGCTCTTTATTTGACAGGTCAAAGCTGCTGGGGATAATATAGTGGGTGTTATTCTTCTACAAGAATTACCACACCTATCACATCTTGGTGTTAGAGCCCGTCAAGTTAGTTTTACTAGACTCATTTTCTTTTACTTATGGTGGTGCCAATTCTGAAAGAATGCAACTGCTGATATGCTTTCAGGAGAAAGTTGTATTTGTAACTTGTGAAGACGATGTCACAATTGCAGATGTGAGGCTGCTTGAGGGAAAACATGTCAGGTTATCTTCTGTTTTATTAACATTTCATTTCGTTCTCATCTGAAATGTGTTGCCCAGTTGCCCATAAGTTCTTATCTTTTACTCCCTTCAATCACAAATACATGTCGTTTTGGACATAGGTGCAGTCAATATTTTGAAACTGTAACTATCAATATATTTTTAAATATTTAAATTGGATATATGAAAATAATGTGTATATTTGTCTCAAAAAATCATGAAAATAATTTGTAAATTTGTCTCAAAAAATGATTTTTATTATAATTTTATTGGGTTTTGTAAATATATTACAATAAAAATTAGTGGTCAAAGTTGTGTTTTGGAGACTGTGTCGATGTCTAAAACGACATGTATTTGCGATCGTGGGAGTATTAGGTAAAATGAAAATACTCCCATAATCATTCGGTGGTTGTTTGAGCCCTTCCTGCGTATAATGCGACTTTTGTAATAAGATCAATGGTCCATCTTGATTTTAAAAATTATGTACCATTTTAAAAATTATGTAACTGCATAATGTGCAATCATAGTGGCAATCTTTTTATTTGCATAATCGTATCTTGAAGTCCATTATCTTCTGGTAAAGTAAATCAGTTCCAGTTTTCAGCTGTTCACTTCAGACTACGGTGATGCACCCCAAATAAGAAAAACTCCTTGTAAATTACATATACCAACATTGGCACCCCCTTCCCTGCTATTCTTTTTATTTTGATTCAAATAACCCCTTGCATTTGGGAAGTGTGTCATAGTCAAAACATCCCATCCAAAGTATTAGTTTGGACAGCAAACTTACAGGAGGGGCATGTATCCTAAGTTGGTGCAGCAAAGCTGTGTAACTGCTGGTGTGGAAATGGTGTTGTCGTATAATTCGGTATTTCTGTAGCATTAAACAAAAAAGTTTCCAAGCCCCTTCTGATTGGGTCCATTTGAAAGCCATGGTAGAATGTTTGGAACCTATCTACAGCTCCTCCGCACGAAGTCACACAAGGTTTATTCTGCCCACTAAGGGTCTGTTTGGTTGCCTGCATGGGGGTGGCTCGCACCAGCGCATGCAGGGAGATGGTGTTTGGTTGCTTGTATGGAGGAGAGAGAGCCTGCATGAGTGGATGCAAAAAATCAACTGGAGCCAGGCTGAGGAGAAACGTGGCTGATGAGCTTCCCTCCTCAGCCTGGCCACACTCATGCAGCTGCATGAGCACATGCAGGCAACCAAACAGCCCCTAAGGTTTCCCCATTGGGAACTGGCCAGTTAACAGCAGTTCCTAGAAATCCCAAAAGGGACTAGGATTGAAAATTACTCGTGGGCCTATTTGGATGAGGATGATAAACTAAATCCAAGCCAAATACCCTTTTCCCAAAAGGGCCTTGGTTTTTTATTTAATTTAAATTAAATATTGATTCAAAATTGAACTTCCAGCTCCCAGTGGTAACAGGCCAGGAATATTAGCAAAGCAAGGTTTTATTTTGAATTTGAGTTAGCAAATTGCATGGTTATTTTCTAGGTTCTGATGAGAATTGGCAGAGAGCTGGTACCGTGTAGGTCCAGGTTTTTTTCCTTTGGTGGACCGAAATTCACCTTGATTTATTACAGGTTGGGAGCATCATCCAGTAATGTTGATCTGTCAGTAGTTTCAGAGGAACATGTAAGTGCCATATCTTCAGAGCCATCTGGTGTAGGGAATCCGTTTGAATATAAACTCCCAAATGAATTCTCTCTACCACTGGCTACAGACAAGTCACTGGACATGTCTGAGGTGAGGCTTTATTCTTTATCGTTGATACGCAGCAAGCAGAAACATTTGTGTCCTGCTGATTTCATGTTACGCAAGTTGTTCTTAGAATCCTGCATACTTTTGTAGTTGCTGCTACTTATATTTTCTTTTCTCCATGGGGCATCACTGCAGCCAAAAAACTATACTTCAGGCGTGAATGGTAGTTCTGGTGTTCTCGAGCTTTCAGAGGCATCAGTTGAATCATCTGGTGCAAAAGCTGCTGCATGTGGAGCTCTTTCTATTCTCGCCTCACTGTCAAATAAAGGTATCATTTTTTAGTAACATTCATTAAAATATTTGTTTGGCAACATTCTTGCATATAGAAATTAACAAGTTTGCAAAATATCCATGCATGGATGTTAGGAGGTTAAGGAGGGTATCATTCCATTTTAGAAAGCAGGATATTTTGTTTAGAAATGAGATGTTCTTAAATGTGCTAAATGTTAAGTAAAGATTCGATCTATTTTCTTGGATATAGTACATTGCTGCTTATCTGCACGGAAGATGAAAGTATTGAACATGAAATAGTAATGTAAATTGAATTCCACAATTTGATATTCAATCAAAGTATGTCTTGTCCTTTGCTTCAAATGCCATTGCTAGTCCAAAAAGTACGTTCATCCCTAAAATTTGGTACAATCTAGTTACACCCATGGTAGATCATCCAAATCATGTATATCTACCAGACATGTAAAAGAATCGCTTTGTCTATACATACAGTAAGACCGTAATGCTAGCCATGGTAACTGATGGAAAGAATAAATTTCATTGCCTCATTGGTAGCAAAAATTAATAGACAGTTTGTGCATATAGAATAGCGCTTTTATGATAGATTTGCTGGTAATGATTTATTGAGTGGCAAAAATGTTAGTTAAGATTGTTACCTGCCAGATCATAACTTATATAACTAAAGTGCTTTATTCTAATTCTTATGTTCTAATATTTTTGTGATCTTATATTTTATTTTGTCATTGGGTAGTTTACAATGATCAAGGAATTCCAGCAGCATTCAAAGTTCCTTCAGGTGCTGTGATTCCATTTGGATCAATGGAGGATGAACTCAAAAAAAGTGGATCAGTGGAATCCTATACAAACCTTCTGGAGAGGATTGAAACAGCTAAAGTCGAAAATGGTGAACTTGATAGCCTATCCTCTGAGTTACAAGCAACAGTTTCACGTCTTTCTCCTTCTGAAGAAACCATTGAATCTCTGAAAAGTATCTTCCCCCAGAATGTTCGGCTAATCGTCAGATCTAGTGCTAATGTGGAGGATTTGGCTGGTATGTCAGCTGCTGGTCTCTATGAATCGATTCCTAATGTCAGTCTTTGGACCCAAGTGCCTTCGGAGCTGCGGTTGGGCAAGTTTGGGCTTCTTTGTACACAAGGAGAGCCATCCTTAGCCGTCGAGCGGCTGGTGTACCTCAGAAAGACGCGAAGATGGCCGTCCTTGTGCAAGAAATGCTGCAGCCAGATCTCTCCTTCGTGCTTCACACTGTTAGCCCAGCTGATCATGACCCCAAGTTGGTCGAGGCCGAGGTCGCCCCTGGGCTGGGTGAAACCCTTGCTTCAGGAACCCGTGGCACCCCATGGAGGCTCTCTTGTGACAAATTTGATGCCGAAGTCACTACTCAAGCTTTTGCAAATTTCAGTGAGGAGATGTTGGTGCTCAACTCTGGTCCTGCTAATGGGGAAGTGATTTGTCTTACGGTAGATTACAGCAAGAAACCATTGTCTGTTGATGCAACCTTTAGGAAGCAGTTCGGTCAGCGACTGGCTGCGATTGGCCAATATCTGGAACAGAAATTTGGAAGTGCGCAGGATGTGGAAGGTTGCCTGGTTGGTAAAGATATCTTTATAGTGCAGAGCAGGCCACAGCCCTAGTATAGTCATAGCGTGCGCTTGTGAGCATGGTAGGTGAATAAAATTTGCCACATGGCTGGAAGAACTTACGGATTTGGATTACGCATAGAAATGCTTCCAGCCATAACTACTTGCCTCAGGTAAGAACCTTCAGGCAAAATAAGACGGCCTAGTTCCAGCCACACTGTTCACTTATAGTATCGATTTATATGAATTGACAGTTTTGAATTGCGTTGCGACTTCTAATGAGCTTTCCGGATGTAAATATTGACATTTTGGGAACATATATAATGCAATTTCTAGTTTGTCTATCTATAAGGTTCTCCTATAAGATCCCATGTTAATCCTATTGAGGTGAAAAAGGCTAAAAAATTCCACCTGAATTGTAAAAGGGAAAAATAGCTAGAAATACTCATGTTAATACGAGAAAATCGAAAACATCAATACATGCAATGGACCCAAATTATAAGGGATCAGATTCTATATCTCTACTATTATATAAAGAGGGGTTGGTGGTCGTCGGTGCATTCTCCCTCCTCTCTTCTCAGCCGTCCGATCTAAACACAGAAATCTTTACCATCTATATCCCCTCTCTCTCTCTCGCTAACTGTCCCTCCTCTCCATTTTCAAATTCGGTTATTTTGTTCTCTCAATCTCTACAGATCTTTCTCCTATGCTTTCTCCTCGCACTTGTCACCCATCTCCCTCTCCTCCTCGCTGCCCATCGGCATCTCCCACCGCCATCACCCCATCTTCCTCTCCTCCTCATCGCCACCGGGCCTCTCTCAACACCACCGCCCCATCTCCCATCGCCCCTCCAACCAAGATTTTTCGCTACACGAACGAACAATGTGACGAAGTGATTCGGCGGCAAGACGTTCGGCGATAGCGGCCGGTGGATCGGAGAGAAGAGCGCTAGGCTATAGTAGGCAGTGGATCTGAGAGGCATGCTCAGCGACAAGAGTCGGTGGATCTAGAAGGCGCGATCGATGGTGGCCGGTGGATTCGAGAGACGGCGCCAGAGACGGCGGTCATTGGATCCACTCGTGGCGCGCGTCGCCACTTCTTCTCTCCCTTTTCACCCGCCCTACTATTGCCGTTGCTCGCTGCCGCACGGCGGCGGCAGCTTCCTCTTCCTACGGCCGCCACATGGCTCTCCCTACCACATCGCCCGCTGGTCGCCGCTCGTGAGTCTCTACCTCCTCCCGCTCTTCGCTTAGAGCCCGCATGCCGTCTCGCGATTTTGGTCTCCTAAACTAGTTATCGCTCTACTTGGAGAGACTCGCAAATTTTTCGCTCTCGATCAGCTAGCTACTCGGCGCATATGCCTTGCGACTTTGTTGCGACGGTGCTGATGATTCCTTTGTGCTCTATGTGTGTTTGCAAGGTGAGGTTTTTGTTAATCTTGATGATTTGTAAGTGGTCAAAGCCACACTCGAAGGCATAGTCGAAGCAATCCCCAAAGCCATGGTCGTAGCAGCAGTTGAAGCTATGGTAGTTATAGCCGAACACTCCAAGTAAGTGAGAAGCCGTGGTTGAAGCATCGAGATGATGAGCCGTGATCAAAACTTTGAGTTGATTAGATGCGCTATGGTCGAAGCTTCGAGTTGATGCACCGTGGTCGTTACGACCAGTTTGTGTGTGTGGTTGCTACGACCAGTGTGTGTTAAGTCGTTATGACCGGTGCGTGTTGTCAGAGCGACTGCAGTTTGTGTGTAGTCATTACGACCAGGAGTAGCCATGGTTGTCGTAGTAGTGCCCATGACCATGATCGTAGTTCCAACAAAGTCCCTTCACTATCACTCTATGATATAGTGTAAATAAGTAGTATCTAACTCTTACAAGTCAAAATATGTAAGAGTCGTAAGTATATGTGTGTCTTTATAATTATGTATGTATCTCAGATTCAAAATAAAGACTCGATCTTGCGAGTTAGAGTATGTAAGTCTGTAAGCATATGTGTATAATTATCTATGTATCCTAAATAAAGACTCGATCTTATGAGCCAATGTGTGTAAGATTCTGTAAGCATATATGTGTAAGAGTCAATATAGGTGTCCCTTGATACGTGGCCATGGTCGTAGCGGTCATGGTCGTAGTCGTAGCACACGTGGCCATGGTCGTAGCGGTTATGGTTGTAGTTGTAGCGCCTGTGGTCGTGGTCGTAGCGGTTATGGTCGACGACTCTCGCCCAATGATCATGCGCGATGGTCGATGGCTCCCGATCTACGATCACGCGTGATGGTCGACGTCTTCCAACTTATGACCACGAGGTGTGGTCAATGTCTTCTGACTTACGATCATGAGGTCCTTGATGTCTTTCAACTTACGACCACAAGCCCAAGTCAAAGGCTCCCGATTTTGGACCACGATTGATGGTCGACCACTGCCAATGTACGACCACAAGCGATGGTCGACCGCTCCTAATATATGATAACACGTGATGGTCGATGGCTTTCGACTTATGACTAGAGGTGTGGTCGAGGGCTTCCGACTTACGACCACGATGTGTGTTCGACGGCTTCCGACTTACGACCATGAGGTGTGGTCAATGTGACGTACGACCATGAGGTGTGGTCGAGGGCTTCTGACTTACGACCATGATGTGTAGTCGATGGATTCTGACTTAGAACATGAGGTGTGGTCGATGTCTGCCGACGTATGACCATGAGGTGTCCTTGATGGCTTCCGACGTACGACGATGAGGTGTGGTCGATGCCTCCTGACCTATGATCCCGAGGTGTGGTTGAGGTCTTTCGACTTACAACCACGATTGATAGTCGACCGTTGCCTACTTACGACCACTAGGGATGGTCGCCCGCTCCCGACCTACGATCACACGTGATAATCGACGGCATCCGACTTACGACCACGAGGTATTATTGATGTCTTCTGACTTACGATCACGAGCGATGGTCAATGTATTCCGACTTATGACCACGAGGTTTGGTCGAGGGCTTCTGACTTACGATCACGAGTGATGGTCGATGTATTCCGACTTACGACCACGAGCGATGGTTGATGTATTCCAACATACGACCACGAGGTGTCCTCGATGGCTTCCGACGTACGAGGACGAGGTGTACTCGAGGGCTCCCGACCTACAACCACGAGGTGTGGTCGATGTTTGCGGATGTACGACCATGATCGATGGTTGACCGCTGAATACTTATGATGACTAGCGATGGTCGCTTGCTCCTAACCTATGATCACGCGCGTTGGTCGATGGCTTTCGACTTATGACCACGAGGTGTGATTGACAGTTTCCGACTTACGACCACGAGGTGTGAATGACGATTTCTAACTTATGACCACAAGGTGTGGTCGATGTCTTCCGACTTACAACCATGAGCGATGGTTGATGTATTCCGACTAATGACCACGAGGTGTAGTCGAGGGCTTCCAACTTACGATCACAAACGATGGTCGATGTATTCTGATGTACGACCACAAGGTGTGATTGATGGCTTCCGACATACGACCACCAGGTGTGGTCAATGTCTTCTGACTTCTGGCCAGGAAGTGTCCTCAATGTCTTCCGACTTATGATTACGAGTGATGGTCGATGTATTCTGACGTATGACCACAAGCCCTGGTCGCAGGCTCCTGATTTAGGACCACGATCAATGGGCGACCGCTGCCAACATACGACCAGCAACGATAGTCGACCGCTCTCAACCTACTATCATGCATGATGGTTGACGTCTTCTGACTTACGACCATGAGGTGTGATTGACGACTTCCGATTAACGACCATGAGGTGTGATCGACAGCTTTCGACTTACGACCACGAGGTGTGGTCAATGTCTTCTGACTTACGACCACGAGCGCTGGTCGAGGTGTTCCGACTTATGATCACGAGGTGTCCTCGATGGCTTCTGACTTATGATCACGAGGTGTGGTCGAGGTCTTCCAACGTATGACCATGAGCCCTGGTCAAAAGCTCCCAATTTAGGAGCATGATCGATGGTCAACCGCTGAATACTTATGACGACTAGCGATGGTCGCCCGCTCTCGACCTACAATCACGCGCAATAATCGATGGCTTCCGACTTACGACCATTTTTGTACATAGTTGTCGTTTGTTATTCTCCCAGATTGTCTGACAGTTATTTATGAATTAAGTACACTACGAAAAAATATTGTTTACTATCATTTTTGTACATAGTTGTTGTATGTGGTGCTTGTTCTATCATGCTTCACTAATGTGATGCTTGTGTGTGTATCACTATCTTTTAATTGGTTGATTCGCTATATGTGTTAAAGGGAAATATTGTTATTTATGTAAAGTTTAGTCTTTCGTTGTATGTTCTAATTTGATTTATTTACGAGTGTGAACATGTATACTTTGCTTGATACATGATGGCGTAAGATAAAATTGATGTTCAATGTTCAGTTTGAGATTATACTTGATAGTATGTATCACATGTGTGAGTTTGCCGACAAAGATGACTACCCGACAGTTGGATCTGTAAGAATTTTGCTTCAGCTGTTGACTTTTCTAAGCATTTCATTTGAGCTTCTACAACGAGTTTTTCTGTGCATTTCAAAATTCATATTGTGAATCAACTACCTTATGTCCTTATGTTCACATTCCACTCCTGTCAATTCCAGAGCTATAATCCTATGAACCATTTGATAGCTGGAAAAGCAAGTTTGACATAAATCCAGAGCAAAGTTCTCATCAATCAAGGAAATTTGGTACATTAGCCAAACATGCTAAAATAGCATGACTGAAACTGATTTTACTTTCCCAACACCAATGATTAGATTATGGTTATAAAAAATGTGATATATGTATGATATTTATTTTTCGTTGCAACGTATAAGTATGCAACTAGTACCCATACAATTGACTCTACCAACAAAGAATTAAAGCACGCCTCATAATTTATCATATCTCTATCCGGATTATTAAAAGAGAGTTAGTGAGAACCATATCCCATCTGCTTTCTCAGAAAATGATTCGCGTGTGGACCATTTCCCACCGCTTCAAACTACCCTTTCCCCCGGCCTCTCCCATTGGAGTTTTTTGCTATTATGGTACCTCTTCGATGAAACAAGATTCACGCAGCGCTTCTCTAAAATAATACTCTTGTACTTAAACTTCTCTCAAATAGTATTCTCGTGATTTTAACTCAAATAATTTGATTTTCGAATTTGTACTCCCAATTGACCGAATCGCTCTCGCTCATTTTGTTTAACCCTAATCACTTTTATTTTCTTCTTTTCACATCGCTTGATTTCATTGGCGACGGCGCACGCCGATCGCCGATCGAATACTCTGCTGCGCGCGCTAACGCCAAAGTAGAGCGCGCAAGGATCGTGACGGAGCGCGCACTCAGCCACGGACGATCGCGACGCCACCGTGACTGGCCGCGACGCGCAGGGCAACCGACCACTTACGCGCAGTGTGATAATTCAAAATCAAATTATTTGAGTTAAAATCCTCGAGAATACTATTTGAGAGAAGCACCGCTTCAAACTACCCTTTCCCGCCTCTCCCATTGAGTTTTTGCTATTATGGTACCTCTTCGATGAAACAAGATTCTACGTTAGCGCTCTAAAATAATACTTGTACTTAAACTTCTCAAATAGTATTCTCGGATTTTAACTCAAATAATTTGATTTTCGAATTTGTACTTCAATTGATCGAATCATTCGCTTCATTTTGTTTAACCCTAATCACTTTATTTTCTTCTTTTCACATCGCTTGATTTCATCACGACGGCAGACGCCGATCGCCGATCGGAATATCGGCGCCGCGCACAACGCCAAAGTAGAGAGCGCAAGGATCGACGACGGAGCGCGCACTTTGCCACTTGACGATCGCGACGCCACCAGTGACTGGCCGCACGCCTACAGGGCAACCTGACCACTTACGCAGTGTGATAATTCGAAAATCAAATTATTTGAGTTAAAATCCTGAGAATACTATTTGAGAGAAGTCTTAAGTACAAGAGTACTATTTTAGAAGTTCCCACGATATGATATACCGCTTCGTCAGCCTCAACTTAGAGGGTACTATAATAGCAAAAACTCCCATTGCCCTCCCAACTCCTCATTCCCAGCCCCTGCTCCTCGGTGGAGCACCGCCGCCCGACTCCTCTTCGCCTTCCTCACAACCAGCGACCCCGCCGACCTCCTCACCACCGGCGACCCCAAATACGTTGTCCTCACGAGCCTCACCACTCGCCTCATGGTTTCCACCCCGCCCCTAATCCTTCCCGACTCGCCATTGCCCGGACCGAACCCGCTCGCCGTCTTATCCAAATCGCCTCGCCATGGAGGCCGTGCGTGGGGTCAGCGGCGGGTGGCCAGCCACTCCTCCCACACCAAGGTCGACCTTTTAGGTATTTGTTTGCTTTTGCCCTTTTTTTTTTTATTTGTCCTGTTATTACTTTTTTGCTTCCAGATATTTCCGCGATGGTACTAGGATTTGGTAGTATTGTCCTTGTGGCTTGTAATGCCCCGCTTATCTTCATGTTGATTGCTTGCATTTCTATTCTGTAATGCATACTGTTTGGTTATTTGTCCTTGTGATTATCTTATTAGGCCTGAAAGAAACCTGTTGATTTTCTTTTCTATGTCAGGATTTCAAAGTTCAGTCTTAAAATTTTTCTGTTTGGCTATTTTTTTTTACCTATTACCTTTTTGCTTCTTATGAAAGAAGAGCTTGAGGATATCCATCATTGTGCTTTGCTTTTATGCATCTATATCGATGTTCATCTCTCCTTTGTTTTGCAAGAAAATGTTCAAGTGAAGACCTCAGTTATTGTAGTGTTTCTTTACCCGTGTTGGCTTATGTTGGTTTGTTGTTACAGAGATTGAGAAGGTGGTTGACAAAATCGAGGGAGATGTTCCAAAAGTTGAGTGGGATTTTGAAGGAATTCATTACTTTGACAATGGGCCACTCACTGTCCAGTACCTCTTCGTGTTGGATGCACTGAACTGCTTTTGGCCAGATATAAGTTCAACCAAGAAAATAGTTTGTTTCCTAAACATATAGAAATTAGAGTACTGTATGTTTCAATTAGAGCAGTGTATGCTTCCAATGAGTGGCACTTAAGGACTTAAAATAATAGCACTGACAGATATCAGCCATTCCCACCTCTCTGTTTGCAATTCTTTTGCTCCGTATAAATTACGGCCTTGCTACAGTTGCTATTTAGGGGAAATTATTTGAACATTCAGTAGCCCAGTACTTTCTACTGATAATTAAGTATATTGCTAAGATTTTCAGAGTGCACGAAATCAGCTTTGTATTATCTTGAAACGATGGTCTGTAGTGTAGACCATAGGAAACAAATGACTGTTTCTACCTATAGTACATTATGTAGCTATACACCACTTCTGTTAAGAACCATTTGAGTTGCTTGTGACGTTGCCAAGAATTGACTAGGGGGGTTGTATGATTTTGTCTTTTTGATGACGACTAGCTATTTCAGAAATTGCATTATTCACCTTTCACATTTGATGTAATGCATTTTCGTATGAAAATTTTTAACAATTACTTCTATTTATTATGCATCTTGTTATGCTCCAGATTATTTCTTGCACCTATGGCCTGATATGCAGTGTTTACTCCTTTTATTGTTTGTGTAATCACCTTCGGTTACAACTGCATCAGCTTCTACTTTAACTAGATACTAGTTTCTTTGACCACTGGACGTAGTTTAATTTAGTTGCAGTAGACTTTTCAGGATCACTCTTCCGTCTTTTTATATATTTTGTCCTTTAGTATTATAATGGTTTTGATCATAATATTCCTTAATTGAATAGATAAGGACTTGAGCTATTACTATGGTCCTTTTTTTTTGTTCAGTTGTTGTACACAATGTCTCAATGTCTAACATACATGTATGTGGGAGGAGAAGATATGTATTGAATTAATACATAGATGATAATACAGTTTTGGGAAGATTGTAGGAGGGAAATTTATCTTTTGTATGTGATATGACCATTTGGTGTCCATATTTCGTAGATGATTATTTATTCCATGAACTTGAATCGAGGCTTAGAATTAGAGATGATGTCATTGATTTTAATTAAAAAAGCAAAAGTATGGGTATGTGTTTGCAGATTTGATTGTCCTTGTCCTTTTCTCTCTTTTCTGTTTACGGTGGTGGGATTATCAAGAATGAGGATTACTAGACATGCTATAGTTGCAATTAAATACAATATGTTAAATTTCTTTTGGGATTTATTCGTGTTATCAATTATTTGAGGTATGTTGCAATGCATGGCCATTTGGCTAGCTTACTTAAAAATACGAGTTGGTAGTGGTTCGTTCTCCCTCTTCACCCTGCCTACTCATAAAAAATTCGGTGCCAACATGTGGGCCCGGATTTTGCTCCTTTCTCTCTCTCTCTCATCTCCCCTAGCTCCTCGCCTCCCACACGGAACATCCACTCGCCACCGCCACTCCCGCTCTTCTACGTTGCTCCACGCGCCGCCTTCCCCATCGCCGTTGCTTCAACTCCGTGCTTCGCCGGTCCTCCCTATCGCCGCCCACCACCAATCTAGATGCCCTCCCTATTGCCTCGGGCCGCACGCCTTCCCCGCCATCGCTGCCTTAGCTTCGCACCGTCACCCTCCCTTGTCGCCACTTCCATTAGCCAACTGATGCCCTCTCCCACCAACATCGCTTAGCTCCATGCGCCACCGCTCTCCGCTGCCGCTCCATCGCCACCTCCACCAACGCCTTGACCCCGCAGCCTCATCACACCACCCTTTTTCTTGTCGCCTGAGCCGACATCGCCCAACAGATTCGCACCACCTCCCCCCTTTTTTTTGCTACCAACTGAGAGATGGATACCCTATCCTCGATCCACGCTGTCCTATCGAGCAGCGCCATGCACATCTTCGCCAACCCCTGTTGGAAGAATAATTTTGCCCTTCCACTAATGGGCCCGCTCTACATAAGATAGCTACCTACCGATAAAGAAATGCGACTACACTCATAAAGGATAATTATACCCCTCACTTGTATTTATAGGATAGCCATCCCTAAGGGGTAATTTAGTTATTTGTGCAGGCCCAAGAGCCTTTAAATACCCCCTATATCTCCTATTGTAACTCAAGCTCACAAAAAATACTAGAAAACATATTCAAACTGATGAGCCCTCTGGGCTCCTCCTGAGGTAACTGCTGGCTCATCGACAGAGTATGGTGGCCCACTCGGACCCCCGAACCTGTATAAATGCCCGTATCATTTTTACTTTCGTGGATGACGGCTGACGTCCATCCCCTCACTTGTGTTTGGGTTTTACGCCTACAACAATGGCGCCGTCCGTGGGGAGCGTAGCTAATTGACGAAAAGTTATGGCTTCTACCAAGAAATACTTCTTGTCCATGAAGCCTCCTCCAAAGTGCAATGAGCTTGTGGATGATCTATCCACTTTCCGGAGGAGCCCTAGGCTTGCACCATCATCAGGGATCAGGCCCCTCCACCATGCGACAACGTCATATGTGCCCTAGGGCTCCAGAGCATGTCCTCCTCTCTTGAGTTGGCTGCAGTAAGGTCCAGCCAAGGGCAGAAAGCTCAAAGCGCCCTCGACAATAGAGGGCTAGGGGTGCTGGGGCCAACTATCACCACTAGGACCCTTGACATCGCTAAGTGCAAGGTGATGAAGGCCTCCACGAGAGTTGCCCCCAACATGTTACTATTAGGGGATAATTATGACCTACAAATCTCGTTGTCCCACTTGGGCTCGAGACACTTTCTCGCATGGGATTTCACCGCAGTTGTATAGGGCGCACGACCTTCGTGGTCTCCCCTAGCAAAATTCCAAGGTGGCTTGGGCGTCCGTCGCCTCCATCATGGTGGCTCGTGTCCTGCTCGACCCTGGACATGAGTGACAACTTGGGTCCTGTGCCCAAGTTGATGGATATGCTGAGGACTCGTCCCCCTTAGACTCCAGGCTACACGCTGATCGACCTTCGGGTCACCATATGCCTCACTTCGTTGCTTGGCAAGGGTTAGACACTCTTATGCATTCCCGATCACGAAGGAAAAACCCCTACCTACAGAGTAAAAGGGCTCCACAACCCTCATATTTCGGTGCCCCACGACTTAGTCTCACGGGCACCCCTTCAATGTGCCTATGACTTAGTGTCGTGGGTACGCATCCGAGGTACTTGTGAGAACCTCATGGGTGCCTCCAAGCCCATGAGGGGCTACCACCCTTAGTGGCTATTCGGTGTCCTACGACTTAGCCTCGTGGGCACTCCTCCAATGTGTTTATGACTTATTGTCGTGGACACACCTAAGGTGTCCATGAGTAAGCCTCATGGGAACCTCCAAGCCCATCGAGAGCTACCACCCTGGTGGCCATTCAGTGCTCTACGACTTAGCCTCGTGGGCACCCTTCTGGTGTGTCCATAACTTAGTGTCATGGGCACACCTCTAATGTACCCACAAGTTAGCCTCATGGACGCCTCCAACCCACCGAGGGCTACCACCCCCGGTGGTTATTCGGTGCCCCATGACTTAGCCTCGTGGGTACCTCCCGGTATGCTCATGACTTAGTGTCGTGGACGCACCTCCAAGACACCCATTAGTTAGCCTCATGGGTGCCTCCAAGTTCGCTGGGGGGCTACTACCCTAATTGCCCATTCGATGCCTCATGACTTAGTCTCATGGATATCCCTCCGATATGTCCATGACTCGGTCTCATGAGTGCACCTCCAAGGCGCCCTATGATTTAATCTCATGGGCACACTTAAGCCTACCGGAGAATGTAACCCTAATAACTTTGTGTTACTCTCCAACAACACGCGCACATCTCTCCTAGGTAGCTTGAATAATCTACCATTGGCTTGGCTCAAAATCAATCAAGAGTCATCATGCCTACATAAGGCTATCACCTTAGAGATCTCAGTATCTAAAGTAATGGGATTCTATCTATCCCACAGCAACAACTTCGATCATCTATCATGTCGAACGAATGCTATCTTGATACGATAAACGAGTGTTGATCATTTTCTCTTTAACTTTCGATCTCATGTTATCTGTCTTCACTACATTCTTAGCTCGAGTGTTGATCATTATCCAACAACATTTTTGAGCTC
Source organism: Dendrocalamus sinicus (assembly GCA_036346575.1). Taxonomy (NCBI): domain Eukaryota; kingdom Viridiplantae; phylum Streptophyta; class Magnoliopsida; order Poales; family Poaceae; genus Dendrocalamus; species Dendrocalamus sinicus. The sequence goes on along the minus strand of CM070675.1, from coordinate 16,525,630 downwards.
ACATTCATTTGGTAGATTATACCGCCTTCTCCTGAACATTTGGCTTTTCCTCAATGCTCTTAATTTCTTTTCGTAGCTTGTAACTTATTTTCAATGTCTCTTAGCTTTTTTGTAGCCCTCAATCTCTCATTACCTTCACAGCGCCACTGATGCACCGCGCTCAAGGCTATGCCTCTACAGGTGGACCTACATCTCCTACTTCACCTTCACAGCGCCGCTCGATGCGCTGTCGCTCAAAGGCTATGCCTCACAGGCGGCCTCGCCTCCTACTTTATCTTCACAGCGTTGCTTCGACGCATCGTCGCCTTGAAGGCTATGCCTCGATAGGGCGACCGCGCCTCCTACTTCGCTTCCACAGCCTCACTCCGACGCACCGCCGCCGAAGGTCAGGCATTGGTGTGGCGCCCATGCGCCGATCGCCGCTTTCAGGCTTGGCTCGCATGCACCGCCCGCCACGGGCTATGCCTCTGACGGGTCCTCGCGCCGACGACTTTGCTTCCATAGGCTTCACTTTGACGCGCCACCGACAAAAGGCCATGCCTCTGAGGCGCCCGCATCAATGACTTCATCTCCCTGTGCTACGCCCGACGCATCACCCACCTTGAAGGTTATGCCCTGAAGGGCCCCACGCCGACTACTCGCCTTCTTAGGCTTGGCTTAGACGCGCTACCCACCACCAAGGCTATGCCTCTGTAAGGCGGTTCCGTGTTGACGACTTCGCCTCCCTAGGTTTCGTTCCGATGTGTCACCTACCTCGAAGGTTGTGCCTCGGTGAAGCGGCCCTACATCGACTACTTCACCTTCGTAGGCTTGGCTCAGATGTGCCACCAGCCACAAAGGTTATACCTCGGTAAGGCGGCCTTTGTAGACTTGGCTCAGACGCACCACCCGTCACGAAGGCTATGCTTTAGTGAGGCAATCCTGCATTGACGACTTCGCCTCCCCAGGTTTCGCTCTGACGCGTCGCCCACCTTGAAGGCTGTGCCTCGGTGAAGCAGCCCTACATCAACTACTTCGCCTTTGTAGGCTTGGCTCGACGTGCCACCGCCACGAAGGCTATACCGCAAGGTGGCCCCCGCTGACGATTGTGCCTCCCTAGGCTTTGCCCGATGCGTCGCCCACCTCAAGGTCAGGCTCGATGAGGCAGCCCCACATCACTACTTTGCCTTCACAAAGCCGCCCGATGCACCGCCCCACCTCAAGGCTATGCCTTAGTGTGGCGTCCCTGTGTTGACTACTTACCGTCAGAGGCTTAGCTCGCACCACCGCCTACCACGAAGGTTGTGCCTAGGTCGTGGCATTACGTCACGGCTTCGCTCCAATGTCTTCGCTGATGTATCACCCACGCCGGTTGTGCCTTGGCGAGAAACAAGGCCGACTACTTTGCCTCTACTAGCTCGCCCGACGCTGCCGCTCGCCTTGAAGGCTTTGTTTAGCGGGCGGCCCGCATCCGCTACCTCCTCCACCACCAGGCCAACACGCCGCCTGCTCTCTGAGGCTATGCCTTAGTGGGATGGCTCGCATCTACTACTTCGCCTCCACTAGTTTGCTCTCGTCGCACCACCTCGCCTCATAGGCCATGCCTCTAGATAGGTGGGCTAGTTAACAGAAGATGCCATCACAACCAAAGTCTTGCCCCGTAGCGCCAAAATTTTGACCAAGTCATAGGTGTCCTCGCAAGATATTCCTTGGTCCTCGTGCCTCATGCGGCACCAAGTCGATTTGGCTAAATCTCAAGCGTATGCATTCTCGCAAGCCAAAATTTGGCCAAGTATGTGGCGCCTTGCTAGTGCACGTCAAGAATGCTCCCAAGATACCACAATGAACATATTCATCAACATGATACAAGACCTCAAGATTCTTTCTCGCCCCTTGGGCGCTCTTCAATGCACCCAAGGGATAGGGGCTTGACTATAGTGTTGAGGAATTCTACCACCTCGCCCAAAATGTTCTATACTTTGACAAATTTGTGAAAAGAGCATAGGTGAGCACCTTGCCCCCATGCACTTGGCCTCTAACCCGCTAGCGTGGCACGTGGCTAGGAGTGGTTCAAGCTCACGTGATGCATGTAGCTACACGCTGCCTTGATGGACGCCTGCTTGCGCCTAGCACCTCTCGCGCTCGCGCCTGGCACCACGCGCTGGCACTTGGTGCAGATACCTGTCCTCGTCGCCTTGGCACCCGGCTGCCTTGATGCCTCTACACCTTGTCGCCCAACATCATGCGCGCCCGCACAAGCCCGGTGGCCTAGTGCCTTGGCACCTCGTGCCTGCAGAATTACGCCTCGAGCCTCGAGGCCCGCGACGCCCTGGTGGGCGCCAGTGGGCCTCGCACCCCAACCAATGTCTTCAACCTTCATCGCTTGTAAAGGCTCCAGTGAGCTCTCCTACACCAACTTAAGGCCGCCTACTCGAGCACTTTGGCTCCGAACAATCCACGCATGGCGCGCCCGACACTTGACACATCGCGGCTCTATTGGACACCGTTGGACCTTTGACACCGAAATTCCGCTTTGGCCCCCGACGGAAAATTTCAAAGTGGACTGCCGAGCGCGAATCGCTTAACGCCGCCACGTTGCCCCGGCTGTGGCGGTTCGGTACCGCGACGATCGATTGCCACCGTCGGCGGTACTGCATCGCACGACCGCCGCTGGCGCAAGCCAAGACGCTCCGCTCGTTCGCGAAGCGCCAGATGCCCTCGCCGATCGCTGCTTGGCGCCCGAGCGCACGCCTTGCCTCCGAGCGCTGCTCGCTCCTGGATCGCGCGACTTCCGCCCCGCCGCACGCACCGAGATTCTCGCTGTTGCATGCCGCGCCCGACCGACCGCACGCCCCGCTGGTGTCAAATCCATCCGCCGAAAGCACCCGAGGTGGTCTTTTTCACGCCGGTTTGCACACGCCGCAGGAGGTTTGCATGGCCCTCTCCATGAATACATTCAAGCAGCTTAAAGAGGTTGAATAAAGAATAAGATATGCTCGCATAGCAAGCTAAGCAACTCATTTGCAGTCATGTGCAATGAAGTGAAGACAGAGCGAGTGAAGGGAGGAAAAAGAGAGTGGAAACTCAGATTTCGAGTTGGTTTTGTTTCAATCAACGGATTTTGCAAATACAAAAGTTGTAGATCGTCTCGCGAGCTTCAAGAAGAGGTAATTTTGCCCCATCCAAGTAATTTTTATAATGTCATTAGCCCGTAATTAGCCAAACCTGTATCGTTAACGTTGTTATAAGCCAATCTTTGATACGTGTGTATGTGTATGGTGCATGATTTATTGTAGTGTAAATAATGTCGTATTTTTGTTGAAGTTACGTATTGTAATGTAGTGAGTTTTGTTGAACATTTGTGCTTACATGTGTAGGTGTTGAAGAAGTAAATATTTATGTTGGAACATTTGTAGGTGATAGCAACAATAGCTAGATTAGAAACAATTTGTATAATTAGTAGGCTTAGTGCATGACCGTAGTATGAAGGTATAGTAAAATTAAATTACCTGGAAAGTAGTACGAAGGTACTGTAAAATGAAATAAACTTAGGACATGAAATTACAAATTAGAATTTTTTGATTTATGTATAATTTCGGAAGTGAAAGCCGCATTATAGAAAAGAATGGAAGAAAACTATGTAATGGGAATTTGGCATTAATCGATTTATAAGTAAAATAGTTGGAAATAAACTTTAGATTTACACATACAAAACATATACTAGTAATGCTAGGTACTAAAATGGGTAGGTACTGTTAATGTAATGGGAAATTAAATTTGGCATGCTGTGTACTAAAATGGTTGATTATGCACTTATGTTAGGTACGCAATGGCTGGCATTGAACAATTGTTCGTGTTTTATGGGAGTGGTCTTGTACGTGATGGGCCGATAGGGCGGACTCACAAATTGCGAGCGACCGTGATCCGCACCTTGGCCCGAGCGCCATGAGCTTGTCCGAGCTACGAGGTGTGTCCGTCGTGTTCGATCGATGCACCGCAAGGAAGAAGTTACGATCAAGGCGCCTATGCCACAATGGTGGATGATGAAAGGGTGAGCATATGGCAACTTTTGAAGGTGACCAATGACGCGCCATGGGCGAACTACATGGAGGTCGTGTGCAACCCCGATGCCGCGATATATGGGAGGCCAATGGTGTATGTCGAGTTCGTGGAGAGGGCGTAATCATCACCATGGTTGGTTCGGGATACGGGTGGAAATGTAGTGGCCAGCGGTCATGAAGACGCTCGCGGAGAACATGTGGGCGAGGAAGTGGGTGATGAAGACGACAGAGGCGTATGGAGAATTTCCACCAACGAAGGTGTGCACAATAGGTGGTGGGCCGCCCGTATTGATTGTCATGAGTATCCGGGGACCGTGGAAGAAGAGGCAGCAAGGAGGAGGAGGTGGAAACAGAAGTTCGAGAGGATGAGAATGGCGAAGGTGCAATCGAGGGGTGGTAGGTCGGGTTGTTACGACGACGGCAGTGCACGTGTCGCCCGTGATCGACGACATCGCAGCGGCAGCTCTAGTTCTCGCCACAAAGGAGGAGGGAGAATGGGCGTCGCTGAGGGCGCACTTTTTGGGGCAAGCTTCCGTAATAAGAGTGTTGTCCAAAGAAAGCTATTGCTAGACATGCCGCCAACATAAGCCGACGATCGGGTCCACAAGTCAAAGCCGACACGATGTTGTGAAGTGTGTCGACGGGTCATGTGGTGGCAAAGTCCGTGCACAACGGCACAAGGGCGCTGGCACGTAGTTCGGATAACGGTGCCGCAAGATCACGCTATAGCTTGCGGGCCAAGAGATAGACACCGCAACATGACATCATTGTATGTTGCGAGGTGGTCACGCACTCGCCCAGCGGATGTGTCAATTACCCAAGGTTCTAATGGCGAAGTAGCGAACACGCTGGGCTACGGCGAGCTACAAGAAGGCATGGCGCGGTTAAAGGTGTTGCACGGTATGTATGGGACGACGAGGAGGCGACGACCCGTTCCAAGAATGCTGAATCGAATTGCACAATCAAACCTGTGCACTATTATAAACAGCAGAGAGGGTCCATCCTACGAGGGTCCGAATCGCTTCATTCTTGACAGAGTGTTCGGGCCTTCCATCAAAGCGATACAAGGGTTCAAGCGGTGCCGCCCAGCTAACTGTAGATGGGACGCTCCTATCCGCAAGTATAAGGGTACTATCCTTACCGCAGCTTGCCGCCAAGCAAATGACCATTTACTCCCAGTGGCATTTGCAATTGTGGAGAATGAGAATACGATAGTCGGCTTTGGTTCCTTTGCAATTTGAAGAATGCCGAGTGCAAGACAAAGCCTGGTGTGCTTTATCTCCGACCGCAATGCAAAGCTTGTCGCTCATGCGTTAACGCTGCGTATCGGGACGCAGCCCCTTCCAAAGGAGTGATGTGAAGAACACCGTGCATGAGGCATATTGCGCCAACTTCCACGTAAGGTCTCAGAGCAATGACCTAATGAAGATGTTCAAGAAGCTATGCATGTAGAACCAGAAGCGGAAGTTCGACGCCTTGTGGAGACACTTCGATCAGGAGGTTTCGAAGCATGTGCATACAGAAGCAGGGGCCGTGGAGGGGGGCTCCACAAGAGTCGGGGTATTCTCACAATGGGTTCAGTCCAATGCACCTGACTTGGAAATGTGGTCTTTGTTGCACGACACTGGTGGGGCAAGGTATGGGATCATGACAACCAACATGTCCGAGGTTTACAATGGTGTGTTGAAGGGCGTCAGATCCCTGCCGATCACGGCAATTGTGGCCGAGACTTGGAACCGTACCGTAGGGTACTTTGTGAATAGAGCCATGATGGCGCAGAAGCACCTTGAGGAAAACAAGCAATACTTTGAGGTCATGTAGGCCTTCATGGACAGGAAGATGAAGAAGGCTCGATCCCACATTGCTCAGCCCATTGATTTTCTAAGGAGGAAGTTTGAGGTCCGCCTAAGGCAGAAGTATGTCATGGGTCACATTAGAGGGGAGCGCAAGCAGGTATGCACGATTGATGATGAAGCATCTTGCACCGCAACAAGCCCCGCCTTCTCGACAAGCCATGCTCCCATGTGTACGCGGCCCAGGCTGCTTGGAACCAAAGGCCGACACAAGACATCTCCAAGTACTACGACATGCAAGACTTGTATGCAACCCGGAGTGCAGAGTTCCATTCCTACGGGTAGACATGCACTACAGGAATTATGGCCGGGAGATAAAGTGGTGCCCAACAATGCATCAAGCATGTCGGTCGTGGAAGACGACAAAGCCGTTGCATCCGCAACGACATGGATGAGAGCCGCCGAGGGGATCGTGTTCGGGGCCCGGTGTAGGCTATGCAAGACCTTTGGCCACTCCTCGCCCGCCCAAACAGCAAGATCAAGCAACGCTCCGTAGTACCAAGCACAATCCATATGTAATGTATTATTCAGAGGTGTACGCTGAATTGTTGGCTCTGTAGCTATGTATTGCACATTACCATGTTATGTATGTTTTCGCACATTCCATATGTTTCCTTGTCGTGTGGGTCATATTCGTGTGCACATTTTATGTATGTTTTTGTACATTCCGTGACGCTTCCTCATTACATTTATTGTTAATTATGTTGTTATTTGTTGCGCATTTTGTTGTAATGTACACTAACTTGTTATCCTTCTTGGCGTGACATGGCGCTCGAGTCGCTAGACTTCGCTGGGACGAGCACCACCGATGCCATGTGTGGTTGTTTCGCACTCGCACACGGCCTCCTTGCTTCGCCCTTAGGGGCCCCCGAGAGAATCGGCGTCTCACCATGCAGACATCCCACTACCGCGGACACCGGCTCACGCCCATTGCCCGCATGTTGGATCTACCGCATGGGTTCCAAAGATGATGCGCCATCGCTGTCCGCTCGTTGATCGATGGAGGCCGAGACTCACACCTTCCACTTCCGGCGGGAGATGACGGTTACTCGCAGACGCCACCATGATTACAGTCTACCCGTCCGTGGTGTTGCCGTGGTGCCACCCCAAAGGCGCAGATTGAAGGTCCGTCTGGTCACCGTTCGGCCATGCGATCCGAGACAACGCACTGGGTGCCGCATGGATGGCTTCGCTTGACATGACTCGCCCCGCAGACGCAGATGAGGCCGCGCGGCGGCGACGCACTTCGCTGCATACCGCTATATCCGCTCGCACGCCTTGTTCCCTAGCACGACCGAGACTCCGCGGCACCTAGCTACATACATCTAGCGAGTCCTTGGCGGATGGTCCGCCCGGTCGCAGCCCACACGATAGCCGGGATCGCAGCTTAGCTCCACATACCGAGGCTTGTGTGACGCCGCAAAGATACCGGCCGCCGAGCCGGTCCTAGCCGCCGCTACCTTCTCGCTTGGGCCAGGTCGTGGGAACACTTCCTGGCGTGCCTTCCTTTGGTTGTGTTGTTGTGCACCCTTATGCCCTCATCCCGCAGTTGTACGGCGACGACCCCGTTGATGCGCCCACAATGGGTACACGTTGGACGCATGGTCGCTGAGGTGGGCTGTGGAGAGACCGAGACGGCATACACGGATTTCCACCGAGGTTCGAAGCCGCCGCTTGGCGACGAGTCCGTGGCCATGGTCTCCGTGGTTCATTGCGAACACGCTTCACGTTGTCATCTCAAGGCGAAGCAGATCACGTGTACCGGATGATGACCGCCACTTGATGTTCGCAAGACCGCGCCGAGCCATACAGCCCACAAGCCGAGTCATGAAACAGCTTCAGCCGTATCAAAGATGTCCCTCCCATGGCAGACGCCTCTGCGAGATCACCCACCGTATGTCACTACACCCCAAATTTAATTATCGACATCACAATGTCACTACCGCACTAATTGTGTAATGTCTCAATGAACTTGCAGTGCAATCGAGAGAGGGCGAGCGGCGAAGATCGAGAGCCACACACGGACGTGGACAGACATGTGGTCCACCATGCGATACGATGGTTGTGGATGAGACATCGCCGACGCACCTGACGACCCGCGATGTATAGGGCATACCTTGATCTGGTACGCTTCCACGCACCGCCGTAGGCTTACTACTGTGGGAGCCGCCACATCCTCCACTTCATGCCGTTCACGAGGCCGCTATACAGAAGGTCCGCATCGCTATCTAGCGCACGGGTCGCACTCAGCGCACGAGATTATCGTGTCGTTATGCGCGCGTGATTACGCTTGAACCGATCGCTTGTTTCATCGCAGTGGACCGTTACATCGACGACGACGAGGCTAATGAGGCTATAAGACATAGGAAGTCAAATACCAATCTCTGGTAGGTTACATGCGCAGACGTCAAACCGCAAGGGGTGCGATATGAGGCTTGAGTTGTGGTCGCCACCGAGATGTTGTTGTTGCTACACGCGCGTGGCGACATGGCCGTGGACCACCACCATCACCACGCCATCGACGCCGTGGTCCATCCCGCCCGAGAGTCGGGCCACCACGTGGCTCGCCTCCACGCCGCTCGACCGGCGGTTCGACAATTGCCAACTATTTTTGATCGCTTATTTACCATTTATGTCTAACCACATGTTCGCCTTGCAAGAATTACAGATAGATAGCACGCGCACGAGGGCGACGCCATCACTGAGGGCGACTGAGGACCAACCGTAGGGCCGTCCGATAGTCGGCCAAGCTACGGCCGCCGACCTCCACGCCGCCGCCTTGTTAGACAATTGGCAACTATTTGTTCATGCACTCATTTACCATTTATGTCTAACCACATGTTCGTTTTGCAGCAATTGCGACGGATAGCACGCCGCAACGGCATCGCCATCGCGAGGGCGACTGACGAGCGACCGCGCTCTCCAGACGACGGGCCCACTCCGTATAGCGCCCGACTCGCCGACCAACCAGAGGCCAATGCCCTCAGATATCCCTGACAAAGTGCACCAACCTAGATGATCGGACAGTGGTTTGGCTGCACCTATCAAGGCATGACATCGCAGAGTACATGGCCGACAACCCGCCGACATCGCTATTTCACCACCACATACCCCGTATGCACTAACGTTGTAAGCTAAACATGTGTATTTCATTATGAACAATTTTTGTACTTTCCATTGCCTAATTCAGTTGTACCATCTAAAGGCGTAGACACCTCCTCCGAATGGTCGAGCCACTTGGTTTTTGGCCACCGTCGCAGAATCGCCCACGAGTTGTACCCACCACCGCCGCCACAAACCGTGACTACGATCTTCGCGATGCACCACGCCCCTAGTAGGTTCACCTTCTCGAGGATCATATGCGCTGCATTTAGGCGGCTGATTTAGATGATGAATGAATTTTTTAATTGTGCTTTTGTAATTTTTGTGATATTTTTCAAGTGCTTGATGGTTTGATGTTCAAAGATGGTTTCAAGATAAAAGGGTTGCTCTAAATTCTTTGATTTACTACGCATACAACCAATCGAGAGATGACAACACGGGTAGCGGGAGAAGACATAGCTTGTCGACAACGTAGCATAAAAATTACCAACATACACGACGAGAACCTCCAGCACTACAACTTGAGGATAACAGTCCTACCACCATAGCATCAGCACATCAACAAATACATGAACTAAAATACAACACAACCATAACCCTCGTTACACGAGGAGAACCTCCAGCACTACAACTTGAGGATAACAATAACCGCAAGAAAGAAAATAGCACACAACATCAAATTTATCTTGCACTCCAGTCTGTCGAAACGATGCCGCATCCCGACAACACGGCCCAGCTTTGCTCAGTGACATGACAAAAGAGGTCATCTTTTGCTCAATGAGATGACAAAAGAGGGCTGCTTGATGACTCGCTAGGCCATTACGACATATAAATATTAGGCTAATACTTTAAGTTGGCGGAATGACGGTGGTACAATTTTCTACGTACACGTAAGAGAGTGAATGCACAAATTCCTGCAGTCATCAGGAGAAGCCTATCTTCACCATTTCCGGCTTTCAGCTACATGATACAAGATTTACTTAGATACACGGTTGAAAATCAAGCACGCCAAAACCTTGTAAGTACATAAAATTCTCACCAACCTTGGGGCTTGCAGATGCTTCTTCCACAAAACGGGCAGCTTTGCCTAGTGACTAGCCAATACGGGCCACCTTCCGTAGTGACATGACAAAGAGGCCAGCTTTCCTCGTGTCATGACAAAAGAGGACAATTTGCGCAGGACATGATAATACGGGCCGCTTTGCTCGTGAGGTGACAAAAGATGCCGGTGTCGCAGAGTGACATGACAAAACGAGGCGCTTTGCCCTGACTTGACAAACGGGCCGCCTTCCGCAAAGGACATGACAAAAGAGACCACTTTTCCGCAGTGACATGAGAAAAGAGTACAATTTGCAGGCTCAAAAGCCTTCATAGGGACATTTATTGCTACACCGCAATCCCGACCATCCTCAAAAGATTCCCATGTCGCCCTCTCCATGGACTATGCCCATCGCACTGCATAATCTGCCACATAAAGGCCTCCTCCTTTGTCTTCCATACCACATCTCCTCCTCAAGGCATCACAATACTACTACACAACAATGTCTTCCTCGGAGGTCCGACCCATTTGGAGTGCCGAGTGGCATGAGCGCCCAAGTGCCATTGCGCTTTAGGACGATGTTGGGAGTCCGGATCGATCGAGTACAACGAGCCAAACACGGTCGAGGTTCTTCAAGTGTCCCGACTGATGACGACTTCGTGGTAACGACCATAACTAAATCATTTCTTTTTCGTTATCGTTTTTCAACTTGATCCATGACATCTACCACGCCACACATAGACTTGCGGGTTCATGGAATGGGTGGATCGGGTGCCGCCGGCATGGCCAAATAATCGGGCAGTGGAGGTGGAAAACAAAGGACAATACTTTGTCAAGATGACTCAGGCTCGCGAGGTGGAACGACAAATGCGGCTTGAGGAAGAGCGCCGCGTGAGGGTGGACCAAACCGTCCTCAAGGGCAAGGAGGATGAGCGCAAAGGAGGCACGAGCGCTAAGTCCGCGTGAAGCACCATCAAGCGCCGGGAGGAAGAGCTTCAAGCTCGTGAGGCAGCTCTCAAGACCAAGAGTGACAGGAAGAAGGATGCAATGAGCCATCTTCGTATGCGACAAAAGGGGAAACAACCACGCTACACCCAAGAGACAAAATGTAATAGACCCAGCAAGTTATTTTCCTAAGGCATGCATGTTAGACTACTGTGGAATTCGAACATTAGAAGTAGAGTTCCACACATGCCACTGGTCACATCACTTACCACTTTATGTATCGACCGTTCTACGGTCAATCGTTCCTAAAAAAATTTACCCAAATTTTTTATGCATCTACAACTTACATTGAACATAAACTTCTATTACAACTTTATATGATTTTTACGCAGTTTATAACTACAAAATTGACAAAACATACAAACATCACGCGGATTGCAAACCTTTAAAACATACCAAACCCTAAATATCACTTACCACTTTATATATCGATCGTTCTACGCACAATCGTTCCTAAAAAAATTACCATAATTTTTTATGCATCTACAACGAGCCAATCAACATAAACTTGTTTTACAATTTTATCAGATTTTTTTCTGTTTCACAACTACAAAATTAACAAAACTTATAATCATTACAGTTCCTGCACTCATTCCCACGTTTTCAATATCACTTTCATTCATTTCGTCCAATTGTTCATATCACATTTGTGCTCAAAAAAATTTTCATTAAATTGCTTCTAATAAAACAACATACCATGATCGATATTTGTTATTGTCACTTCAACACATTTTTCACGGTCAGCAATATATGAAAATCACAAATACACTAATCGTTACTTCACACAAATTTCGCTCAGACTTACCAAACAATATTTTAAATTTTCAAAATTGCACAAAAATTACACAAGCATTACAGTGGACTTCACTTTAAATTCATATTTTTCCACTCATTTTATATATACACATAAATTTTTTTAAATAATTACTTTATAAATGCATAAATATATATACACAGTAAATATATTTTTGGCGGTCGGCTGCACAAGACGCGCGGTCGGGCGGGCGGACGCTATGTCGGTGGTCGGACGCGCGCCGGGCGACGCGGACGGAATCGTGCGGTCGGGCGGCAGACGCTGCTTCGGGCGAGACGCGCGCGCGCTGGGGGACGCGCGTCAGCGCGGAGCGATCCGGTCGGCGGTCCGTACCGCACGACCGGGACAGGTGGCGGCCGGTGGCGATTCCGCGCTTGAGAGGGGTCCAATTTTGGAAATTTTTGCGTCGGGGGGCCAAAATCGGAATTTTGTGTGTCCAGGGGTCCAAATGGGTCCAAAATTCTGGCCTTGGGCCCCGGCATCTCTGCGCCTGGTCATCGAAGCACTTTGCGCATGCCCATGCGCTCTACGGCCTCACGCCCCACGCACGCCTGAGCGGCCCGCTCTCATGCGCCCCACGCATGCCTGAGCGCCCTAGTCCCTACGGCGCGCCCCGCGCCCTGTCCATAAAGGTCACCCTTGTCAAGTCCGAGTGCCTCATCCGCCAAAACATCCCTCGTCCAGTCTAACTAGCGCCCTACACCCCCGCGGTCATGCGCAAATTAAACCATTTATACATCGGCGTAGGGTACATAACGCAATTCTCATATGAAAGGGGCTCACTAACGCATGATCTTAGCATTTGGCGATGGCAAGATCGCAGCATCATTTAACCATCGTGGGCTAAGACATAACCAGAAGCGTATGCGACCAGCAACGTGTACACAAAGGCCCTACACCCCGGACCGCGTACTCCTGGTGCCATGCGTTTGTGGTTGAATGACCGGTTCGCGATGTTTGGTGTACATCCTGTTCGCTGCAGCCACCAAAAGCCACCCCTGGCAATATCAGGCGAACCGCCGGCAACCAGGTGGCGGAGCTCAACGCCTGCGCCTCCCTAGCCCCGTGCTCGACTTGCCAAACCGCAGACGTCACAACCCATGAACCATAGGCCTACAAGAAGGAAAACTAGCCTACAAAACTCAACATCCGTGCTGGACGATATTGCCGGCCAAATATTTAACTGACAGGCATGTCAGCAGAAGAGAAGACTTGGCCTTGTGAATTACGGGCATCGGCATTCAGGACTTCATGTTTGACGACTGCTACTGAAATTCATCAGTGAGTGTTGGTATTTGTACAATGTTTACACAACCACCATACTTACAATACATTGCATAAAGGAGCCCGAACTCTGAACTATGAGACGTACTGCTATCAGTCGCTATGGGAGCACCATGCCGTGTGACAAATCCATTATCACAAGGACACCCATGCAGTTGTGCTGTTACCCTTCACACGCATGTGCCGATGTGCGTGTTGTAGGCATACACGGCATGTGCACACTCCAAGACAACAACTACGGGCCAGTTCTTTTAGCATTGGTTTATGATTTTTAGTTACAACTTATAACTTTTAGATTATTTATAAGAAAGACTACGGAGTAATGAAATTCGTATGCAGTTTTAGTCGATATAAATAAAGTCACTATAGTGTGTACTACAATTAACTTGTAAACTCTATTTTTAAAAGACGTTCTGTTTAATAACTAATTATTATAGAAAGGATAAAAAACAGTTTTTAAAAGCTAAAAGTAACAGGCCTAGCATTTGAAATATGGTACATAGAAATTTTCGGAGACCTAGCAGTTTGAACTAAAACATAGTGTGTGAAAGAATACAATAAGTAATAACGATCCAGATTCTATCCATTGTTACATGGTTTCTGCACCATATACTAAACTTTCATCGTTATAACCGCTATAGTGTGTACTATGATTAACTTGTAAACTCTATTTTAAAAAAAAATTTATGTTTAAAAACTAATTACTATAGAAAAGATAAAAACAGTTTTTAAAAGTTAAAAGTAACAGGCCTACACTCCCTTTTTTTTTTTTCCCTAATGGCGTTTTTCTCCTGAACCAAGGCCTTGCGCCCCGGCCCTCAGCTACTTGCTACACCTACTTCATGGCAGCAAAAGTAGATTCCTGCGCCGTGATTTCTGGGCCAGGTGAGCACATGGGCACCAAGCCCCCCCTCAAACAAGCGCTAAGACTGCTCTAGAGTGGCTCTCTCCAGCGAGTAGCGCCCTGCAGCAAGGCACGGAGTGCCTGCAGGCTGCAGCGCAGGGCAAATCTACAGTAATTTATAGGTGTTCAGCTGAACACTCAATTTTTTTATAAAAATTTAGTATATATGATGTATAATACATATATATATATATATACATACATTTAATTAGGGCAAAATCACTAATTCCAGACTGCAGTCTGCCACTATTCGGTCGGCCCGACGCTCGCGCCTGCATGCGGCCCAGCCTATTTACGTGACGGCGATAGAAACCGTCCTGCCCGGCGAGCGCCTGAGACCCGAGTCCACAGTCCGTCAGTCCGTAAGACCGTAACCCTAGCTCCGCTCCGCGCCGGCCCTCCGCTCCGCCTCCTCGCCACGCCGGCCCTCCGCGACCGCGCCTCCGGCTCCGCCCTCCGGCCCTCCGCTCTGCCGCCACGATGCCGCTAAGAACAAGGTCGCCATGAGCCCCATCGACACCGTCTTCGGTGAGCCACCTCTCCTGCCCTCCTCCCCACCCCAGATCTCTTCTCCTTCCCGCTTTATTCTTGTTGTTTTTCTGTGCATTATTGCATTAGATCTGTGGATCTGAGGCTCTATCATGTATGGTATTGTGATCTAGCTTAGTCCGACTTGCTCAGATCTTTTGTATGGCTTCTTAGTTTACCCGCTGCTTAGATCTTTGTTTATGATTTAGGAACTTAGATCTCTATGCGACTATGCTGCCCTTGGACCTGCAGCTCTTCTACCTGTGATTGTTGCTTCAATAAGTACAACGTTTTGAGTCTATGTTGATGTGATTTAGTGATTACCTAGATCTGTGGATGGTTACTACCTAGTGTGTCAGGATTTACTAACTAAATCTGGCTGGATGCTAGTTCAATCGAAATTAGTGTACACTTATCTAAGCTCTGTGCTGATACAACTCTTGGCTTATTTTATTATAAGTGGTTCTAGTCCATAAGTCTTAAATGTTAGTTGAATGTTGCCTCCTACCATATGTTGGATTCAAATGCTTGTATTCTGCTTGCAAAGAAGTTATTAGTGCTTGTCCTGGCAAAGAATTTTCATTTGTTGTATCTCTGATCAAGTTGGTGGTTATTTGGCTCTAAATGTGTAGCTCTCATGGTCCAAATCCCTGGTGAGGAAGTGGTTCAACATCAAGACTAAGGCATAGGATTTCCATGCGGATTTAACTAATCCAACAAATACACTTTTACCAATTTGTCTGATTGTTCCTTTCTTTATTTCTGTTGTTCCTTGTGGGCATATGGACCGGTCGTTGAAGCGAAATGTCAATCGCATTCGTCGAAGAAAGAATGACTTTGATGTGTCTTGTGTCACGACTGACAGAAGTTCAAGATTACAAGTACCCTTTGTTCACTGCATGTAATTCTTTGCCTTGTAAGCTTAGGGATCCAATGTGCAACTGTTTGTGGTGTGAAGACCAACTAATCTATTGTCTAGTAGTAATGTGGTAGATTAGAATAAAGTTTTTTAAATCAACTGCTACAGTCCATAATGCTTCTAGGTTGTTCTTACACTTTGACTTCGCTGGTAGAATATGGTGAATTATTATTTTTATTCCTTATGGTTGTATTTTGCTTGCAAAGAAGTTACTGGTGCTTATCTTGGCATAGCAACTAGTGCAATGGGTAGACAGTGCTAGGGATGCAAGTCAACTCATGACCTTTATGTTTTCTACTGAACAATATTCTGTTAACTTCGAACATCCATCCTAAAATTTCTGGATCCGCCACTGACTGCAGCGCTCGGCTTCGCCAGCATCCATACGCCCGACGTCCCCTCCGCGTCCTCGCGTGCGCCCTGGTGCCACGTCGTCGCTACGCCTCGGCGCCCCGGCGTCCACGAGCTCAGCGCCTCTTGCGTGTGCCCTGCTCGCCGGAACCACAGCACCACACCATGGCGGCCGCCTCGGTGACCCGGTGCCCACGAGCTCAGCGCCCCTTGCGTGCACCTTGCTTGCCGGAACCCCAGCGCCATGCTGTGCTGCTCCCCGGCGTCCGTAAGCTCGGCGCCCTCGCTACGATTCACTCTTGCGCGCCCTGCGCCTTGCGATTGTGCACTTCTCGCCCGACATCCAGGCGCCCTGCGCCCTGGCGTGTAACGCCCTGCAGCCAAGTGAACGAGCGCCCTGGCACAAATCGCCCCAGCGCCCTGGCAAAAGTGACTGGGTGCCCTAGCATCAAAACAGCTCATAAACCGTCCCAAACAAGTGCAACCAACAAATGCTTCTCGGCCACGTCGTAATCGCCCACGTTGTTATCACTCTGGAAAACTTGGATATGTTGAGAACAAATCCTATTCTCATCATGACTATACTCGAGAGATTTCGTCATGGTTTCGGCGCCTAATTTTGGAAGCAGCTACAATTTGGATCACCAAATTTTGGCTAAGCGTCAACGTCAACGCGGCAGGGATGTAAAAATTCGGCCATGCTTGGTACTTCTCCCACAACCTCGACATGCCATGTATGACAGTTTGATACTACCCCTTTGGACGCTCACTCTAGCGTAAGGGACAGGGGGCTAGTGTTGCAAGAATAATTTTACCCTTCCACTAACGGATCTGCTTTACAGAAGACACCTACCTAAAATGCGACTACACTCACAAAGGACAATTATACCTCTCACTTGTATTTATAGGATAGCCATCCCTAAGGGATATTTCGATCATTTGTGCAGGCTCAAGAGCCTATAAATACCCCATGTATCTTTTATTATAACTCAAGCTCACAAGGAATACTAGAAAACATATGCAAACTGGTGAGCTCTCGGGGCCTCTCTCCTTGGATGTAACTCCCCGTTGGCTCACCGACAGGAGTAGGACAGTCCTCTCGGACCCCCGAACCTGTATAATTCCCCGTATCATTTTTTTACTTTTGTGGACGACGGCCTGTAAGACGGCCGACGTCCATCCCCTCACTTGTGTTTGGGTTTCACGCCTACAACAACCCCTATCCCCACACTGATGCCTCTATCGAGCTACCACTGTCCTTGCGTGCCTTACCCACAGGTTGTGAGAGATGGCAAGAGGGAAGGGAGAGAGACGACATGGATATCCTGGTGGGGGCAGAGACAAAGAGCGGCGCCGATGACCGGTGGTAGTGGGCTTAGGGAAAAGATGCTTGCCAACTATCGAGCTTGAACGAACATGGTTGCAAAATCAGCAGATGCAATCAAGTACATGTTTGAGTGACAGTTGCACCAAGGTAAGCCTATTTGCCTATTTATTCTTTTACTTCTCCTTGTGTTCTCCATCTCCCATCTCATTTGGAGTAGCAGCCACCATCACCTCCCCGACAAAGTACATGTAAAACACTTAGGTGTGGTTCCCTTCTTGCATACACATACAACGCTCAGGTGCAGTGCCCTTCTCACTTATCTCATCTCTCGTTAGGCACGACATCTATGTGTCAATTGTCATGTGTATCTAGATTATGCTGCATTTGGATTATGTTGTATCTTTGGGGATTAGGGCAAAAAGGAGAAAAAACTTACGTTCCCCCTCTTGTTAGATTGCCGATCGGGAAAACAGGTAAATGAATGCTTCCAAGCACATGGTTTCGGGTGTTCTCGGGCGCAACATCCTAAGTGCTACTTTTCTGTTTGAAGCTTGGGCATACATATGTGATCCATGAATTTTTCTGTATCTGTTTGCTTCGCAAATTTGGTACTCATGTGGTATCCAAGTAGAAACCCGAAGTCAAATCTAGAATACATTATCTCTATAACAAAAACATGACTGTGGACAAATATTGAAACTTAGTAAATAAAATTGAGAATTTTGTGTCACAAGATAATGAGATGACCACTACTATCCAGAGTAAGAATTTTTTCTTTTCCAAGCGTAGTAGGGTGGAGCTACTTTCTGTTTGAAGCTTGGGCATACATATCTGATCCATGAATTTTTCTGTATCTGTTTGCTTCGCAAATTTGGTACTCATGTGGTATCCAAGTAGAAACCTGAAGTCGAATCTAGAATACATTATCTCTATAAGAAAAACGTGAACGTGGACAAATGTTAAAACTTAGTAAGTAAAATTAAGAATTTTGTGTGCCAACTCACAATGGTCATTACCCTGTCATACTGTGATAAACATCAATGCTCTCCCTTGAAGGAAGTGCAGGAATATATACACCCATATATTGTGCAGAAAATGTTTTCCATGAGATCCACAATTTGTTCTGGGTAGCATACAAGGTAATGAGATGACCACTACTATCATGTGTAAGAATTTTTCTATTCCTAGCATAGTAGACTGAAGCTGCTTTTCTGTTTGAAGCTACATATCTGATGGGTGGCTCACTGCCTGGGATGCTTTTTCCTCTAATTCTTCTATTTGCAGACATGTTATATACTTTTTTCAGCATATCTTAACAAGTCAAAATCTGATATATTCCCATTGCAGAAAAAAATCGAAATCTTGTTTTCCTCGTAGATTCCCATATTGCAGGAGCCTATAATTAAACCTGAATAATTGTTTCTTGCATCTTTTGTGCCAAGTTGAAAGCATCTAGACCCCTAAAAAATTGGTTTTGCTAATTAATGACAATATTATAGTTGGGACAAATATGTGTGCTAAGATGTCTTAAAAGGTTTAGTCCCAGATTTCGGGTGACAATGCAATAATAGCACGCAACTACTATAAAGGATCGACATAGCTCAAGGCAGTTGAAATATAGCTTTAGATTCCTTTATAATTTTGTCGGTATCAGGGTTTGGAGAAAAGACCAGATTGTAGGCTAGATGTCGAACTATAAAGAGGATCATGGCTAGTAGCCTAAGAAATTAATTTGTGCCATCTTGATCAACAACAGTCATGCATGCATCTTAAATTAGTTTTAAGAATAATCTGTCAGAAAAATCGGTAGCACCACAAATAGGCATGTTGTACTACCGACCAACGGTAATACCGCCATTATGGAGTAGTACAACCGCAGTGCAATAATACCAATTTTCTTGCGTTATGTTTTTTTTCCAGAGAGTATGTTTTGGGACTTTTTTAAGCTCTAGAAATCGGTAGTACCAATCCTAGTATACAGTACTACTGTTGTGCGGTGGTACTGATTTTACTTGGTGGTAGTACCATACTTTGAGTTCAACAGCTAGTTCAGAAATATTTATTGCATACAAAAAAGTCGTTGAATAGTAGGCGCGGTAGTACTGGCCATACATTATAGTAGTACTGCACCTACTGAATTTTGTGGAGCTTTTTTCACAAACGGTTGAATTTGTGATTGAGGGTTATAAATACCCTCTCACCAGCACCATGGCAGTAACTCTTGACCTCATTGAATACATTAGAGCCATTGATGCACACTCTCTACTACTCATTTGCTCACATTTCATATTTTGAGATAGTTGAGAGCATTGAAGTGAATTTGCATTATTTGTTGATCCATTTGGCACTTACTTCTTCTCAAGCAAATGTTGTGATTTATTACTCTTAGTATTTGTCGGCACCTAGATGGCTTGAGAAAAGATTGCACAGTGATCTCCTTAACAAGGTTGTGAAGAGACTCGACGCCAATTGTGAGTGGTGTAGTGCTCAACATCTTTGAAGTGAAGAAAGAGTAACCCTAGTGGATTTGAGGTCGTTAGGCTTAATTCGTAGAGCTGATCCAATTCATTTGAACTTACCTTAATACGGACTAGTGAAGACCGACAGGCCTTTGATACCACGGAAAAAATATCACGTGTCTCCATTATGATTATCTCTTGTCTTTACTCTTCCGGATTTACATTCCTAGCTATTGAATTGATATATCTTGTGTAGCTAAGAATTATACTAAGAGAGAATATCTCTCTTTAAAAGATTCTTATGAGTAGCTAAAGGAAACTCATGACTCACCCCTTTAAAAGAATTCAAGCAAATCTCACACTAGTGTTGGAATTACTTGTGACATTCTTATGCCTAGTGTAGAAGGTGTTTCTAATAACATGTCTAAGAGTAGCACTTCTACGTCATGTGATGATTTGTTAGCTACACCATGTTGCTCTGAAATTTATTCTAATTATGGTAATGCTAAGTCATGTGATACACTACTGTTGAAGGAATAAGTTACCAAGCTAACCAAAAGCTTGAAAACATGCTTTAAGGGAAAAACTGCCCTTAACAAGGTATTGAGTGAGCAAATGTAGGGCCTGTTCTTTACCTCACAAGCTGGCGGCTTTTGACTTTTGTTACAGTACTTAACTTTTCAACGGAGTATTTTCTTAAGACAGAGTCTACAATTAAACGATCTACACGTTAAAAGCCCAACATCTGTACCAGCCAAAATCGCAAGTGAGTATATGTCTCTCCGTAATTTGTACCGTAAACAGCCAAAATTTAAAATTTTCAACCAAAAGTCATAAGCCGCAGCTGAAAAGAACAGGCCTGTACTCATTCAATAAAGAAAGATTTGGGTTTGTGCTCCAAAAAGGTAAGAAACCGGTTTATAAGCCCACAAGATTTGTATGAGAAAATAGCAAGTATTGCCATAAGTGCTGAGGCATGGGACACTTGCAACAATCTTGTCCCATTGGTAAGACTCCATTCATCGATTTATATGATTCATACTATATGCTTAGAAAAACTAAAGATGGTAAAGTTATTGTTAGATTTATTGACATTTCGATTTTAGGTGCTACAAGAATACTATTTAGGTGTCTAAATCATTGGTCACTGACCTCTAAGGACCTAAACAAATTTGGGTACATAAAAAACTTGATTTTCTTTTATAGGTGAATTACAAAACCAATAGAAAGCATTGGGTGCTTGATAGCGGGTGCACTCAACATATGACCAAAGATCGATAACCTAAATTTCTGTGCATACTCTATGTAATGATGTCATTAAGCATGCCACTCACATTTTTTATTGTCCATCCTGTATTTTAATTATCCAAATTTTCTTGGATATTTTTTACTCCAAGGGTGCCTTCTCCATTGGATTTTTCACAAAACATTTTAGGTGAAAACCTGTGCTATGAACCACATATGAATGTGTCGCCTTCCCATTGCATGTCGTCCGTATATTGTATTAATGATATAAATAAATACACCCGAACATATGGTTCTGGACATTCTCGGACGCAAAGTCCCAATTGTGTGTGTAATGTTTGGATGATTCATATGTGTACAAGTCATTATTGTCACTGCTATCTCATGATGCTTTAATTTTATTTCTCACAGTGCTTGCTAAATTTTTTGCTTCTCACATTGTAGATGTAAGGATCGAGTAGTATTTTGTACAACAAATGATACACACATAATTTAATAGTTCAATTGGTGCGGTATGAAATGAATATATTATAGATATGAATGTTATCGCTTCTAAATTCAGTTAAAGCAAATTTCACAGGAAATGTTTTTGAAAGGATATCAAATTGGTGTAGTAGGATATTTTCCTGGGACATCAGAGGTGTGTACTTTTTGCCTACAATAGCTTCTATAATTTGTTATGTTTTGTTTGATTCTTTTGAAACCTAATTAACTATAGGACACACTTTCAATTTTTGAGTCGTTTGTAGCTATGATGAATTATGCCTTAAAGTTGTTAACTTTGGGATGCTATTTATGTCTTTTCTATATGTTACCAATGATAAATTAATTAGTTTACTGGTCACCATTTCAATCAAGACACGCAATTTTGTTAGTAGTGGATGTAGTTAAGCAGCAACAAACCTCTCTTTGTTTTAATAAAGAATGTATAGTTACAGGCTTGCAGGAAAATATTTATTATGAAGTTTGTTTCTTTTTTGTTACAACACACATGGCATCTAACTAGTGCTGAATTAATTCTGACAGTTGGATTAATGGTGTTTTGGACACTATTGGACCCCTGTGCATCAAGAATTCCGTTTTTGGCCCCCTGTGCAAAAAAAATTCCAATTTTGGACCCCTCCCGACCGCGCGTTTCTCCCGTCGCGCCACCTGTCCCGGTCGTGCGGTCTGGTACCGCACGATCGGACTGTTCACCGGTCGTGCGGTACTGCATCGCCACGACCGCTGCGCCGCTCCCGACCGCGCGACCCCGCCGTCCGGGCGCGCCTTCACTCGCCCGACCGCGTGTCCTCTTTCGCGACCGCGCGTCCCTCCTCTGGAGCGCGACCGTGGGCCGAGCGCGAATAATTGGCGCATCGCGGAATCGCTCTGCGACCGCACGCCCCGTCCGTCCGCCGAAAGAAAGAGGAAAAGCGGTAGCGCGCAGTGCTCTTTCGCCCACTCGCACACGTGTCGTTAGGGCACAAACGGCCCCTCTCCATGGGTGCCGAATGCACACTTAAAAGACCGAAGCATAGCCTAAGGGAGGGAGAAGAACTCGCCGAAGCGTAACGCTCATTCGCGGTGAGGTGAAGATAGAGCGAGGAGAAAGTGAAGGGAAGAGAGGAGTGAAAACACGAGATTTGAGTTGTTTTTGTTTGGAATCGCGGATTTTGCAAGTATAAAAGTTGTAGATCGTGTCGTGAGCTTCAAGAAGAGGTAAGTCTTGTGCCCGCGAAACTAAATTTTTATGTATGTGATTAGTCCATAATTAGTCGTTTAGCACAAACTATCGTTTGGTAATGTTATTTTATGTGAATGTGTGACACGGTATGGCAATATTTGGTACGTTACGTATTTGTAGCTAATCTTTATATGAACATATGTATTATAAGCCAATGTGTCATAAAGTGTGTATGTGTAGGTAAAAATCCACATATGATGCATGCTTTATTGTAGTGTAGATAATGTCGTATTTTATGTTGAAGTTACGTATTGTAATGTAGTTAGTTTTTGGTGAACATATGTGCTTACATGTGTAGGTGTTGAAAAAGTACATATTTATATTAGAGCATTTGTAGGTGGTAGGAACAGTAGTTAGATTAGAGACAATTTGGATAATTACTAGGCTTAGTGTGCCCGTAGGTAACGTGTAAAATTAAAATTGGGAGTAAATTTTGATTATTATAATAGAAATACCAGGAAAGTAGTACGAAGGTATAGTGAAATGATATAAACTGAGGACATGAAATTACAAAGATTTATTTTGTTGATTTATGTAAAGTTTTATAAGTGAAAGCCGCATTAGGAAGATAATTATAAGTAATGGAAATGTTGCAGTAATCGGGGAAAAAATGGAATTGAAATTGGTTAGTGAAAGCTGACGTTAAGTCAAATGTAACGAAAGAAATTTTATAAATAAGACCAATGCAAATAAAAATGAAATGAATATGTAATGTGATGTGATGTATGTTGCAATTTTTTAATGGTACGATTGTTACATGTCGTGGTACTAAAATGGTTGATTATGCACTTATGTTAGGTACGCAATGGTGGCATTGAACAATTGTTCGTGTTTTATGGGAGTGGTCTCGATGCGTGATGGGCCGTATGGGGCGGACTGTCAAATTGCGAGCGGACCGTGATCCGGGCACCGATCGAGCGCCATGAGCTTGTCCGAGCTACGAGGTGTGTCCGTCGGCGTTCGATCGGCAGCATCGCAAGGAATAAGTTACGATCGAGGCGATCTATGCCACAATGGTGGATGATGAAAGGCGAGCATATGGCAACTTCGAAGGTGACCAATGACGCATCATGGGCGAACTACATGGAGGTCGTGTGCAACTCGATGCTTGCGATATATGGGAGGCCAATGGTGTATGTCGAGTTCGTGGAGAGGGTAGAATCATCACCATGGTTGGTTCGGGATGCTGGTGGAGATGAAGTGGCGGCGGTCATGAAGACCCTTCTCGCGGGAGAACATGTGGGTGAGGAAGTGGGTGATGAAGACGACAGAGGCGTGCGCAGAATTTCCAGCCCAACGAAGGTGTGCACGACGGTGGTGGGTCACTGTATTGGTGTCATGAGTATCTTGGGGACCGGGTGGAAGAAGAGGACAGCGAGGAGGATGAGGAGGTGGAAACAGGCAGTTCTGGAGAGGACGAGGATGGCGAAGGTGCAACTAGAGGGGTGGTAGGTCGTGTTGTGACCACGGACGGTGCGTACGTGTCGTCCAGACTGGACGACATCGCAGCGGCAGCCCTAGTTCTGCCACAGGCGGAGGAGGGAGAATGGGGGTTCAGCGAGGGCGCACTGTATTTGGGGCAGTGCTTCCGTAATAAGAGTGTTGTCCAGCAGGCTATTGCTAGACATGCCGTCAACATAAGCCGGACGTATCGGGTCAACAAGTCAAAGCCTAACACGTACGTCGTGAAGTGTGTTGACGGGTCATGTGGTGGCAAAGTCCGTGCACAACGGTACAAGGGCGTTGGCACGGAGTTCCGGATAACGGTGCTCCAAGATCACAGTTGCGAGCTTGCGGGCCCAGTACATAGACACCACAACATGACATCATCGTATCTTGCGGAGGTGGTCACGCACCTTGTCCAGGCGGATGTGTCAATTACCCCGAAGGTTCTAATGGCAGAAGTAGCGAACACGGCGGGCTACGAAGTGAGCTACAAGAAGGTTTGGCGGGCGAAGCGAAAGGTGCTGCAACAAATGTATGGGACGTACGAGGAGGCGTACGACCTGGTCCCAAGAATGCTGCATCAAATTTCACAATCAAACCCAGGCACGTACATAAACAGGCAGCAGAGGGCTCATCCTACGGAGGGCCCGAACTGCTTCATTCTTGACAGGGTGTTCTAGGCCTTCCATCAGGCGATACAAGGGTTCAGGTGGTGCCGTCCAGTGCTAACCGTAGATGGGACGTTCCTATCCGGCAAGTACAAGGGTACTATTCTGACCGCAGTTGCAGCCGATGCAAATGACCGATTACTCGATGGCATTTGCAATTGTGGAGAACGAGAATACAGATAGCTGGCTGTGGTTCCTTTGCAATTTGAAGCATGCCGTAGTGCAAGAACGCCCTGAAGTGTGCCTTATCTCCGACCGCAATGCAGGCTTGCTGTCTGCGTTGCGGACGTTGCAGAATGGGACGCAGCCCCCCTTCCAGTGGACTGATGTGAAGAACCGCTGGTGCATGAGGCATATTGTTGCGAACATCCACAGAAGGTTCCGTAGCAAGGACCTAATGAAGATGTTCAAGAAGCTATGCATGCAGAACCAAACGCGGAAGTTCGACACCTTGCGGAGGTAGCTCGATCAGGAGGCTACGAAGCATGTGCATACAGAAGCAGGGGCCGTGGAGGGGGGATCCACAAGAGTCGGAGCATTCTCACAATGGGTTCAGGCCAATGCACCTGACTTGGAAATGTGGTCTTTGTTGCACGACACCGGAGGGGCAAGGTATGGGATCATGACAACCAACATGTCCGAGGTTTACAATGGTGTCTTGAAGGGCGTCAGATCCCTGCCGATCACGGCAATCGTGGCTGAGACTTGGAACCGTACCGTCGGGTACTTTGTGAATAGAGCCATGATGGCGCAGAAGCACCTTGAGGAAAACAAGCAATACTCTGAGGTCATGCAGGCCTTCATGGACAGGAAGATGGAGAAGGCTCGATGCCACATTGCTCAGCCCATTGATGGCTTAAGGAGGAAGTTTGAGGTCCGCCTAAGGCAGAAGTACGTCATGGGTCACAGTAGAGGGGAGCGCAAGCAGGTATGCACGATTGGTGATGAAGCATCTTGCACCGCAACAAGCCCGGCTTCGCACAAGCCATGCTCCCATGTGTACGCGGCTGCGCATTTGTATGGAACCAAAGCGTCGACACAAGACATCTCCAAGTACTACGACATGCAGCACTTGTATGCAACCTCGAGTGCAGAGTTCCATTCCTACGGGGTAGACATGCACTACAGGGAATTATGGCCGGGGGAGATAAAGTGGGTGCCCAACGATGCACTGAAGCATGTCGGTCGTGGAAGACGACAAAGCCGTTGCATCCGCAACGACATGGATGAGAGCCAGCGAGGGGATCGTGTTCGGCGCCCGAAGTGTAGGCTATGCAAGACGATTGGCCACTCCCTCAGTCAGTGCCCAAACAGGCCGGCATCAAGCAACGCTCCATAGTACCAACCAAAATCCATATGTAATGTATTATTCAGGAGGTGTACGATGAATTGTTGGCTCGGTGTAGCTATGTGTTCCACATTACCATGTTATGTATCTTTTCGCACATTCCATATGTTTCCTTGTCGTGTGGGTCATATTCGTGTGCACATTTTATGTATGTTTTTGTACATTCCGTACGTTTCCCTGTCATTACATTTGTTGTTAATTATGTTGTTATTTGTTGCACATTTTGTTACAATGTACACTAACTTGTTATCCTTCTTTGGCAGGACATGGCGTTCGAGCTGCTAGAGCCCCGTTGAGACGAGCACCACCGATGCCATGTGTGGTTGTCGGCACCCGCACACGGGCCTCCTTGCTTCGTCCTTAGGGGCCCCCGAGAGAACTGGCGTCTCGACCAGCGGTACATCCCACTACTGCGGGACACCGGTCTGCTGCCCATTGCCCGCATGTGCTACGATGAAATGTCCCCCCCAGAGCGCCCGTGTAGCAAAAACCCCATCCCGGACGTCCCCACCGAGCGTTCGCCACAACTACCACCTGAGGGGGAGACACCTCCCCTTTGTTGGTGCGGGGACGTGTGCAAGTTCTTCAAGTCTAAGCACATCATTAGTCTAGGTATGCGTTACTGGGGTTGCGCAAACTACTCCAGTGACTACCCCAACCGCCGTTTTGACACCGCAACCTATCGGCAGCCGGTAACAATATCTTTTCTCCTTTTCCCTACCATTTCTCCTTCACAAAGACGCACTAACAATATCTCCCATGTATTTACGATCTCGGAGCCCTGTGTGGCTACCGCAAATGGATCGATCTTGAGATCCACCACGAGGACCAATGGACCTCGACTTCGAGGAGTGGAATGTCACAAAGGAGAAGGAGTTCTTTGGAGGAGGAGCGCAAGCACGAGCACACCTGCGTATCTGCCGCGAGACGCAAGCTCATCTTGAAGCGTGCACGCGTAGGAGCGGGAGGCTCGCGAGATGGAGCGCGAGAGAAAGAGGGAAATTGCGGCTAAGGCAAAAGAGGCGCGGAGGAGTTCAACGCCGAGCGGGCAAGGAAGGAAAGTGGCCCCGGTCCACACAAAGAGGTCGACGAGCGATTGGGTGGGTTAGTCGCATATCATGCTATATGTTATGCATGTAATAAAAATCTACGCGGCATGTTACTCCCAACTGTATTATGAAGTTCAATATCTCGTATTTTCGCATTCCATGATTCACGTAGCACCTCATTTAACAATATTAACATAGCGGTCCTCACCGTACACGAATTCTCACTAACCTTCGAAATATCACTTACCACTTTATGTCTCGATCGTTCTACGGTCAATCTTTCCTAAAAAAATTTACCAAAATTTTTTATGCATCTACAACTTACAATGAACATAATCTTTTATTACAACTTTATCTGATTTTTACCCAGTTTATAACTACAAAATTGCTAAAACTGAAAACAATCACGAGATTGCAAACCCTAAGAAATGCACCAAACCCTCAAATTCACTTACCACTTTATGTATCGACCGTTCTACGGTCAATCGTTCCTAAAAATTACCAAAATTTTTATGCATCTACAACTTACAATGAACATAATCTGTTATTACAACTTTATCAAATTATTTCCCATATTACAACTACAAAATTGCCAAAACTTACAAAAATCACGGAAATTTGAAACCCTCCACCAAACCCTAACCCTAACGCGCGGGCGGAGGGCGTCGCGGTCGGCACACGCGGTCGCGCGCTCACGAGGCGACGCGCCGGGCGAAAGCGCACGTGGTGTCGGGCGAGACGTGCGCTCGGGCGACGGCATCGCGCGGTCGGGCGGCGCGCAGGCGGGTCGTCGCGGTGGTACCACACGACCCGATGAACAAGTCGCGGTCATGCGGTACGATCCGCACGGCCGGCTACGTATGCCAGGCGTGGTCCTGCGCTCACAAGGGGTCTACTTTTGGAATTTTTTGCGGGGGCAAAACTGGAATTTCGTGTATGCATGGGTCCAATAGTGTCCAAATTTCGGATTAATGCTTTGCGGTACATAATCTAATTCTCCTCCGAGCACATTTCAGCGAGAAGAGGATTATTTTTTGGTTCGTTTCCGAATCAGCAGAAGAAGAATTAACGATGAGACTCTAGAGCGTAAAGCATTACACTGACATGACTAATCAGATTGAAAGAACATGCAGGGACGAAAAGGAAAAGAAAGAAATTAACGATTAGACTCTAGAGCGTAAAGCATTAGACACTGACATGAAGTGACTAATCAGATTGAAAGAAAAAGCAGGGACAAAAATGAAAAGAAAGAACCAACGGTCTTGTTCCAAACAAAAGAAAGAAAGAGCCAACGGTCAAGCGGACGGAACCGAGACGTGCTGTGCCGCAGGGCGCAAGGCTCGGGGAAATTTAACTATTTGCCACTCTTAAGAATATCATCTATTCAAATGTTACTCTCTTTCTTGTAATTAACATTTTGCTATTAGAGAGAGAAAGTTTCCTAATTACTTGTCATTTTTGAGCCATATCACTGTCCAACCTGGAATCTTAAAAAGGAGATGACCATTTTACCCCTGGCTGGTTTTTACCCCATCTTTCACACAAAGCCAGCCAAGGTGAACATCCAGAATCATATTATACCTCGCCTCGCATCCAGAATCAGCCAAGATGTTACTGGAGCTACATAGTACTGCTAAAAAAATACTTATCAACCCAGAATCATATTATACCTGGCAGTACATGCTAATTTCAGCTGCATATTTATTACATGAATATGCAGCCTGCAGATATGGTGAGCCAAGCTCACACAAACATACAAGTACCTAAAAGAAAGACATCACCTTTCTGCTACTCCCCACAGAACAACTTCCAATGGCAACACTTAGTTCTAAATCCACACGGCCAGCCACATAAATTGCCATAAAACTCAACGTGTATCAAGACGGACCACCATATTTCTTCAATTTACGGCAACCAGCATCCAAAACTGCATGATATGATCAAATTCTGAGTTCATGCAGGCAACAAACATCACCATCTGAAAGCAAGAAAAATCATAGTGTCCAGTTTCACAGTTCAAAACAATTGATTCACCGTAATTTACCACATCACCTCCCAAATCCTTTTGCATAAGTCTGACTTGGTTCTGCCAAAAGAAATTTCACAAACACTAGAGAGCATGAACAAACAAAAATAGAGCAAAGGTAAAGTCATATTTGTTTGACTTATATTCTTCCATGGACAGATCAAAGCACAGCATATGCACACAAAACAAGTGCCCCAATCAAAGCAGGTCAGATTCTTTATCCAGAAGAACAAACTAGATAGCAAAAGCCATTATAGTGTCAGGCCACAAAGTAGATAGCAAAAGCATAAAGTAGACTGCTTGACCAATTTTCTTCTTGGGAGTCAACTTCTTCCTAGCTCCAACTTTCTTCCTGGGAGTTGTGAACTTGGTGGTTGTGGGCTGCAAAGATGATGTAGAATGTGGCTGTGAACAAGCAGGCTCTATGGAAGGAGTATTGGAGGGCATAGACTGTGATGAAGCTAACGAAGTCTCCATTGCCAACCTCCTGATAGCAACAACATTAATTAATTAATGTATGTTTGAAATAATGTACAAGTTCAATTTGTGGGTTCAAAAGGTTACCTTCTAGTGATAGGCCCAGGACTAGTAGATAACATGTTAGATGGTGTACTTTGTCCAGCCTCTCCATCATTCTTTGTCTTCTTCCTTCCCACATCAGATTTGTAGTGTTTTTTTGTTCTTTTCCTGAAAATGCAATATAAATACAAAGCAATAGAAGAATGAGGATGGAAAGCATTATTGCATAATATCATACCTCTTTTTAGTGCCATTTAGTCTACACTTTGCACTTGCTTGTCTGTGTCCTAATTCCCCACATTTTTTGCATTTGACCTGTCTTTTCAGCTTGCCTTTTCCCTTCTCAAGGCAAGATGGTATTCTATTCTTCCTCTGCCTACCAACTCCTCTCTTTTTGCACAATGGAGGCAGTAGTTTGAATCCCTTGTCAACTTGTGGCCACTGGTTCTTTAGTTTGAATCCGTTGTCAACTTGTGGCCACTGGTTCTTGTCTGTGATGTGAGGGATGACACCTGCATATGCTCTTTGTAATTTCTGCACAGAATAAGCCATGTCAACATACTTCTCCATTTGTGGTTTCCTTTGTGTTGTGATCATTGCTAAAGCATGTGCACATGGCTTCCCGGTCATTTGCCACTCTAAGCAAGTGCATTCTTTCCTATCAAGGTAAACAACATGTCTAATGACCTCCACATCTTTGTAAAGTTCTGTCACCTCAGCTGATTCATCCCCTCCCTTTACTACTTTTAAGTGCCCTAATCCTTTTGATGCTGCATTAAGCTGGTGCACCACCACTGGAAGTATTACTCCAGGGAGTCTTTGTGCTATTCTTCTCTTCTCAAATAACAGCAAGGTTTTTTCCCTTATTGCATCAGCAAGAGCATCCACAGGCCAAATAATTATGTGCAGCTCTTTGCCTGCCATACCACACTGTCATGTATGGTATGGTGATTTTATACTTATCTTGCAATTCTTGTTGAAATTCCTTAGCACCAATGCTAGGCTTTTTCTTCAAAGAAGGTACAACTCTTTCTGCAACCCAAGCTCGAGAAGCCATCCTTCCACAAACTCTACTAGTAGATGCACAAGTGTGGTCTTTTGTGTTTATTTGTACCTGTAGGTCAAAACATAGGCATAGTTAGTAGCATCACACAATATGGATGATATTATTTGCATGTAATGTAAAAAAAAGAAAGGTGTTAGTACCCTGACACTCTTATCAACCTGAGTCCTAGCACGAATTTTCCATGGACACCCATCTACAGAACAATACCCCCTAAATCTAGATCTATCGGACTTCTCTGTCCCAAGCTCAAACTCATTGACAATAGCATGTTGTTTCACTGCCATTCTAAAGTCATCCATGCTAGGATATATGGTTCCAACATCCATGTCAGGATCTTCCACATCCCATGTCCAACACTCATGCGGGCCATCATCATGTACAACCATACAAGCTTCATCAATATCCTTTTGAACATCAACAGGAATAACTGGAACATCAGGTGGACCTTTAGCTATATCTTCTGCCCTTTCATCTTCTTCTCTTAGACCCATTGCCACATAAACCTTGTCCTCATCCAACAAAGAAGCCCCATCACCATCTTCAGTTTCGATATTCAACAAGCTCCAATCCACATTAATTTCATTGTACTCTTCTTGTCTACTATCACCAATCTCTTCATTTGAGCCACCACATGTACTAGATTGGCATATTAAAGTTGTGATATTGCTATCTTTTGAACTATTCCCCTCAACCTTATCAATTACCTCCACATACAGGTTAAGACACTGATTGTGCAACCTGTCATTAATCATCTCCTCCAAATCAGCATTAGTTGATACTTTGAACTCAGCACTATTATCTTGGTCCACTCCCCACACTGAAATTTCTTGGCTAGGCCCCTGAATAACTCTGCTTGCAAGACCATGCAGAAATTTATCCAGATTGTAGCCACCAGAAGCATCAACCCACCATTTGAACTGTTGCTGCTCCATATCCAACCAACCATAGTCGAGTTTCGCAATGAATTTACCAACACTAACAATTAATCTAAACGCGGCGCCAGGATCAAGCCTGGCATGATCATCAACATGGAAAATAAATTGGAGTTAGAATTCAATCTAACTCCAAATAATAAACCAATGGTGCAAAACTTACCAAGGAGGGCAATCGTCTGAATCCATTGTTACTTGAATCTTTTACAAATATCTACTACATCAAAATGAATAAAGGGCATCATCGCGTATTGCATCTAAATGAATAAAGGGCACAATATTCACAAACATAAGATAGTTCATTCAACATTTCTTCTGCATACATACACTGACCAAAATATCTACTTCTTGAATGCTCTAAAAATCTAATTACATGTGAGATCTGATAATTTGAAGGATGACAGAAAGGTAAGATCTGATTCATATTTCTTGAATGCCGAAAGTTTCCTCTCATAGCATATGTTAATCTGTTCATTTTACTCATTCACAGAAAGGGACACTATCTCGCATAGGATCCATCAAAACAAACTGGTAAATCGAGAAGGATAGTACCTATCACCTGATGGAGTTGACGGCTGTGTACCTATCAGCGGTCGTGGGGACGGAGGCGCGGTCGCGGGACGAGGGCGAGGCGCTGCTTGCGAGGAGGCGCGCGCGCTATGCGCGGGACGGAGGCGCGATCGCGGGACGGGACGGAGGCACGGGACGGACGCGCGGCGCCGGACGGGACGGAGGCGCGGTCGCGGGGACGGAGGCGCGGCGCGGGACGGGGGCGAGGCGCGGTCGCGGACGGAGGCGTGGCGTGAGGACGGGGACGAGGCGCGTTGCGGGACGCGGCGCGGCGAGGAGGCGCGGCACGGCGGCGCCGGAGGCGCAGGGGCGGCGCGGCGGGCCAATCGCCGCTACCACCAGATGCACAAAAGGGGATTAGGGTTTGCTGCCTGCGGCAAAACCGACGAAACACATAGGCATACGAGTAAGGGGCAAAATCGTCATTTCGCGTCTACTCTCCACGCTGGATGCTGATATGGCAATGATTTGGCGCTCGTAGGCTCAAAAGTGGCAAAATGTTAATTGTAAAGAAGATAGTGGCATTTAAATAGGTGGCATTTTTAAGAGTGGCAAATAGTTAAATTTCCCCAAGGCTCACGCTACCGGAGAATCGGTCCACGGGGAGGCTCGCCCTCTCAGATACTGCCACGTGGATAGGCCACGCCAGAAGAATTTGCTACCCGCGCTACCACACGAACGAAACCTGCCCTGACTTGACCCGACTCGCGGGGCCCACAGGAACCAAACAACAGCAACAGCCGGGCCCGCGCGACGAAGGGACGCGGGTACGCGACGAGGCGAGCACCGCTCGCTGTTGCATCCCCGCGTGGGCCCAGCGGCGCCTTTAATTAAGCGAGAGGAAGCCGAAGCGGAGGCGTCACGCGGGGCCGGCCGCGAGTCGGACGGAGCATCGGAGGGTGCCAGGGTGGTGCGTTCTTTTAAACTATCGGATATAGGTTAGAGTCTAAATTTTTAAATTTTAGTTATTCGTAAGAGACAGTATTTATAATAGTCAGTATATAAAAAGAAATAGTTATATTTAATTTTAGTCGGTATAACTAAACTCAGTATACTTTTTACTACAATATTTTTGTTGACCTTAACTTAAAAAACACACCGCTTGAAAGTCTGTTATTATAGCATAAGCCATAAATGGAAAAAAAGGCACCCATGACCCTGTTTTTTCTCTTGGCTTCAGTTTTTCGGAAGTTAAAATAAATTGGATGTTTCCTTCAAATAGTTTCTCGAAATCATTTTTCTAAAGGGAAAATTTGTACCATCGCTTAGTGCCCTATTTAGAAATATGTCATTGCTCAGTTCCTCCTTTGAAATATGCCATTGTGAAGTGAGTTTGTTCAGAGATATGCCATTATAGGGATTTGAGGCCAATTACACCGAATACAGCCTCCATGTTTCATCTCGTATTTTCGTATGGACCAATTTACCTATAGCCTCTAAACTAAACCCGTTCAATCCCCATCTCACACGAGCCATTCCTCTCATCCCTATCTTCTTCCCGAGCGACCGATGGTACCTATGTGCGGGCGGCCATGGGGGACCTATCCCCGTTGTCCGCCTGCACCTCCCCTTACCTCTAGCTGTGCTGCAGCAGCTAACTCGGCTCACCCAATCAGATCGAGATAGGGCGAGCCGACAACCTAAGGATCGTCGTGTTGAGGCGGCCCTAGGAGGCAAGGGGCGAGGCAGTGATCTGGGCCGTGAGGATCACTGTGTGGGGTAGTATGGAGTCTCTTGCCCCCAGATCCCCTCTCTCGCAAGTGTCTTGAACCCGATTCCGTATACAATTGCTATTGGAAATTATAGGAGATGGACATACTGTATACCATAATTGTCTGCCCCCAATTGCTTATAACTCAAACTACATGTGTTTTGCAGATCTATCTATCATGTATCAT
The DNA here is from genome assembly GCA_036346575.1 of Dendrocalamus sinicus. Taxonomy (NCBI): domain Eukaryota; kingdom Viridiplantae; phylum Streptophyta; class Magnoliopsida; order Poales; family Poaceae; genus Dendrocalamus; species Dendrocalamus sinicus. Next base: position 16,491,512 of record CM070675.1, on the reverse strand, counting down.
GTGCCAGCTCAAACAAATCCTGAACTGAATTATTAGTAACTAGCATAATGCCATATGATCTGTAGCCATAAGACTAAATTTTTTAGTAGGCAAAAACTGAATTCCATTCTAGCTGGATAAATCATGGGAAATTTTGATATATGCCTTTCTGAATAGGATTGATTCGAGAACTGTGTTTACAGTAGAAATTAAAGTTGAAGGCTTTTGCACAAAGGAAATGGATGGAAGGAGAGCGTACACAAGGGCAGAGCACTGCAATGGCCCATCCAGTCAAACCGTTTCTCAATGCAACAATCAACTAATCAGGAGGAGCCAAGTACAAGAAAGAGGAAAAAATTTGTGTGAAGTGTTGCAAAGATTACCAAGCCAGGACCAAAGGCAAGCAAAGAAAGCATTCCTCTAAGGAACCTATCAGGAAAGAAAAGTGATGCAAGTACTTTACCATCAAAAAATCCCTATAAGGTGTAATACTTCTCATTCTCAGAGTCTAGAATACTACCACCATTGCATCATTTTACTAATTTCAACTAGTACTCGTAATTTTAAACAGCCATTATTTTATTTATAATGCAGTGACCAGATAAACATCTTACCATTTTTAAGCAACTATTTTAGGATATCAGTAGAATCTAACACAAACTAAAAAAAGTTGATACGTGAGGTGCTGTTGGTACGTGAAATTATTCATGTGCTACTCTCATCCATGTATGATGTCTTTAATGACCACCTAAAAAACAAAAAAGCAAAGGTGAGTCCGGAGACTCAACAAGCACATAATAGGACGATAAACGCTAACAAACAAGTAAGCAATTAACCAACCATGTCATACCCCGCATGCATTATCATGTTCATAACATCATTCTCATGTCTTAACATTGCTATACCAATTGTGCGATGCAACACTACTCTACATGCTTATTTGCTCATCTCATTGCATATACCGTATTGCCAAGTGAACACTTGTTGATATTCACCCAAATCATGGGCCTGTCCTTATGGGCATTGGGGTCTCTCCACTCTCGTGGAGGCCTACCAAAGTAGGTCTTGCGGAATCCACCTAGGCGGATCCCAGTTCTCATCTCGTGAGTGCACATGATGTGAATACATATGCCCATTGTCATAACCATACTCACCATCATCATCATTAGCAGGTAAGCATCATTGCTCATCCTGCTTCATCATCATTATCATCATTTAACATGCAAAATCATAAAGCAAAAGCATCACATTTTTCACAACAATTACCATCTAAACACTACCATGCACTTGCCTGTTTATTTTTTTGGGTACGATGTGTGGACAGCTCCGAACCAGGACCTCCACCTGTACGAGCATTACCCGATTTAATACATCATATTGACACCTGTACTTAAGCGAGCAGCGATGACCCAACGCGCATAACCCGATACTGGCGAAACTAGATGCTCAATGTTAAGGGCTTGACACGTACGTTGTAAAACCTCCTTTTTTTTCTCTTTCTCTCTTCTTTTTCCTTTTCTCTCCGCGTTCTTTTCTTTTCTCTCTCTCTTTTCTCTTCTTCTCTTTTCTTTCCCCACCTGAGCTCTCTTTTTCTCTCCTCCTTCTTCACTCGAACTCTCTCTTTCCTCTCTCAGATCCGATCGCTGGCCTCATCATATCTGGCTAGCCAGGGCCGAATCTAGCCTCTCCCTGGCTGTCGATCGCCTCCCCTACGCCGCTCTTCTGCCCCTCCCCTCGGGCTCAGCGACCGCAGCACCAGCACCACCGCTTGCATGAGCCCCTGGCTCCAGCTAGCACCCCCTTTCTCTCCCCCAACATGATGTTGTTGCCTCAGGCTCAGGCCCCACTCGGTGCTACCCCTCTGCCTTTGGTTGGCACCCCGGCTCCAGCTCCCCGCCTGCTCGGCCAAGGCCGCCTCTCGAACTTAGGCGCTTGCACCTCCACCCATCTCCCTACGCCACTCGACACTACCGTTCCATCAGGGCTCAGCGGCCACAGCATGTTAGCCCGAAGCTCGCCATTGGCTCCAGTCGTCTACATGCCGTCGCCCTTGGCCAAACCCCCTACAACCCGTCTCTGGTACTCATTCCCTTACAACCTCCTTTATACTCTATGTGCATGAGTGTGATGCTTAGTGAGGCATGTACCGTGCTGTGCTACCGTGATGGATACAAGGGAGAAGATGACCTACTTGGTTTGTTGGGAAAGAAAAGGAATGTGACGACGATGGTTATATTGTGGTTCCATTGGCCCCCTATTGTCGTCATCGCTGTCCTCTTACCGCGATCGTTGTCCTCTTACCACGGTGTTCCCCAACTCCTTAGAGTCTCTTGTAACAGCCCAGCTGTTTATTCCAAATTTTTGAGTGAAAAATATTATTAAATTAAATTAATTTGGTTTAAAATAAAAAAAGTGTTTTGGTTTCCTGAGTTTTAATTTTGATTTCCCCTGAATTTTCTGCTTTAAAAAGGCTGGATTTGAAAAGTAATTTAAGTAAAAACCTAAAAATATTATTAAATAAAAAGATATTTTGATTTTCTATAAAAATTCTAATTCAAATTAATTATTTGGACTTACTTGGCTTTTATCTGGTTTTCTGGATTTTTTGGAGTTTAAAATCTATTTTTAAAATTAAAAAGTATTTTAAGTATAACAATTAATACCAAATTAAGTCGAAAATATTTTACCTAAGTCAACAATGGTTCTAAGAATTTATGTGAATTTTTCTAGTAGTTTTAGAATTTACTTGGTATTTTTCTAAGCCTTTTTGAGTTTTCTTGGATTTCTAAAAATTAAAAATAGAATTTATTCACCCGCCTCCCTCCTAGACCGACGCGTGGATGGCCCAGATTGCACCATACTACAACCCAGCTCATCTCTCCCGTCCGCCGCCTCTCTCTCCTCTCGGCCGCTCGATCTCCTCCCTCGCCACGTGGCGCCATTTCCGCTGCCCTCTCCCTCCCTCTCCCATCTCTCTCTGCCGCTGGGGCCCGCCTATGAGTCCGCCTTCTTCTTCCCTGCGCCTTTCTTCCTCATCGCATGGTCGGCGCTGCTGCCAGGCCGTTGCGCCATCCCCGCACTACCCGGCCGCCTCCCTTTCCCCCGTACATGCGCCGCCCCACCTCCCTCCCTTCGTGCGCCGCACTCCCCGCGTCTGCCTCGTCCCCCATTTCCATGCCTACCACCTCCCTCTTCCCGCAATCACCATCGTCGCCCCAATCTTTGTCAAAAAATCCCTGCCGCACCGTTTCCCCTTCGGCCCTATAAGAGCATGTACAATGCAGACGCTTAAAGAAGTGCTTAGCAATAAAAAACTGTTTTTTTGCCACATAGGATAAATAAGGTGCTTATTTTGAAGCATCGATGCTTAAATAAGCACCAGTGCTTAGTAGATGCTTATGTATATAACTGATTCTATTAATAGAAAATATACCATCTAAACACCCATGGAAGAGATACTTGCATTGGAGGGAATAACTTTTGCATGGGTGCTTGATGATATGGCTATATTCTCTCTCTTTAAACATTCATATATAAGCATCTTGCATTGTACATGCTCTAAAAGGCCCCCTCGGCATTTTCTCCCTCCATCGAAAAGCGCTGCCAGGGGCTCGACTTCGCTAGTGACCCTTGCGTTGTTGCCGTCTTCGCTCATCGCCGGCCGCCTGCGTACACCACCGAGCTCCGTGCCAGGTAGCAACGGAATCCCCGCGCGCCCTCTTCCTCCACCACCCCTCGCCAACCCAGCTGCGCCACCGTCCGCCGGTGACCATCGGGTCCCATGCGCCACTCTCACCGGCGAGACAACCTCAGATGGCACAGCCCACGTGGCATGCCACGCAAGCATCTAGCCGCCCAGTCAGCTCAACCGTGCCACGTCAATATTTTCGCCTTGTCATCCGCCACATGTCGGACACCTGTCAGCCACATCAACAAAATAGGCCCAATCACCTGCCACCTGGATGCCACATAATCACCCTTGCCACCTCAGCTTCCCTTCAGTCCATGGACTCAGTCCACGGTAGACGGGGCCCACTGTTAGCCTCTGGTCTGAAAAATCAAATCTGAACTAATGTCAGCATGACGTCATAAACCTGAATTTCCTGTAGAAAAATAATTCGACCACCTGCTAGTTTTGGTTGGTGGGGGTATAAATACTCCCCCACCTGCTTAAGGACAGATGTAAGAGACTCTATTGAATACCTTTGAACATTGAGCATTCACTTCACACCTCAATTTCACACTGTGCATTCATTTGAGGTGGTTGAGCCAAAATCAAGTGCATACATCTTAGATTGATCCTTTTGGCACTTGATCGCTATCAAACGAAGTTGTGATTTATTACTCTTAGTGCTTACCAGCACCTAGACAACTTGGTGGGAGCTTGTGTGGTTGACTTCTTTAAGAAGGTTGTGAAAGAGCCCGGTGTCGACTTATGAGTGGTTTGGTGTCCACCATCTCTAGAGCAGAGGAAGGACAACAACTAGTAGATTGAGGAGCTGAGCCTTAATTCGTGGAGTTGGTCCAAGTCGCTTTGACTTCCCTCAATGTGGATTAGGGGAAACCGACAAGTTTTCGAGCACCACGGTAAAATATCATGTGTTAATTGGTTATTTCTTTGTCATTTCTTTCTGTCTTTGTATTTCTAGTATATTGTGATTGTCATATTTATTTGTGCTAGAGTTATTCTTGTAAGGACTTGTGCTTGTAGTGCCTTAGACATACTAGAATTGTGTAGGTTTAAATTGCTTTAAAATCTTATTAGACTAAATTATGGTAATTCTTTTTAGAAGGCAAGATAATTTTTGAGCCTTCTATTCACCCCCCTCTAATCAGTTATCCTTAATCCTACAAGTGGTATCAAAGGTTGGTCTCTCATTTATTAGACTTAACCGTCTAGAGAGAAGATGATGGCTAGTGAGGTGATCGCTATAGGAAAGGCACGTCTTTTTTATGGCTCAAACTATTCATATTAGAAAATTAGAATGTCTATTCATCTTAAGGCCATGAGTCTAAGCATATGAAAAATTGTAAATGAGGGTTACATTATGCCTCTTGATCCACTACATCCCACGGAACAAGACAGACGTAATGCCCATTTAATTGCTCAAGCCATGAATGTTTTATTTGGAGCTTTAAACGCGGATAAGTTCAATAGAATGAGTAGTTTGTTTTGGGTTGGTTCTAATCGTTCAACAGATGTTACAAAACCTTTTCTTATTGAGTTACAGGATGGGCCAGACGGTTGCCGATTCTTGGTGTGGGAGGACGAAATGACCACTAAGCTTGGCATTGTTCCACAGGAGAATGTTGTGATTGGGGGTAGCAAAATGGTGGAGACGCGTCATCGTTTTGATAGATTGAAGAGGAAGATTAACTTAATGTTGTGTGCTATTTTCTTTCTTGTGTTCGTTGTTATCTTGATGGTATAGTGCAGTGAGTGTTGTTTTGATTCTCTTTGTTACCTACAGTGCTTTGCATGATATATGTATGTGTAATGCAGTGGCGGATCCAGCGGTGGGGCGAGGGGGCTCGAGCCCCCATCGCTCTGGACCCTTGGAGCCCCCCAAAATTTTTAGCCATGGATGTATAATGTAGAAGGGGCTGAGGTCGAGCTGAAGGTACTTCAGCCCCTCCAAAAAATTTTCCTGGATCCGCCACTGGTGTAATGCATATCTATGTCTATACCGTAGTAGACGGTCTGCACTAAGAACCTACCGTACAGCTAATTGCATGCTACTTGCATTGCTACAACTGTATGTAAGTGTAACAAAATTACCTTTTCTTGATATTTGTAGACCGATCTACAACTTTCGTAAGTGCACCACCTTCAAACTCCAAACGAAGCAACTCTTCCTCTCTCGGTTGCCGGCAACGTAAACCACGCGCTGGGGCAAGGCAAAAGCCCGCGCTTGCTGGCTGCGGATCCACAACCCCGACCTCGGAAATGACATGCATCGCCCGCAGGTTAATCCACAATCGGGAGGGTGCCAATCGCGCAAAAAAAAAAGCACCAAATGCCAAATCTGCAAAAGAAGTCCATAGCGCCGAAACAGTAAACAGCTCCTTGGGGCCCCCAGTCAGTGACACTCTTACCGGTGCTTTGGAACCAATCTGTTCTCTTAGCATTTTCCCCAAAATGAAACTGATACCGGAAAAATTGGTAAAAAAAGAACCTTACCAAGGCCCTTGCCCTACAAGTAACCCCGAGTTGTCCCTTCCCCTCCTCCCGTCCTGCTGTGCCCGCAAGAAAAAAGAAAGAAAAGCAAAGGAGAGAGAAAAAAACTTAGCTCAAGGATTTTGCCTGAGAAATGGCGGAGGTGGCGACCAACGGATCGACGGCGACCGAGGCGGCGCCTGCGTCGGCGGTGTTCACCGGGCTGAAGGTGCAGGTGACGGTGGCGGCGGGGCGTGCCGAGGAGGCGGTGGTCTTCTACAAAGCGGCGTTCGCGGCGGAGGAGGTGGCGCGCTGCACCCACCCCAAGCGCAAGGGCGAGGGCGAGCAGCCGGCCCTGCTCTGCGCCGAGCTCAGGGTCGGTGCCACCACGCTTCTCGTCTGCGACCAGGCCGGCGACGACGCCCCCGCCGTGTAAGCATCCGAAGCCCTTTTAAAGCCCCTCTTTACTACTTTTCTTGGGTGATAGATTTTCGTCTATTCTGTTGTCTTCCTTGTACCATTTAAGATTCACTGCTTCCTGGTATTATAGATCTGTGAAGATATATGAAAAAAAAACTATGGAGTTTATCTACGAAATGTCCTAGAGTAGGAGCTTCTGTAAAAGAAAGTGCCCATCTTCGTCGCCGCAAAGTAGTAATGTTCTTAGAAAGTAGTTATATCGTGCATGTGAAAATTCGAAAGGAGAAGTTTCTGCTGTTGCTCTGTTTTGAATTTATTATTAATCGGTCGGTTGGTTTTTTCTGGGGTTTTTCCCCGTTTACAAATGTACAGATTTTCAAAAATTTCTTTTGCTTGATTACTTTGCGTGTGATTAGAATCTTTTGCCCTTTCCAGATCTGTGAATGTATGGAGCATCCTAGCACTTTTCGAAGCTGGCTTGTCTTTTTTGTTTTCTTGGGGGTATTTTGCATCTATGCCTTCTTGTTTTATTTCCTTGCCCTACTTCTTTAACTCGTCCGTACATGTTCATCTATCTATGCCTTTCGGTTTATCTCGTCCCTACTTCTTGGAGGTATTTTGCATCTATCTATGCCTTTCTGTTTCATTTCCATGCCGTACTTCTTTAATTCGTCCGTACATGTTCATCTATTCGTTCGTACTTGTGGTTATGTTAGAATTTTTAGGCCCATCGTTCCGCCATCAGCTTCTTGTTTCTAGATTCCGGAAGTCGGAATGTATGTATTGCTTCTTAACTTCAGTTTTTTCTTGTTTTTTTCTTTTTGTTTCTTTTATTGTTCGTGGATATACTAAGGTGTTTTTTTATTTTTTTTCTCTTTTTTATTTTTTAATTGAATAGCTAAAAAAGCTAACAGCTGTAACAATTACAACAAAAAAAAAATGACTGCCGAAAACCATAACTCCTAAAAATGACAGAATGAATGGCCCTTAAACTCTATGGGTCATGAAAAATGGAGTCAGTTCTGTGCGGGTCGTGTGGTTGAAACATAGCATTTTAATTGAAAAATTGCATTTCTGTTGGTGTATTAAGTGTGCCCTACTTAATTGATGAAATGCTTTTCCGGTCTTTTTTATTTTGATTTGTAATATATTTCATTGCATTTTTATTTACTGCACCGAGAAGTATGCCCTTACTTCCTGTTAACGATCGGTGAAATGTTTCTGTTCTGATCTTTTTCCTCCCGTTTTGCTGTGTAATAGTTGACTGCTTTTTTAATTTTAGGCCTTGCTTCTTACTTTGTGCTATCTCGGGGATGGTGGTCCATCCTTACCTTGTGCAATTACTCTTAACTAGATGTGGTTGTTTACAATAATGCCATGTAACTACATATTGCTGATACTGGGCCTGTTCTTTTTGGCTACAGCCTGTGATTTTTGGGCTGTTTATATGAGAGATTACAGAGTAACAGAAACTCAAATACGGTTTTTGTCGACATAAATAAAGTCAATAAAGTATGTACTACAATTAATTAGTAGATCTTATCTTGAAAAAATATTCTGTTTAAAAACTAGTTACTGTAGAAAGCTAAAAAGCAACTTTTAGAAGACTGAAAAGAACAAGGCAACTATTTGGTCCGAACAAACTTGTCCAATTGAAGAGGGGTTAATGATGCCATCGACTGCAATTATTTACTGTATGATTTCTACAATTACTCAAAAGTATAGGTGGCTAAATTTGAAAAAGGCCCAACTAAGACTATGGCAACTCACAAAATTTTAGCGGATTTGGCACTATTGGTTACTGTATTTACAAAAATAGCAGCATGCGTATTGTATTTACAAAAATGTCACTTTTATCGTTCGGTGGGCGGGAGGCAACACTGGCGAGGCGACGCGTGGGGGGCCGCCGACGGCAGGTGCCTGCTGCTCGCCAGCAGGCTTCAGACAGCCTGCCGCCCGATGAAGAGATGGCAGATGATTAAGCTGGCTGGCCCTTCGCCCTTCAAGCTGCGTGGGGGGGGGGGTGATTCGTGGGCGCTGGACGAGCGCTACATCTCAACTCTATGGACCATAGGCTTATTGCCTTTTGTAAGGCTGGTCTCCATCGGACACGAGTTCACCATTGATGGCAGCCTGCTCGCGGCACTAGGGGACAGGTGGAGGCTCGAGACGCACACATTCCACTTTCGGTGGGGTGAGATGACGGTCACTCTGCAGGACGTTGCGTTTTTTACGGTCTCCCTCTTGGGGGTGACGCACTTGTTCCAGCTCTTGCACCAGCCGACTGGAAGGAGAGGCTGGTGGACCTAGTGATGTCCTGTAGAGTGTCTGTCATCTCATCCCACCGAAAGTGGAATGTGTGTGTCTCAGTTCTCCACTTGTCCACTAGTGCTGCAAACAGGCTATCGTCGATGGTGAACTCATGTCTGGTGGAGACCAGCCTCGCAAAGGGCAACAAGCCCATGGCCCATTGGGTTGGCACGTAGTACTCTTCTAGCGCCTACAGATCCCTCCCCACACAGCTTGAAGGGCGAAGGACCAGCTGCATCACCCATCATCCATGAGTAGCAACGGTGTTTCTCATCATATAACCGTGCAACTGTTCAAGAAGCTTCGATAAAGTCATATCTGCTAATACATAGGATAGACCAAATATTAGTGCGAAGATTAATAATGACATAAAACTTACTTTATAATAGAAACTACATTAATTATGACTAGCTAACAGTAATTATGACTAGGACTACGGGAATAACATCGAAAGCATGCTATAAAAAATTACCTGTTTTTCGGGAGAAGCAATCAGCACTACCGTGTCCTTAATGAGTTATGCACTAGCTTTTCAAAACAATTAGCTACACATCTAATTTTGAGCAACGACCACGAGAATGAGTTTCTGCGATGAGCGACTGAAATGAGTAATGATGAACTGCGAGAGGTTCGTATTTATGGCCGAGCAAAAAGTGAACCCAGTACGGTCGCCCCGTAGATTGAGGACCTATTGTCACGAGCAGCTTTTTGGGTGAGGGGGACGACATGGTAACACTGACAAATGTGCAAACGAGGGAGAGGGCGAGGGGGACGATACGGACATAACGACATTAATGCAGACGAGAGAGCGCGTGAAGGGGTACGACACACAGAGTGACAATTGTGCGAAGAACACAGCAAGAGAGAAAATATAGCACGATCGGGCCGACACATGCGCGAAGCACAGAGCAGCCATTTGAAAAGATGTCGAGCATCGTTAAATTCATTATTAAATTAACACGAATAAACATGGCAAGTTTGGACCATATAAAATTACACAACAACTATGACTGTGTCAGGAGGCTTTACATAAAATTTTGTAATTATTGGAGCTCGTTTGCTATATATAAAAACTCTTACAAATATTGAAATTGTATAATTTTTAAGCAACATTCACAACGGATAAAATTATTCAAAAATTACACTGTCAAATATGTTATTTTGGGGTTTTTGAGCTCATTTGATATATTTAAAAATTCAAATAAACACTAAACGAAAAAATTAGGGTAGATAGTTAAGTTGGCTAATCAGCAGGCTTAATCACCTACCATCTCCTCACCATGTGACAGGCGGCCTGCCGTCTCCTCATTGGGTGACCTCCCCACGTGTCGCCTCGCCGGCGCTGTTCTCCGCTCATCGGATAGCAAAAGTGATATTTCTGTAAATACGATATGTGTACTGTTACTTTTGTAAATACCGTGACCAACAATGTCAAATCCGCTAAAAATTCGCAACTCACTCACTCTGTCTTCTAACCTGCAGGGGCGCCGGAGCTAGCGGGATCGTGCTGCGGCTTGAGACCGACGACGTGAAGACGGCAGCGGCTCAGGTTGCCGGTGCTGGCGCGACGCTGCAGGGCGATATCACCGAGGATGAGGACGGGCTGGGTGCCACCCTCGTCGACCCCTTCGGCGTCACCTGGATCCTTGCCTCCGGCACCTCCGCCAAGAAGTGCGCCTAGGACGCCGCGGCTGCCGCCGTCGTGGCCACGCGATGAGCTCCAGGCCCTCTAATGGCGGTGATGGTCGTTTAACTTATGTTCAGGAATGAGAATAACAGTGGACTGATGGCATGGCAGTAGAATTTAATCGGTGTATTAGTTGCTGAATGCTCTGACCGATGTTTCTGCATGTTCAAATCTTTTGGTCCGGACAGTGATGTGACCTGTTGATCTGAACTTGTATCCTGAATGGATGAATGGTGCTATTGTAGGGAACGGTTAGTTTCTGCTCCTTGTTCGTGACTGATTTCTTGCCAAGTTGCTACTCGATTTCGTATGTCGTATTGGCTTAAGAATTTGCCCTGAATGTAACTGTGTTGCACGAGTAGCATTAATCTTAAAGTAAATAAAGAGATAAGTGATATTTATCTATCATTTATTATGTTTTAAAAATCGTATAAATCACTTTTAAGTATGGAATCACCTCTCATACTGAACTCAATCTCTAATTCGAACACGTATTGGGCTTTATCTTCAAGTTAGATATAATTTTAACTAGGATAACAGATTCGATTTAAACTCTAAGTTAATATTATTTTTAACATTCTTTCTCTTTTAATCTTGACTTATATATTTTTAGTTTAGTCTCAATGCATTATATGAAATACTAGCTACGTCTTCACATAAAGCACTCTACGTGCACTAAAAATATAACTATATGTAGAAACTCAACTGGCGTAGAGGTTTACCTAGATACAAAGAACGGTGATGGCAAACTATAGTCACAACTACAACTTTTGCTCAACTTATTATACTCGACATAGGACGGTGAATACATGTTTTCAACATCCTGGACTTATATCTACTTGACTTAGGATGGCAACATGGTTTCTAACATCTCAGACTCATCTCAGTATTGGAGCAGTGTTGGTTCATCATTGCTAAGAGATTTAGTAAGAAGCGCTTTCTCCTTTGGCTTGCGGCATTCTAAAGCGAAATACCCATAATTATGACAATTATAGCATATCACTTTTGTCTTATCAAGCTTTTGATTCTAGTGGCCTTGACCACCACTACTGAAAGTGTTTTTGCCTTCGCGTTTTGATGATTGGACCTCCCACTCGGCTCAGGTCCACAAAGACCTATTCGTCGCCATCGTCACTCCTGTCACACGTGTGTTCCTCATACGACTTAAAACAATCGATGATCTCCTTTATGGTCATTGTCTTTAGGTTTTTAAATTGCTCTATGATTGAGGTAATTGGGAAAAACTTCAAGGAACACCACAAAAGAATTTCTTCACCATATACAACTCTTTTATTTTCTCGCCAAAGGCCCGAATCTTGTTGATGATGGTCGTCAACTGGACGGTGAAGTCATTGCCCGACTCCATATTATTTATGTGCAACATGTCGAACTCGGTCTTGAGAGTTTGCACCTTTGCTTCCTTCGCACGATCGGCGCCAAATGTGCTAAAATGCATCGTCTTCAACGTCTCTCACGCATCTTTGCCCATCTCGTTTTGGCCAGTAGGAAGAGTGTCTCATTTGGGATGCCCTGATAGATGATCGTCAATGCCATTTGGTTCTTGCGCTCATCGACATTGTTGTTCTCAATCGCGTCCCACACTCTTTAAACTCGCATATACACTTTAATCTTGATTGCTCATGCTGCATAATTGTTCATCATGAGCATCGAATAATGCAGCGAGATAACGAAACTCTACTTTGCCATCACACTTGATAATGCCTCATTACCGGTGATACTACTTTTCGAAGATCACGGTATAATCATGAATATAGATAAAGAACTCAGGCTTGCTTGAAAGCAATCTCTTTGCTCTGTGTCCTGCGCAAGAAAAAGATATTCTATCCCATGGCTTCTATTCACAGGCACCGAGGGAACAAACAATGGTGGTGATCGGTTCGGCTGAAAAGCTCGTGGCTTATGGCTGAAAACACTGTAGTTGGCTGAAAAAAGCATTGTACCTGACAGAGCCTTATTTAGCATAATTAAATTTAAAAAAATATAAAAAATATGTTAGCCCGTTACGTATAATACAAACGAATACGGAAAAAAAAGAACCGGCAAAAAAGCTCAACAAAAAGCCAAAAGTTCAGAAAAAGACAAAATTAATGAATAGTGAAAAATAAGTCAGAAGCCAGAAGCCCAAACCGAATTGATCGGGGCCATTATTGTGGGCCTGTGGAACCGAGATCAACCTGCTGCTGCCGACTGCTCTCTGCTGGCGTTCTTTGCTGTGCTTCGCCTCGCGCGCTGAACCGAATGCTGCACACGATCACTTTTTTATTGCCCGCCTGCAGCGCACTGCTTCGACTCGGGGACAAAAAAAACTGATCTCCCTCGGATTCGACGCGGACGAAGTCGAGTTTGCTTCTTTCTTACGGAATTTTGGGTATTTTTTATTCTATTTGGCATAAGAATATCAAATATAGTTCCCGCATTATCATAATTTTATTTATGGCTCTCTCCGAGCACGAGACTTCGGCAAGCTGACACATGCGCTCCAGGAGCGTAGGACAGTGTGATCGTGCGGTTCAAAAGCGCACCACTCGGTCAATGTAGTTTCATGTGGCCGAGTGCATGTTTACAACTGTAGCATCATGCACTCTCAGACTACATGATTAGCCGTCCCATCGGCCCACCGAAAGCATGGATCTACCTCATGATAAATTGATTCTTTGCATGCGCAGGCGTCCTTTGTATGCACCGGGTGCTACGCGTTGTATGCTGCGTACGTGTTGGTATGATGCCCCCACCTGTGATCAACTGCTGCCCCGCGCAGTCCTGTAATAAATTGGTTCAGATGGCATGCGTTTCCCAACAAAGAACATCCTCGTCTGTAGTTGGAGCCAGGACAGAGTGAGAGAGGCAGTGAAGGGAAGGAAGAAAGGCATGTAAACACGGTTTTTTGAGTTGTTTTCATTTCGAATAAAATTTTTTTGCAATTGCGAAAGTTGTAGCTCGCCATGTGAGCTTCAAGAAAAGGTAATTATCATCCCCGTGCGACTATACTTTTATCAATGTGATTAGCACGTAATTAGGCAAACCATCTTTTACGAATGCTGCTGTATGTCAAACTTTCATACAAGGTTTGTTCGTGCAAAACCTTCCATATATCAAGCATTGTGTATTATGGTGTAGAGAATATGTTGTAGTTTGTGTTTTGTAAACACATTTAGTTGTATTGTTTTTTGTAAACACATTTAGTTGTACTATTTAGAACTGGAGGTTGTGTAGGCATCCAAAAATGAAGTATTTGTGTGTGAGCATTTCTATGTAATAATAAGAGTAGTCGGATTGAAAACAAGAATGTTACTGTAAGCTAAGCCGATGCGATGTACGCTTCACAAGTCCAATTCGGTTTGGGTAATTCGCGTCCGCGAGATAGCAGAAGTGCAGAATGCCAGACGATTCATGGACCAGCATAGCATCACGTCGTTACACAAAGCTGCTCCATTTAGTCTTATCAATGCGCAATGTTGTCTCGTTTGGTCTTGTTACTACAAAAGGCTATCTCATTTGGTCTTGTCACTACGCAAGGCTATCTCGTTTGGTTGAGTCAGGATATTGTGCAAAGGCTATCTCGTTTGGTTTTATCACTACACAAGGCCAGCAAATAAAGTTAAAGTTTACAAATGAAGTTACAATCTGATAGCATTTTTACTCTTAATACCACTACGCACACAACAAGAAGTGGTGCTGCACTTCATGGATTGACACTATAAATGAAGTTAAAGTTTGCAAATAAAGTTATAACATAATTGCATTTTTTACTCTTAATTAGTACACACACGAGAAGTAGTGCTACTACTCGTTGGTAGGCGCCTTACATCTTCTCGCAGTATGGCCTTCTTGGCCACAGCAGCCGTAATGTCTACCTACCGCTCTAGCTTCCCCTTCGTTTATATCATCCTAATGCGACGACTCTACCGACGGCCCTTCCCACCCTTTAAAAGTTCCAGATTTAGAATCCAAGCTCTCTGTGCAATATCCAATGTGGTAAAGTTACCCACAACCCTAAAGTCTCTTAGCTCGCGCATCATGCCCGCAACACCCTCTCCTTCATGAAGAACTCCGACATGTAACTCGATGGATCTATGTTGATAGTCCAACATGCAGCGAGGACAATAGAGAATGGCTTGTGAAAGAGCTTTGGCTTATTGCATGTGCAGTTAGGTTCGTTCATTGATCTATAAGACACACCTCGTGGATAACAAGAGAGCGAGCAGTCCCAAATCTGGCTTTGTCCCGAAGGAGCATGTCAAAACGATGCTCCATATTACCCATCACATAGACCATGTGTGACTGGCCCTTCTCAGTCTTGGCCTTCACAACAATGTATGTGCCCGGTTCCTATCTCACAGCACCTCGAGCATATGAGGAAGGTTGTCGTAAGCCGCCTCAAAAGAACTGAACATCCTTTCAAAAGTCTTCTGCTTCGCACATCATGCCTAGCACTTGAATTTTTGCCCTATAGCCACCATGATGTGCTTGGCCTCCAGGTCCTTCACTATCTCACCGTACATGAGATTGGCTATGAAGGTGGACGTCAGGTTGCGATGCTTTGGTAAAACACTACTGAGTACGCAGGAGTGCAGCTACATCTTTGAGACAATCTAGTGAGTCTTGTACTTAAGTTTGCGTGTGTGTACACGCTAAGGAAAGCCAACCTGCTCGTAAATCACGGTGTACTGCTCCTAGCTAGATTTTAGGACCGTAAATGTCCGCTACATGGATAAGGTCTAGAGCTTAATGGCATCTTGCAGTGATCCCTTGTCAGCAAACATTGCATGAAGTCGAACCTCCGTAGCATGGTACTCCCACGATGATTAATGTTCGTTGTGCACAGAAGCCTCAACATCCACTGTATTTCATGCCTATGGTATGGGACCTTCGTCCTCATCAAAAGAGGCATCACCATTCTCTTCTAAAGTTTTCTCCTCAGCCTGGGCCATCTGGTCATCGATCTCCATCTGACGCACAATACTGTCGACATACTGCTCTGTGTCTGCCTGTCTAGTAGGCTCAACTTGCGTAGTGTGATCTTCCCGATCTGCCTCAGCAACATCTGCATCCACCTGTTGGGCGGGCTCAGTGTGCGGTGTGTGATATTCTAGTTCTGCCTCTGCAACATCACTCACCACGTCCTCTTAATGAACCATGCGCTGCGTGGCCGAGCTGCTCCCACCAACCAAACATCTTGTGATTCCCTTCGGACATGGTTGCACAAGTAGCACGCACTCATAACCACATCACCGACAGCCTCCCATAAAACTTTTCCATGCAACCGTGTGCATCAGTCTCCTCAACTCCCACTAAATATCTATGGCAGACCGTATTCAAAGCCCATGTAGGATAATACTGCACACCTCGGGATCCAAAGAGAAGCTACATGTGAGCCAATACAGGACATCTGCAATTCGAGCATTCACTGCATCCGAGAGTACTATACTGACTTGCAGGAAACTACTCAGGTCAACACCGTATGGACCTTCATGAATGGTATCAACACTGTAATGTATTTTAAATGTTGTGGATTTGGACGTGACTGATTTCTCACTACAAATATTACTATTTGTCAACATGCATTCACTAAATACGTGCTAAATAAATACGTGGCCACACGTTGCCTACATTCGGATGACAACAAGAATGGTGAGGTTATTACCTTCATGCGAAGACCTTTTCTTTTTATCAACGAGCTTCCTTCGTCTTTCACTCTAACCTCACGAGCCCCTCTTCTTCTTCTCTCCTTCTCCCGAGCTGCTCTCCTCTCCTTCACTCCCTCTCCCGAGCTCCTCTCATCTCTTTCACTCTCTTTCCCGAGCTCCTCTACTTCTCATCCTCTACTTCTCATCCTCTTCTTCTCTTCCTCCTTCGACCTTCT
This sequence comes from Dendrocalamus sinicus, assembly GCA_036346575.1. Classification (NCBI taxonomy): domain Eukaryota; kingdom Viridiplantae; phylum Streptophyta; class Magnoliopsida; order Poales; family Poaceae; genus Dendrocalamus; species Dendrocalamus sinicus. Next base: position 16,475,075 of record CM070675.1, on the reverse strand, counting down.
TTGCGACCTTCTACTCCTCTTCACATCCCCTCTCCTTCTCTCCCTTTTTTCTCCTCTCTCGAGCTCCTCTTGTCTCTCTTGTTTTCTTGCAAGAGAAATAGTGAGAGAGCCTATGAAAAGGTCATGTCAAAGAGAAAAAGGGCGAGCTGACAGCAAGTAGTCACTCCACCGTTGAGCGACTAGTACTAGTTGTTGCACAGTTGGACGATATCGGCAAGTCACCGAACCATTGGACGATTTGGCCTCGTGTCACCCAACAATTGGGCGACTTGCTCATGTCGCCCAACCGTACGGTGACAGATGGCTATTTCTGTAAAATAAAAAATGCGGGTATAATATTGTAATTTGAAATAAAAAATAGATTATTAAAAAAAACAGATTTGAGAGAACAATGAATCAAACAGGTAGCACAGTAAAGAGATCTTGACCGATTCATCCAGCCATCCAGGAAGTTTTCTTGTCCAAGACCAAGTAATTTTGATTCTCATTGTGTTGACTGAATTTTGGACTAGGAAATTTGCTGCCTACTGGATGAATCGGACAAGGAAATTTTCTGTGTATGCCAGTATCCCTCGGCGGTTGTATGTTTGCTTTGCATCGTATGTCCGTACTCTCTTGATAAGAGTGAGCAGCTTAGGCAAGGATGGTCGACAAGCCGCGTCGGCCGGTTTGGTATGATGCTTTTGTTCTTTTTAGCTGAGACTTATAAATTTTAGCTGTGATTTATGACTTTTGAGCTATTTGTAGGAGAGATTATAGAGTAACAGAAACTCACGTGCGGTTTTTGCCAATATAAATGAAGTCGGTACAGTATGTACTACAATTAACTAGTAGACTCTATTTTGAAAAGACACTTCGTTTAAAAGTTAGTTACTGTAGAAAAATCAAAAACAGAAACTAAAAGCTAAAAAAGAACAATTACTTATAGCCTTTTTTTTTGAAAATCAACTTCTGGCTAGGCTGCATGACTGAACATTTGGGCTAAAGAGGTTTGGTGTTTGTCAGCCTAGCTTTTAAGTAGGCTAACTGGCTATTCTGAGTTAGAAAATATCTGAAATGCCCCTGAGTCAAATAACAACTTGTTTGATACCGTTTGAAGGATATATGAGTGGATTTTATTTAATTATTTTTTGCACGTGATATACAAATGTAAATCTAAGTGTTACATACCCGTGGTCCTTGCCAAGTAGTAAATACAAAAATGTGGAGGTTTTAAAATTTTTCTTGCATTTGCTAGCACTTAAAATATTACATATATGTGATCCTTGCTTTGAGCTCTGTCTAGCCATCTCTAAGTCCTAAACAGGATATTCTCATGAATACACCTTTGTCTTGAACCTTGCCTACCGCCCATTTCGATGAATTTCTCTGTCATCTCTCACTTCGCTCCAACCACCTTGACTCCATCAATACTCGTGCTGAAACCCCAACCTCAGATTCCCCCCACTTAATCATGATAAAACCTAAACAAGCTTAATTGGATTTATTTGGATCTTTCTAGTTATTTGCTTTTATTTAGATTCAGTCGTTTATTGCGTAGCTAGAAACTGGAGCCCGAGATTCTATGGAGCAAGCGAGATCAAGATCGAGGTGAAGATAAAGACCGAGCCTCAAGATCGACAATTCAAAAGCCTTGAGTGAGCTCAAGACCGCTAAACAAATGCAAAGAGTCAATACTTTGATCATGTTGAACCTACACTTTACGCAAATTACTTTGTTTTAAATTATCAAATTGCATGCTGATATTTTATATGCAAATACATGTTTAATTTAATATTCTTATGCTGTATGTTCATATGAAATGATCCAACAAGTAGTTTGAACAAGTTCCATGGTACCAAAGCCACTACAAAAGCCTCATGCACGTCAGCCATGTCAACATCATCACTAGCAGTCACAACATCATGTGCGCTAGGGTTGTTTGACATATCCCCATGATAATCTTTATCCCCCTGTGCTCTAGCAAAGTCTATATTAAGCAAACCATTGTCTCAAATGAAATTATGCAAAGTTATTATTGTGACGATAATTTTATTTTGCTTGTCTTCATGGCAACGTGTTACATTTAAAAGAATACGCCACTTTATGTTCTAAATACCAAATTCATGCTCGATGACATTCTGAAATGAAGAGTAATAATAATTGAACATCTCTTTTTTTCCAACCGGTCTACTACCATTCTAGAATTCAGGTTCATGGTACCTTTGTGTTCTTATATGGAGGTACATAACCTTTGCGGTTTGGATATGTGAAGTCCACAAGATAGTACTTTCCTACAATATAAATGAAAATAACAAGTAACATTTCACACATAGCTAAAAGGTGTTAATGTATATTATTGTCAGGAAATGCAAACAAGTGAAGTACCCTGTGGGGTGTGTGGAAAATAATCCTTGTACATTAGCAAGGTATCAAGGTATATGTGTGTGTCATGAGCAGACCTAGGGCATCTTGTGCAAACAAAAATGACCCTCATATCAAAATCATAAACAACCATGACATTCTGACTTGTGTATCTATGGTGGTTGAAATGCATAGGTTGTTTATCACGTGGCACCGTGATCCCATCTATTACACCAATGCAATTACATTAATGATTATTGTTTCATCCAACAACGCAACATAATGCAAGTAGTTCCATAGAACGACATAAAAAAAGAAGGAAAAATAGGTTTATGGCATCACATAACACAATATTTTTTCCATCTACAAGTATGATGCATATCACCAAAAATGTAACGGTAACAACAAAATGACAACTACAATCTCCCAGCCATGTTTACTGCTATAAGAAAATCATGGAACAACCACCACACTCTATTAGAAATACTAAATTCTAAGTGTTTCAAATAATGTGTAAAGTAACAAGCACCAAGCTAATACACATTAATATTAGTTTGTGACAAGAAACAAGGACAAAGCTGATACATGAGAAAATCATTACATGAACCAAAACATCATGTTTCCAAGTAGAGTATACAATGGAGAATCATAACTGCTACAATGTCCCCAATCCACATTTGAATCATTACATATATGAAATGAATGGTAATAACACGCAGTGACATGTGTTCCATTTGCATGACATGGAACTTCAGGATGAAGCATGGCACTACAACTAGCAAGAATATAATTCTAGACCAAGATGCGATACAATTCGTTTTCTTAAGTCATCATGGAGACTAATTAGTAGTATTGTACAAACCAACTACAACTACACTATAATTTACAGATCTGGAGATCAACGACATATCAAGTCATGGTTCATAGTGCTTACCTCGATGGTGGTAGGAGCCAGGCGGAGGGTGGGGGTGACGACCGAGGTCGATGAGCGGAGGGGGGAGTTGACAAAGGACAATGTTGGTGGGTGTGCTCGACCAGCAGAGGGGGTAGCCAGCGGGAGGAACCATGCCATGTAAGCTCTATCGACGGAGGGCGAGGTCAGCAAGCGGAGGGGCTAGTTTACAGGAGGACGGCATCGGTGGCGAGCTCAACCGGTGGGGGGAGCCAGCGAGTGGAGATTGTTGTCGGTGAGATCTGTAGGTGAAGTGCGAGATCAGGAGCGGGGGGAGGGGTTGGCGGGAGTGTTTGGCAGATGGAGAGGGTTGCTGGCAAGCAGAGGGAGGAGCCGGCGGGAGGTGGTGTTGCCACTCCCAAACCCTAGTCGCCTTGCTCTGCTTGGAGAGGAGTCTAGTGGGTATCAATTGGAATGAGGATGGAGAGGGAAAAATTGACATTATATAGGTTGTATGAGGTAGGTAGTTTGTACCCAACTCAAGGGGTAAAGTTGGAACCCCAACACATTGAAGCCGTAGGAAGCTACCCCAAACTAGCTATAGGCTTTCAGCTTCGCCTAGTAAATAAGTACGGGGTGGCACGGCTACCAAGCTTTCACGGCTTGCGCGATTTTGAGTACGACAACATGCACGATGTAGTGGCAGTCCACCCACCATGATTGTCTGTTATCTATTTCTGCAGGGTCCCGACGATGGAATAAATTAAAGGAAAAAAGGGCCTATTTGTATTGGCTTTGGCTTCTGGCTTCTGTTTAGAGAAGATAAAGCCAATACGAACACACCAACTTCTATAAGTCACTTTTATCAATACTATTCATCAGCCACTACTTTACGCTTTCGCATGTTGTAACGCACTTTGTATTTTATTATGGCACAATTCTATAAGTCGCATAGTGGTTCAAATGTTGTAGTGCCTTTCATTGCACTGTTGTTAACTCTCTTTTCTTACATAATGCACTCGATAAAAAGCTATAAGCCAATACGAATGCCCCAGCTTCTAAAACCGCTTCTATCAACCACTACTATTCATCAACCAAACCTAAAAGCCATTAGCAAAAGTCAATACAAATGGGTCCAAATACCCTTGGATGAGGACGAGAGGGTCATGGTCCTAGAAGCAATAGAATGAGGCCACGTGTGAGGGAGCATGTATGGGAGCACATGAAAGCAGAGCAGGCAAGCCCATTGTGTAAGATACCCATCAAATTAGGCTTGATTGGTTGGCTACATATTTTGCTATTGTTAGACATGGCAAAGTGTAGAACACTTCTAATGCCCAAGAAAAGGGAATTACTAGAGCCTGGAAATCCGATCCAGGTGCTAGTTCCATACGATCGGTTGCAACATTTCTCAACCATGTATGCAACATTTGTTGGCCATATATGCAACAAAAAATGATAAAAATATCAATGTTGCACACATGAAATTAAATTGTTACATACATGAAATCAAAATGTTGCATATATGAAATCAAAATATTGCAACAAAAAATGCAACACCGAAAAATAGATCATACAACAAAATGATTAGATCTGGCCATTTTACCTACGGTGACGATAGATCTGGAGAGCTTACCGCCATCATCATCACCATCTTTCTTTTCACCCTTATTGCTTTCCCTCTTTCTTGACGTGTTGCTTTTCTTGGAATTTTGGGTTCCCGCAGATAGCTACGAGTTAAAAGGTGGGCAAAGAAGATGGAGCTAGAGCTGAAAGCTTTTGGGTTTTCAGATTGGAGGTGGATTGATGCAAGGCACAAAGATATTGGGAGATATGTGAGGAGAGGAAGGGGGAACGGGAGGGGGTGTGAGAAGCCGGAGAATGTGAGATCTAGTCTAAGCTAGAGTGAGTGAAGAGGAGAGACAAGCATACTAGTGTGGAAAAACAAATGAGTGGCCTAGAGCATGACCACATGGGTGAACGTGAGAGATGAAGTTGTCTGTGTCTGATTTTTTTACCATTCGTCGTACGTACGCAATATAGCAATTCCCACAAGAGAATTGTCAGCAGTAGCAATGGAAAGAAAATGATTATATAACAAGCTAGCCATATGGCTAAAAAATTCGGCACGTCACAATTATAGCAACAAACCAAACACATGCCGTGAAGAATGGGCCGTCCGAGGCTAAAGCGCTCGAACGGGAAGCGTCGCGATCGTTTCGTGCCATCATCCTCGCCTACATGCAAGGCCGGTCCATCCTCATCGGTGGCCTACACCATCCAGGAGAGAGGGAGTAGCCCGGTATCCTACAGCCTACGAAGTAGGTAAAGGTCAGCATGGAACCGACTTATGGCAATAGTACAACGCTGTCGGAGTGTACACCTGGCTGTCCAGCAGGGGTCTAGTCTCCAGGTGACTTGAGGTGTGCGTGTCTGAACCACTCCTAAGTCAGTGTGCGTGTGGGACACGACGGGATGCACGATGCAGCCGGTCAAGATGCTCGTCCAACAGGTCGTAAGGCCAGTCTGATCTGTGAAGATCACGAGTCATACCTGCAAAATGAATTCAAGTTAGCATTTATACGGAACAAAAAAACATTGCATGTGAAGCAATAGTAAATATAACTTGAAAGTAAAGAAAGGAAACAATACTAGGCTACCAGCACAACGCCAACTACATTATTAAGAAGGGGGAAGTAACATAGCAATTGTACAAATGGTACATGTAATGTACGATACATTTAATAAGACAGTACGCACGTCAAAAGTGCCAACTAACAAAGTACAGTTTACAATGGACATTTCTTTGTAGTCTCCAACAACTAGTTGTAAAAACCATGTCGCTCTGCCTACTGATCAGCACATGTCTTGAAGCGTCTAGCTGTGTGCCCCTCCTGACTGCATCACCTGCAGCATGCATCCGGCTTGCGCTTCGTCCATATCATTTCTAATACGCCGGCTCTGTCACCAACCTTTCTCACCCTTTAGCTTGTCAACACTCGGAATTTAGGTCCTCCCTATGATATCCAAGGTGGCGAAGTTCCCCACAACCCTGAACCCCTAAGCTCGCCACGCCATGTATGCATCACTCTCTCCTTGAAGAAGTACTCTGATATGAAGTTCGAAGGATCCATGCCCATGGTCCCACATGCAGCGAGGACATAAGAGCATGGCTTGTGTAACAGCTTTGGCTTGTTGCACGAGCAGTTAGGTTCATTTACATGATTTTCAAGGCATACCTCATGGGTAACAAGGGCACGAGTCCAGAGTACCACATCGAAATGATGCTCCATGTTGCCCATGGCATACACCGTGTGCAATTGGCCCTTTCGTGCCTTCGTCTCCATGTATGCCGTAATGTTTGACAAGTACAATGTTTGTGGGTTGGTCGTATGAAGTGCGACATTCGCATGCCTCTCCCTGAAGTATCTAATTATGCTATACAGAACACTTTCCACGATGGCGACGAGGGGCTGAGAACGAAGGCCCCTAAGAACCCAATTGTATACCTCCGCAAGGTTAGTCGTCATTATGCCATACCTTACGCTGTCCGTGTCATATAGCAGCGACCACTTCTCCAATAGTTCTCTCTCGATCCACTACGAGAAACACTTGATGTTCTGTGAGCTCCTCCTCCTTGGACTAGCCGCGTTAGGCTCATCGAGTGCTGTCAGGTATTCCGGTTGTGCCACCCCAGGCATGACCGCCCCTTGTTCCTCTCGTCGACGTACTTCCTGCTGTGCTCGTCCAACAACGCCCACAAAACATCAAATTTTCTTTGTTGGTTCAGCATAGCCAACCTCTTGAACAGATTCATCAATGGTTGTTTCGGGAACTGCTTGAAAAAGTTCGCTATAGGTGATGAATGCACCATCTGTTCCTCATATCTGGCCAAGGGAAGGGCTCGTTGGGGTTTTCTTAAAGTTTTCTTATAGCCTTCACAATCCCAGCGTGGCGATCATGGATTACACATACATTAGGACGAGCGTCGACAACTCCAACCCTCACATGTCTAATAAACCACAACCAGCTTTCGTAATTCTCATTTTCCACGAATGCGATGGCCAGCGACAATATTTGATTATTGCCATCAACACCTATGGCCATCGGGATCTGGCCCTTATATTTGCTAGTCAAAAATATTCCGTCAACTGAGATCACGGGCAATATATGCCTGAATGCCTTGATGCACGCACCAAATGCTAAGAAGGCCCTCTGCAACACCGCATAACCTAGCAGTCTTGTAGAAGGCTTGTCCTTCACAGCAATATACGTGCCGGTTCCTGTCTTGCAACATCTGAAGCATACGAGGAAGGCTTTCGTACGCCACCTTGAATGACCCGAACCATTTTTCCAACGCCTTCTACTTCGCATGTTATGCCTTCGCGTAGCTAATCTTGTACTTGAATTTCTTCTCGATAGCTACCACGATGTGCATGGCCTCCATGTCTTTCTTCTCAACTATATCTCCATACATCAGATTGGCTCTAAAGGCAGACGTTAGGTTATGATGCCTCGCCAAAACACTACTGAGAATGCAAGAGTGCGGCTCCAACTTTGACACAATCCAGTGAGTCTTATACTTGGGTCTACATGCATACACCCTCTAAGGACAACCGGCCTGCTCGCACTTCATGGTGTACTGCACCTGGCTAGATTTCACGACTCGAAAAGTCCGCTGCATAGACAGGGCCCACAGCTTGATGGTATCTTGCAGCAATGCCTTGTCAGCAAATATTGAATACAACCGAATCTCTGTCCCATGATACTCCCACGGTAATTCGTGCTCGTCATGTGTGGAAACACCCTCAGCATCAAACCGGTTCCATTCCCGCGGGACGGGAGCTTCATTCTCATCCAACTTGTCCTCGTCGTCCTTCTGTATAGCTTCCTTTTCAGCCTAAGTCGTTTGGTCATCGTACTCCATCTGATGCACTATGTACTCCATATGCTCACCTTCATCGGCTTGTCCTGTTCCCTCACCATGGCATGACCATTCAAGCTCTCCTCCATATACCACATCGGCCTCGTCACAAGCATCTTCCTTCTCTTCGCTAACATGCGGGCTGCCCGAGCTGCTCGCACCTCCCAGATGATGGCCGTCCACACGATCTTGTACAACTTATACTGGGCATGGTTGCACAAGCATCACGCACTCATATCCATGGCGCAAGCACCCTTGCATAAACCCCTTCCATGCAACAGCACGCATCAATGTTCTCAACTCCCATTTGATGTCTGTGGGAGACTGGCTCCAAAGCCCTTGTATGATGACGCTGCACACTTCAGGGTCTAACGAAAAACTGTGGGTAAGCTAATGCATCACATCTGCGATTTGAGCATTCTCGCCGTCTGGGTGTACCAGAGTGGCTTACGCAAAACCGTTCAAATCCACAACATTCGGACCTTTACGAATGGTTCCAACACCGTAATGCACTCTCAATATAGTGGGTATTAGCATTGCTGATGTCTGCCTGCATATATTTTCAATTTTGCAACTAGTCAAATCGCATCGCACACTACGAAAGTACTGATGTACTGTAATTCACATTTCACCGATCGATCGCCTGACGTAACCAACTACAGTAACCTCATAGCATTAACTTTCTATCGGTAGACTATGCACCGACGCCGCTCTTTTCTCGCTACTCGAGCTATCCCCTACTGCAAATAATTCCTAATGGTTTCGATAATTTACATGACATATCGATTTAAATGACTATATACTAGTTAAAATGGTACACATGTTTTTCCAATGTACTAACGACATTACATTCATTCGTAATTAATCATAAATATTACGTATTATTGTTTTTTATAAAGCAAATTATGAAATTCTTACAAAAATATTGACTGAATTTTTAATAACTACAAATTTCTATGGACGATTAATTTCTACGTAACGTTGACTAAATTTTCTACAACTATAATTTTGTACGCATGCCAATTTATTAATGATGCTAATTTTGTACAACTATGTTCACTAAATTATACACAACTACAAGCTACTACGGCTGCTAATTTTCTAAAACTACATTGACTAAATTTTCTATACCAAAGTTGAACTATTTTTGTCTGCATCTACAATTTTCTACTCATACTAACACTAAATAAACCATCTACTGTATATACAAAATTTAAAATACAACAAAAAATTACCTCACAAGAATCACTTTCTCTCCTCTCCTCCTTCCTCTCCTCCCTCTCCTCTCCTCTTCTCTCCTCTCTTTTCTTTCCTCTCCTTCTCCTCTCCTTCGCCGTCTCCTTTTCTTTTCTGTCCTCTCTTCTGTTGCTTTTGTTCATCGTGCGATCGAGTAGCCTCGGCCGCTTGGCCGCGTTGTCCTTTTATCTGTGCTTCCAGTTATTCAACCCTTCGGTGACTGGAAGCGCAGTTGCCTAATTGATGGGCGACAACAACTGCAGTTGTCCGACCGTTCGGCGACTGCAATAATTCGCCCAACGGTCAGCGGATTGTTTGCTTATCGCGTGGCTGTTGGGCGATAGGCTCCAGTCGCCCAGTCATCCGACGGTTAGGTAACTGGAGCCTATTTTTATAAAAAAATTTGGCAGGTATATTTCTGTTATTAAATAAAAAATAGATTATTCATAAAAAAAATTCTGTCTAACTCAACAACCATTCACCCGCACATCTGTTATTTGGCTTGGCACGAGTGAAATGACCATTTTCCCTCACGAGCCACGTAGCCGGAGAAGCGGTACACCATGGAGTTGGACTTGCTGGGGCAGCTTGTCCACATTCTTGACCTCAGTCGGAGGATCATTCATAATAGTTCTATCGGGATAGTAGAGAAGACGAGCAACGAAAACGACGGAATGGCAGCAGCAATAGCCCAGTGGTCCAGGAGGATTTTCGTGAGACTTGGCACGAGGTATGGAAGCGAATGCAAATAAGGGGGACTAGCGTAGGTTGGTCAGTTAGCGCTGGAATTAGGTGGCTCATTGGTTTGGCTTGGTAGTAAAGCTATTTTAAATGTATTAGTTTGTTGATGTGATCTTTTTCTTTTTATTGTCCTTGATATGTAATGGTTTTTTACTTTTATTTTTTATTTTTAATTCAATATCTTAGCTAAAAGTTAATAGCTGTTATAGTGTCATTTCAACTGAAAGTCAGAAACTATCAGCTACAGTTGAATTGAACGGAGCCTTAGTTGCTATAGTTGAGTTTCTATTCAATCGTTTAATTTGTTGTTGGTCACTGGAGGAATGCGTTTTGTCGTGAAGCTTGTATATAGAAACTAAAGCAGTGAACATATTGTGTATAGAAACTCAAGTGCTGCACATATTGTGTATGATCGTCTGGAACAAAGGGGCATGTCTGGTAGGGGTGATACAAGGCAATCTGGCAGAGGGGTCTCCTGTGTATATTCGATGGGTGCAGTCCTCGGAGAAAAAGTATCATTTCGTCCATGCCAGTCAACTAAGAGAGATGAGAGTGAATGGTTTTTTATACATTGCAGCAGGTTTGCATGGCCCAAATAAAAATTTCAGGGACCAAAGTTACCATTTTACCAAATTTGATGGACCACTTCGGTCATTGCACCTTAAATTAAATTGCCATTTTTACATTGAGTTTATCAAATTGAATCCACCAAAAAGTTAATTAAAAAAATAGAAACAGAGAGCTTATCGCTCCTGTCCCATTTTATTAGTGAGACCGGAACAATTAATTAAAAATATGTAGTAACACCAGCATAAATAACATGCCAAAAATATGTTGCGATGGTAGGGAGACTGGCTGGGGTTGGAAATAGATACGAATTATCCGTATTATTCTGTTATCGTATCTAATAGGATACAAATATGGTATAGATTTTCATCTGATTAGCACTTTTTCTATTCGTATTCGAATTCGCATAAAAAATATGGATATGAATATGGTATAGGACCTCTTCTTTTCAACTTCTAAAAGTTGTTTTTCGGTTTTTCTATAGCAACTAGCTTTCAAACGGAGTGCCTTTTTAAAGTGAGGTCTACAAGTCAATTGTAGTACACATTATATGACTTCATTTATATCGGTCAAAACCGCACGCAAGTTTCTATTACTTTGTACTCTCTTACAAACAACCTAAAAGCCATAAGCCACAGCCAAAAGTTATAAGCCGAAGTCAAAAGACCCATGGACTTTTACCATACAAACTGTTATTTTATCCGGACTATTCGCTTCCGTATTTGTATTTGGCAAAGCAATATACATATTTTATTGTAATATGACTAATTAGTTGGACAAAATTTTCTAATTCAATGTGAATTCGTGTTTTTAGGTGAAATAAATGTATTAGAATGATTAAGCATGACTGTACGAGGATAAAGTATCATTAATATCTTCATAATATATAAGTTACGAGGATATTCGAATCTGACCGAATTGAGTAGATATTCAATTCGAATTTGTATTCATTACAATTTTGATTCATATTCGAGAATATTCGAGTTTGTATTCGTTTATAAAATATGAATATGGTAAGGACACTATTTGATTCGTATTCGATCTGTTTCCACCCCTAGAGACCGGTATAGGAAAGGATGTCATGACAGGTGTGTCATTAATACGAGGTAGATCCAATAATACTACCGTCGGATCCAATTACTCCTACTGCAGCTTGGAGTAAATGGTACTTTTGACAAGTTCTGAACCCGTATTTACGAGAATAGCCGTAGTCGCACGACAATTGCAAAAATATCACTTCTACCGCACGGTAACCGGGCGGCAACGCCATGGAGTTGACACGTGGGCAGCGGTACCCCGTGGCCGTGCGACTCCCTCTATGCCACCCTGCCACTAGATGACCACATTGTCTAGTCTTTGACAACACTGGTCCTGACCACGCTGGTTTTGAACACATTGTGTCGGCCACGTTGTTTCGACCATATTGGTTTGACCACGTTAGTTCGACCATATTGATTGACCATATTAGTTCGACCATGTTGATCGACCACGTTGTTTCGGCCATGTTGTTCTCTTCGATCACCAGTGTGTCAAAGACTAGACAATGTGGCTGTCTGGTGGCAGGGCGGAATAGAGGGAGCTTCACGGTGGCCGTGTGTCCCTCGCGTGACCGCACGGTGGCCGGGTGGTAGGCTCCTACCGTACGGCCATGAGGCACCGCTGCCTATGTGTCAGCTCCATAGCTCTACCGCCCATGCGGTAGAAGTGCTATTTTTGCAATTGTCATGCGACTAGCTATTCTTACAAATATGGATTCAAAACATGCCAAAAGTGTCAAAAACTCCTGCAACTTGCAAACAGAGCACTACTAGCGGTAGTACAGGGTAAGACCATAAGAGTGCATTTGGGAAATAAATAGTACCATTGAAAATGTAAATTTTTTTTTCAAATACTAGAATCTGAAGAACTAAAAGAGTAAATTGCAATTGGTATCAAGTATTTTGTCATGAGCTTCATAAAATTTTACTTAACCCCTACTTTGTGAATAATGGTGGAATACTAAACGGTCAGAACTACTAAAAAATTGAAAATTTTCTTATCTGTACCTCACATGGATATTTTCCTTGGGATCAAATTCCTCCAATTTTTCATCTAAAATCTATTTGTTACTAACTTACCCCTGGTTGATCAAGCCAAAAGCTAAAAAATCCATGATTTATCAGGCCCAGATAGAACTAGAAGAAATCAGTAATGTATTACTACCACTGCATGTAGCTACATGCCTTATCTAGGCCATCCATTTGCACTGAGATTTGTGCAAAATCTCCCCTCCCTCTTCCTCTCTCTATCTCTCTCAGCTTCAGTAGGCCTCGCGGTGAGTCAGCGGGTGCGGCCGGACTTTGGAGGAGGAGCATATCACACGGCATGGTCGGAGGAGGCGAACCGCGGTGGCATGGCTCGCGGTCAGAAGAGGAGGCATTACACACAGCTGTTAGAGTTAATCTTGTTTTAGTAAGTATGGTTTATTTTTGGAGAGTTTGTTTGGTATTTAGAAAATATACATATAGGAGTAGAGAGAGGAAGTAGATGTTGAGTCGGTTTCTTAGTTTGTTTTTGTGTGCGTGTGCCAGAGATATATTAGTATATAAGCAAGGGTATTGTAAGAGTTATTAGACAAGCCAACAAGAGGGAGAGAAACAAGAAAAGAGAAGCAGAGTGCTTTGTCTCCTAGGGAAACAATCTGTGTTCGCTTGTTTTAGCTAGTGCATATACCAGGAGCAGAGGAGCTGTGTGAGGAACAAAGGAGCTGTGCATTGGAAATATGAGTGCTCGCGGTATCGAGTGCTCGGTGTACTCAAAGTTAACAGGTACCAAGAGAGCTCAAAGGTAACAAGTATTGGAGTACTCATTCCCAGAGTTTATGAGTACCATAGGGAAGAGGTCGTATACAACTTACGTTGTGAAGCAGTTGTAAACAATTTATGACTATTGAGCGTATGAGTACCGAGTGGTTGTATCCAAAGTTCAAGTACTTGGTGGTTGTATCCAACAATTGGTATCGGAGCCTAAGGGGACAAAGCAATGGCCGACAACACTGTTGATCCATCGAAGTCAGGAGCATTCATCAAGACCGTAGGCAACAAGCTCCATCCATCAAAGCCAGGCGTGTTCATCAAGCCGACGACAAGAAGTGCCTCAATCCCGATCCAATACCTGGTGTTGAGCGAAACAAACTACGACATGTGGGCCGTCAAGATGAAGGTAATATTGCGTTCGCTAGGGGTATGGTCGACGGTCGAAGATAGAGATGATGACGGTGACAAAGATCAAGGCGCGATGGTAGCCATCTCGCAAGTGGTGCCAAACGACGTGATGATGTCAATCGCGGAAAAGAAAATGGTGAAAGAAGCCTGGAATGCACTCAGGGAGATGCGAGTAGGCGAAGATCGCATCAAGAAGGCACAAGCTCAAGTGCTGAAACAACAACTGAGCAAGTTGCAGATAGAGGACTTGGAGACGATCACTGAGTACTCCATGAAACTCACCACACTGGTGGGTGAGATTCGTTTGCTCAGCACAAAGCTCGAAGATAGCAATATTGTCGAGAAACTGTTCAATTCATTTCCAGATTGTTTCCTCTAGATTAACAGAGTAATTGAACAATTCAGCGATGTCACAGTAATGTTGCTCTCGAGGCAATCGACTGTCTCAAAACTTTTGAGGAAGGACTCAAGGGATAGTGGCACTCAAAGGACAGGGGAGATCAACTTCTCTTTACCCAAACCAAGTGGGAAGCAAGGAACTCGAAGACAAAGGAGGGCTCTAGCAGCGCCAAGAGAGGAGGGCGCCACATGAGTGATCAGGGATGTTGCCACGGACAAGGTGGTGGTGAAAAATCCCGTGACAAGTCACATATCAAGTTCTTTGAATGTGATGAATATGGGCACTACGTGTCAAAGTGCCGCAACCACATAAAGTGTTTTAATTGTGATAAGTACGGGCACTACGCTTCAAATTGCTCATGCAAGAAGAAGGACGAGGAGGTAAACCTCACCTGAGCCGAGCAAGGCAATGAGCTGGCACAGCTTATTCCTTATGTGTCGAAGAGATGCCGGGCATGGTGATGTTCAATGAGGAGAACGTAATTCCTAAACTACACACGGAGGAAGGTAGCGATGATCACGCTGATTAGTGGTACCTGGACAATGGAGCATGAAATCACATGATGGGAGATCATTCCATATTCCATGAGCTCGATGAGAAGATTTCAGGCAAAGTTAAGTTTGGTGACGGCTCCACGGTATGGATAAAAGGCAAATGATTGATGCTGCTGCAATGCAAGAATGGCAATCAGAAGCTAATAACATACTCAATCTCAGGCAGATGACAGAAAAGGGTGCAGGGTGGTGCTGCAGGATGATTTCTTGCGTGTCTATGCAAAGAGTGATCTATTAATGAAGGTGAAAAGATCCTTAAACTACTTGTACCAAATCTTTGAAAATTTGTAAGTTGGTTGTACAAAATTTTTGAAAACTTGTAAGCCACTTTGTCGAAAGAGTAGCCTAGGTGGACAAGACACAGGTGGTAGCGACTCGAGAGGTCCACACGGCGTGCAAGCACTAGCGCACAAGGTGACGCACATGTAGGTGTGCATGCAACTGGGAGTAATGGGGATGTGCTTGTTGCAGATGGTAGCAGCCCCCACGTGCAGACGTCAATCTGCAGTGGCTCGGGTCAAGGTCGTGGATCCCACACACAAGGGGTGTGCATATGCTCGGAAGGTCTCAACCATGCAGCAGCAGGAGGAGCGTATGCAACGCAAGCAGCCAGAGCTGGAAGGAGTAGGGGCATCATGGTCACACGTTAAGACAGGCCCACTCACAATACTACATACATGCAGCAGGGTGACGCACACATGCAAGTTTGCGTGCAAGGTGCAAGAGGTGTCCCGAGTCATCCTAGGCATTTGGGTGTGTCACATCAGTGGTGACGCGGTGAGACGACACATTTCTAGGCCAAGTGGCAATGACACACATCACAGGACCAGCAGGTCTCACCAAAGGAAAAGGACTACGCATCCTACAGGCAACAGAGCAAAAGAAAATTTTCAAGCAAGGAAAAATTTCGCTGCATGTGGCGTGGAAAGCAGCGGTCCAGGCAAGCCCTGCATGCATGCGTCAAGCGCAATGAGCAGTAGCTCGACACATGCATCTGGCATGGGAGGTGTTAGCTCGAGAGGATGTGTAGGCGCATAGGCTGCTGGCGATGGGTCCCAGCAGCAATCCCACCCATAGGAAGTTGGCACAGATGGCAGCAGTAGGCACTGGGGGGGGGGGTCAGCGGTGCTGACTGGAGACCTAGAACGGACACAATGTTTCTAGAGGAGGAGCTCCAAGAGGAGCCTGTGGTGCCAGTGGAGAAAGAACAGATAGGTGTAGATGCCGGTGTAGCACAGTGGAAGATGATGGGCATAGAGTGGTAGGCAGAGCATCAGGAGTAAGAAATCAAGGAGAGCACCAGGTGTGGAAGCGCATAAGAAATTGGCTGTGCAGAAAGCGTTAAATCGAGTTACGACATAGGTACGGGAGCAAGAGAGAAGATTGGCGTGATCAAGATAAAGAAACAAGATTAAGTTGGTGAATATTAGAGTCAATCTTGTTTTAATAGGTCTGGTTTATTTTTGGAGAGTTTGTTTGGTATTTAGAAAGTATACATATAGGAGTAGAGAGAGGAAGTAGATGCCGAGTCGGTTTTTTAGTCCATTTTCTATGTGCGTGTGCCATACATGTATTAGTATATAAGCATGGGTATTGTAAGAGTTATTAGACAAGCCACCGAGAGGGAGAGAAGCACGAAAAGAAAAGTGGAGTGCTTTGGCTCCTGGAGAAACAATCTATGTTCGCGTGTTTTATTTAGTGCATATACCAGAGCAGATGAGCTGCGTGAGGAGCAGAGGAGGTACGCATTGGAAATACGAGTGCACGAGATATCAAGTGCTCGGTGTACTCAAAGTTAATGAGTACCAAGAGAGCTCGAAGGTAATGAGCTCTGGAGTACTTGTACCCAGAGTTTACGAGTACCGTAGGGAGGAGGTCGTAAACAATTTACAAGTGAAGCAGTCATAAATAATTTATGACTACTAAGCGTACGAGTACTGAGTGGTCGTATCCAAAGTTCGTGTACTTGGTGGTCATATCCAACAGCGGTAGCATGGACTGCAGCAGCGGCATAGACCACGGCGTTCGGACCAGCTCGGACAAAAACCCCACTGCCGATCGTCAGAAACAACACTGTCTGAAACCTCTCCTGCCTGGAGAGACGCCACCGTCAGAAACCCCTCCTCTCCAAGGCCGCACCGTTGGCGGAAACCCCATAAACCCCGCACCGCCATTGGAAACCCTGCGCTCATGCCTAGCGGCGGGGTTTTTGGCATGCGGTGGTGCGTCTCGGGGGAGGGGTGAGGGCAACAGCGGCTTGGGAGCCGAGAGGAGAGAGAGAGAGAGAGAGAGAGAGAGAGAGAGAGAGAGAGAGAGAGAGAGAGGGAGGGAGAGAGAAGAAGCTAGCATGAATCTCGGAGTGGCTTGGACAATGTAGGTAGTGCATGCAGTTGTAGGAAAACCACTCTCAGCAGAAATCGATCCCATCCTAAAACATAACATAAACTATCCAAACTGTTCAGCTATTGATATCTTTGTTCCATTAGCAAGAAAAGTTTTTTGGGGTTCGGGGACACCAAAGAAAGAGTGAAAAAAAATCATTTGCTTACTCATGGAGATTTTATTAACCAATTTAATCTTTTGGACAACTAGAAAGTATAGTTCAAACCCCTAGTACAAGCAAAACAAAACCTAGATTACCACATCTCCTTCCATTTCCCTCCGAACTTCCGAGAAGCAAAGCATCCTTGCCTCTCCCGCCATGTCTTCCTCCCCTGTACATATCCCAACACCTCGCCGCCGTCTCTCTCAATTCCCATCAAACCAAGCAATCACTGTTCACTATAATGGCGTCCTCGTCCTCCTCTTCCTCTTCCTCCGGAAAAGCCATTGGGAGCAGCAACGGCTCGCCCATCCAATGCTTCAAGTACTCCAGGCGAGCCACGCTCCGCTCCGTCGTCGGCCGCCCCGACGGCGGCCTCGGGCTGGCAGGGGAGCGCGCGGTGGTCGGCGGCTGGGTGAAGTCCTCCGACGTCGTCAAGGCGAAGCGCGCCGGGCCCGCGTCGCCGCCTAGTAAGTCCGCAGCGGAGACCACCGGCCTGACGTGCATGGACGTGCTGATGTCCAGAGTGTCACTCATCCGCTGCATTGCCAAGCTGATCGCCGGCGGCGTCAACGCCGTTGACAGGGCCTCCTCCGGCTCCACCAGGATCGCTGAGGGGACCGCGCTTGTGCGCATCAACGACGGGTCCTGCCTGCCCGATCTCCAGGTTGTTCATCGATCCATTTCTTATCTTTTTTTTTATCAGTTACAGTTTTGAGATTGGTAGTGAGTATTTTTGTACATGCCGCAATATTTGTTATGTTCAGATAGTGGTGGACTCGTCGTTGTGCCCTCTTGAACAAGTCACTGTGGTTGGAGCTTGTGTATTGGTTGAAGGCACGATAGAGCAGGTCGAAGGCACAGGGCAGCAGTATGTTGTGGAGCTGAGACTGGAGAAAGTTTTGCACATAGGAGCCGTCGATTCCGAGAAGTATCCTCTGTCGAATGCCCACTTGTCTTTAGAGTTTG
The DNA here is from genome assembly GCA_036346575.1 of Dendrocalamus sinicus. NCBI lineage: Eukaryota > Viridiplantae > Streptophyta > Magnoliopsida > Poales > Poaceae > Dendrocalamus > Dendrocalamus sinicus. The sequence continues at coordinate 16,456,704 of CM070675.1, read as the reverse complement.
TCAGGGACTACCCACACCTTGCTGCTCGAACAACGGCGGTAAGAGGAAAAACTCATGACTGCTTAATTTGACATAATCATGAATTTACAATTTATTTTGGTGACTCGTCAGAGGTCATGTAATGATGCAAATAAGCTTTTCTTTCTCAAATGAATATTAGACATGCTTACATCCATGCTGCAGGTTGCCTCAACTGCTCGTGTACGGAGTGAATTGATCCATGCCGCGCATGCATTTTTCAAAACAAATGGGTTCTTCCATGTGAATACCCCCATTATAACAACCAGTGCAGGAAGCCGCAGCAAAATGTTCCGTATAACGCGTCTTTTCAGTAAATCAGATGACAGTGGCATCACACCAGAAGTTGTTAGAGCCGCCATCAAGTCGAAGCACTGAAGCGAAGTGAAAGCAACAAAGAAGCACTTGAAGCTGCGGAACAGGACCTCCAGAAGGCGAATGAGCTTGCAAGACAGTTGGAACAGGGAGGAAGTACAGACTTCCCCAATGAATTCTTTCCCCGTCAAGCCTATCTTTCACCTTGTCATACACTACATCTTGAGACTCATGCCTGCGCACTCAGCAGTGTCTACACATTCAGCCCGGCATTCCAGGCTGAAAGCTTAGAACACGAGAAGCGCCTGGCAGAGAGGTGGACCATTGATGCAGAGCTTGCCTTCTCCGAACTTGAGGTATGGAGTTCATATTCAGACAGTAAAATTATTCAGAACTTGATATCATTTTGTTGTTTCAGGATGCAATCTCCTGCGCCGAGGATTGTCTGAAGTCTCTTTGTAGTGCGGTGTCAAAACATTGTTCAGATGAGCTGAAGATTCTTTTGACTCAGGCAGACGGTACCACTAATGACCGTGTTGAATTTGCAGTGTCCAGCCCCTGGCAAAGGATTAGCTACACTGAAGCTATCAAAACTCTTCTGCAGGTACTTTTTAATAGTCAGAGTGTACTTACGGTATTGTTTCTGCACTGTCAAATGTAAATATGACATGAGTTGCTAATCATCAGGCCACAGATAAATCATTTGAAGCAAAAGTTGAGTGGGGCATGCCATTGTCGTATGAACATCTGAGGTATTCAAATGATTTATTTCAGAGGAAACCTGTGCCCTTTACAAAGTTCTTTTTCTTTGCAAGGGGCCCTTTAAAAAGTTCTCATAGCATTTGTTCTTTTTTTTTTTGTGAAAACATTGTCAGTTTTCTTGCTGATTCCTACAAGAAGCCAGTGATCATATTCGAGTATCCCAAACAACTGAAGCCATTTTATGCACGGCTGCAAGAAGACGGGAAGACGGTATCTGCATTTGACATAGTTGTGCCGAAGGTGAACAAAATATTTCCAATAGACAAGGAAAAATTTTCCAATTCAAGTCTAACATCACGGTTTTTATATTGAATGCTAGCTAAATTGTTCTGTTATTCAGGTTGGCATTGTAACATGTGGAGCTCAAAAGGAGGAAAGGATGGATAATTTAACTTCAAGGTAGTGTGGTTAATAAAATTCTGTTGCCCCCTTGAATGATCTATGTTGTCAATGAAGTCCCAAAATATTACAATTATCATACTTATTCAAAACTTTTTTTTATGTGAATGTCAAAACTGACAACAACCCTCTCCGTGTTAGAGAGCGTAAACCAGTGAAAACCCGTGAAAACCATGTATTCGAAGTTTTAAAAAATTCTCAAAAAAAAATCAAATGTAGGTTAGGGAATTTTCTATAACCACACAAAAATTGAGGATCAAATTCTGCCTGAAGAGTAACAAATCACTATTCATGAAGAATTTGTTTTTATATCTTGCAAATGAAGTTGAGTTTGATCCTAAATTTTTTAAGGTTTAAGAGAACATCTCGTCCCTACATGTATTTTTTGCGGGGAAATTTTGAAAACTTTGAAGAAATGGTTCTCAACTTTTAGGCGGTTTTCACTGGATATGTCCTCTTGGTGGTACATGCAGGAGTAAAACAACAAGCTTCGGAATTCAAAAAATTATTACAGACGACACAAACGGATTGGGAAAATGAGATTTTGAATAAAAAATTACATTTGTATATTCTTTTCTTATTTTATACATAAATTTTCTTCTATTGCTTTGGGATGAATGCCAGCACTGACAAAAGTATATCGATTTCTGCTGCTGTTGTCCTAAAGAAGCCACCATTTTTTTGTGTTAAAAGCTTCAAACAACTGGCACAAAAAATGGAAATAATTAAGCTGTTGTTTCATGATCTTACCATTCACAAGGAGCACTATCATATCCATCTTTACTGCAGGATCGACGAGTTAGGACTGCCACATGAACAGCTGGAATGGTATTTGGACACACGCAGGCATGGAACTGTAAAGCACTCTGGTTTCAGCATAGACTTGGAGCGCCTCATCCTGTTTGTCACCGGTCTCAAGGACGTTCGAGATGTGATCCCATTCCCAAGAACCAAAGGCAATGCAAAATGTTAGACAACAAATCAATCATGGGATCAGGGAGGAGGTAGCACAAGCTGAGAGGAACTCCAAATTAATACTTGCTCAGCTTCTGTTAATTCCTGTAAACGTATGGAGAAAGATGTACTGAAATTGTAAAGAGCCAGAGGAACCTATACAAAACTTCTCATCTCTCCTTTAATGTGGTACAATGTGATTTTGGTTAAGCATTCACCTAATATCTGTCGGAATATTTGGGCTTCTCCCAAATAGAAATTCATATAAATCACAAAGCCCCATTTATGCATGGCAAGAGGTGGGAACAATAATAACCCCACATTGCTTCCTAGTGAGGCACACACAATTATAAGTGAGAAAGCGCGTGAATGGAGTGGCGAGTGGGATTTGCAAAGAGGAGTTGGTCTTTTCTTTTAGAAAGTGGTTGACCCCACAGAATCAATGTATTTGGGACGATTTGTTAAACAAACTAAAGTCATCCTAGATGGCAAAGAAGACAGCTCTATGAGCTTGGGAAAGTAAAGGGTTACATCTATGTCGGACCTATATTTAGCTAAGCCAGAATACTCTGTAAAACCACTGCACTATTCCCTGAATCAGTAGATAGTGCTTATAGATACATTGTTGAATCATTTCATACATAACGTAAATCGTACCACACATTAACATTACAAGTTATCAGAGTTCAAATAAACTGGTCGCCACAGGTCAAGTTTACGATAGGGTCGTTCAAGCCAAATGATTATATTACACAAACGCAGAAGCAAAAAAGGGGAAGACACATCTCGCCACAGGCAATGACTGGGATAATCTGTGTACGAACAATATTACCCAACGATGTGGATAATATTGATGTACGCAGGTATTAATCTGGTCGGCTTAACTGAGACCTAGATTGTTAGAGACTAAACTAATCTCCACCATCTTTATTATCATTAGCTCCTTGTCCTCATTGAAGACGTAACGACCTTGATCCACTGGTTCTGAAGGGTTTTGAGAGTGAGGGTAAGCACATACAACAGTGCTCCATGAGCTAACACACAAAATGTATGTATTTATATATGCAAGGTTTGACAAGGATGGCTCTGGTTCCTTTATTTATTAAAAGCAATATTTTGAATTACCATAATTAACAAATCCTATGACTTAGCGTTTTAATCAATCATATTTTATTGAAGAGATTAAAAGTGTGCAATATTTATATTGGTGCAGGTTCCATTCACATGTTATATGGTTCCATCCACCGTATGCTTAATTTTGATCATTACAGTTATGTCCACCTTATTAATAGTACTGAGTTACCTCCACTCAGGAAAAAGCCAAATTCAAGGTTACTTCTACCCACAAAGGTTTTTGAAATAGAAACTAACTTGAGCAAGTTTCCATATCTGAGTCAGAAAGGCCGTGTCAGTTGCCTATAAGATATAGGCATGGCATTCTATTGTTAGACAATGATGAACTTAAGACTTATAAACAAAGCGACGATGGACCCAGAATATGAGAAATGGTTTAGAGCTATGAGATCCAAAATTGAATCCGTGTATAACAATCAAGTTTGGAACTTAGTTTATCTACCTGTTGGTGTAAAAACCATTAAGTGCAACTAGGTTTTTAAGAAAAAGATAGATATGGATAGAAATGTTCATATCCATAAGGCACGATTGGTGGTGAAGGATTTCAAACAAGTACAAGGTGTTGTCTATGATGAGAATTTTACGCCCGTCTCTATGCTCACGTTTGTCTGAATCCTTCTAGTTATTGTTGCATATTTGATTATGAGATATAGGGACTTTCCGAAATAGAAACTTCAGTGAAAATGTATACATAATAAAACTTGAAGGTTTTGTCGACTCATAAAATACAAGCAAGATATGCAAGGTTAAAAAATCTATCAATGGATTGAAGCAAGCATTTCAGAGTTGCAATATTTGTTTTGATGAGGTAGTTAAAGGCTTTGGTTTTATCAAGAATGAAGAAGAGCCTTATGTTTACGAAAGAGCTAGTGGGAGCGTACTTATTTTTCTGATCTTACATGTGGATAACATATTATTGATCGAAAATGATATTCTTATATTGGAATCATCAAGTCTTCATTAAGAAATAGTTTCTCTATAAAAGATTTAGGAGATATAGCGTACATCTTGGCATAAAGATCTATAGGGATAGATCTAAAAGGCGAATTGGATTAAGCGAGGATACATACATTGGCAAGGTGTTGAAGTGATTCAATGTGGAGGATTGCAAGAAGGGTTTTTTGCCCATGTAACATGACATTAGTCTTAGTGAGAGTTAGCGTTCTTCAACATCTAATGAGCGGGACCAAATTAGTAAGATTCCATATATTTCTGTTATTGGGTCCATCATGTATACCATGCTTTGTACACATCAAAATGTGTCATATGTTGCAAGTGTTACGAGCATCTATCATATGTTGGGCAATGGAGTAGCCTCCCTGACACACAGTTAGCAAGATGATGATCCCTAAGGTGCCGCTAGGTGATGGGGAAGCCTCGCTAGCATGTGTTGGGCGATGGGGGAAGCCTCATCAGCATAGGACGTCAATATCGTGACAAGCATCGTATCTAAGAAAATACGAATGAACCAGTTGTGGTTAGAGTTGGGGTGGCTATGGGTAAAATGATACAAGCATGCGCAGTGCTAAATAAAATTATGAATTCAAGCCTATCTCCTAGACTGATGGCTATGGAAGCCTAGAGGGGGTCTTTTATCTGAATACGAGTGTTCAGTAGATTTCTAAATTAACAATCTAAAATTCTTTCAAAACCTAAAAACTTTTATTTCCCAAATGAGAATAGGAATGAGAATGGATGTTTCAGGAGTGTTAGATTATGAGCATACAATGCATTTTTGTTAAATAAACTTGCTGAGTACTCTACACTCACCCTTGCTATTAATCCTCCTTGTTAGAGGTGAGTCGATACGGCGATCCACACAATCATATGAAGGCCTACGCTGAGGACATCTACACCAAAGGAAGCGAGCTCGGCCTGGAGTATGACTTGTACGAGAGGGACACCCCATATGGGGGTGGGTTGAGTGGATGATGGCTAGGAGCTGTTTCCATGAACCTAACTATACTAGTGTGTAGCTATCTACCAGTCTTAGTATTTGTATAATACTTAGTTGGAACCATTTCTTTTCCCATCATTGTAATATTTGGGTAGACTTGATAAGCCCTATTTTGGACTGTAGCCCTATACGACAATGGTATTGTAATAATATTATACCTTCTCTAATTATTGTTTTGCCGCAACACTCTGATAAGCTTGTTATTCGTTGAAGCAGTGTTCTACCAGCTAAATGAATAATAATCCATTGACTAGATGGTTGTAGGACTTAAGGAGGCTATTTTCTTGCTATATGACATTAACTATCTTTAGTAATTCTCATCACTATTTCATCTCTTGCCTAGCAAAAACTTAATTTCAGCATGGTACCACTTATTTTCTTGCAAAAATTTAAGTTAGACCACCACATCTAATTAGAACCAGAGAGGGCAGTGGTGATGAGAATAACGGTCATGGTAGCGAGGATGGGTTAGAGTGAGGTACTAGTTTTATTTCAGCTATAGTGGGGTCAATTCTGCAAAATAATGGCGGTAACTAGCAAGTAATGCATGTTAATTAAGAAATTGAGGCTAAATTGTGAAATGTATAACCCTAGCATGCTTATATTTATTTTGAACTTCCTATCTCGTAATGCATGTCTGGTACGTTGCATTATTATTGTATTTGCATTCATTCTAGGTAGACTTGTTGTTGATGCTTAATTCTCTTAGTGTTTAGATGTGTTTCTGCATTTAAATTGTTGCATATAACCAAGTATATGGGTGTTTTTATGTTATTGCAATAGTAGCGATATAGGGAAATCTAGAGTAAACATTAGTAACTACAATGGTCTAGAAGTGAGCCAAGCTCAAAGATCTCTCTTCTTTTCACTCTTATAAATAAATAAACTCTTCCGCCATTACAAAAATCAAGTAGAGGCAAGTATAGAAAGATAAATATTATAACTTCTAGTGATGGCAGATGATCCAACATAAAACTAACTTATCTCACTTTTGCACAAGAGATTTTCCAGATGAGTGGTCCGTGGCACTACCGAATGCATAAGTTTTAGACGTACCTAGGAACGAAGTCCTAGAAGTACGCAGGAATGAGCCCTAAGCGCTTCCCCAAATGTGTAGTTTGGAGTGTTCTTGAGCTAGAAGTCTCGGGCGCGCCTAGGCGTGTGTGATCTAGGGTAGTGTAGGTTCACACTCAGAGGCAAGCTCTAATAAGTGTGTCCCAAACACGTAGTTTGGGCCGGTCTCGAGAAGGGATCTCGAGTGTGGCTAGGCACGTAGACCTAGAGCAATGTAACATTTGGTTTTTATTGAATCTCTTTGTTTCTTGGTGTTATTTGCCTAATGAGTGTCCTGCAAGGTGATGATCAAGATCAAGCAGGAAGTAACGTTGTTTTCTATCACTTAAACATAGACTTCTCCTCTACTCACATGCTAAACATTAATAAGAAATTTAGTGTCTCTAAGATAAATAAAAACTAATTCTTACCTCTTGTAAAAGCTTGCTGCAAGAGAATGGGTAATGTTATGACAAGCAAATATCCCTAAAAGTATAACCTCATAAGCCTAATCATTAATAAAATTGATTTGACCACCCTGCAGAATGAGTAATCACAGCCTCAATGAGTAGGACCTAGGTTTATGGTGTCCTATCAAAGAAAGCACAATCCTCTATCATTCCTAAAGTCATCCACACAGAACCCTCAGGGACTACCAGACCGTGATTAGAGTTGTTGAGGGACAAGACATAGGTGTTTCATTCCTTATCACCCCCATTTACCTTCACCGTTTTATTTTAATTTAGACCTGATTCCTTTCGCATAGATATTCTAAAACCAAAGCCTTTGCATCCCAATCCAACATTCCTATGATCTTGATAATCTCAGCCTCCATGATTTGCATGGATTGATTTGTACGAATGATGCTATCTATTTTGGTGCACTTCCCCAATTCACGAATATATTCATCGACCTTTGGCATAATCTCCATGGCATAACTTTGACCATTAATTTATAAAATAAATCGATGAGAAAAAGGAAGAAGGGGGGTTTTGACATGATACTAGGGAAGGAGTATTTTCAAAAAATCTATTGGCACAATTCTATATAAATATTTTTATGCATATTAGTGTTTAAATTTGGAAAGTTTATATCATGCATTCCATGATAACATGTATTATGAATAGAGGGAAGTGTCTGTCTCTCCAATATCATTGATCCGACCTACTTCAAACTCAAAACCACATAGCAATACCCTACTCCTAGGTGTAACCAGTTACTCTCCACACCTACAAGTCATCATAGTAGTACCTATTGAATCTTGAGGGCATATGTCATGCTTGGATGGAGTAGTATCAATCCAGACATGGTTTTTTTATGCCAAAACTTTACACAATAGAATGCCAGGCTCTTGAGTGCATACCCAATAGACACTAGAATAGTGTACTGGCCTTAGTAATCATTCCACCAAACATACCATACCTACCCTCCATTTGAATTGTCCTATTCAATTGTGGATCCTTAAGCAAGTCCTTTACTGTTGAATTACCTAAGGGCATCTAATAATGGATACCTTCCAAGCCCTCCAGCATAGGCTAAAGATAGGCAACCATGCATGGATTAGTGGAAACTCATTTCGTGTAAAGTGAGGCCTACCCCATCGTTTCCCTAAACATAAACATAACACCTGATCCTCATAGGATTCTTGTTCTTTCTAGTACTTCATAACCATTGATGCAACTAATAGAACCGATTGGACCACTCTACAGGATGGATGACCCCACTCTGACTAAGCCTGACCTCACCACTAGGCTAAGATTCACTGGTGACAATCAATCTAGAGATGCTCGACCACCAGATAGCCAAAGTGCCTTATTGGGACAAGGGCAGCTTCCGAGTCTACCAGAAGTCGGTGATGTTGGGAACTTAGGAAACACCGGTAATGCCAGCAATATGGAAGACCTTCTTAAGTTCATAGAAAATTCTCGCAAGGAGTCTCAAGAAAGTTAGAACCATTTCCAAGTGGCCCTGTTGTTAAGAATAGCCCCCATGAGTTAGTGTAAACCTAATGCTGGAGTAAGCCTGGGGGAGTTCCTACAAACTCATCTACCGACATTCTCCAGGATGGCAGATCCATTGAAGGTGAATGATTGGCTGCAGGAGGTTGAAAATAAACTAAATATAGTAGGATGTTCGAAGGAGGAGAAAGTTCGCTATGCTTTACACTAGTTGATGAGACCAGCTGCAATTTAGTGGCTAAACTTTAATAGAAACGGAGCTAGTAGCCGTCAAATCACTTGGGTGAAATTTACCAGAAATTTTTGTAAGACTCATGTGCCACAAGGGAGGATGGACATTAAGAAGCAAGAGTTTCATGCCTTATCACTGGGGGCAGGATGATAACTGAATACCTACATCAGTTTAATGAGTTAGCCCGTTATATCCCAAGTGACATAGACTCCAAAGAAAGGAAAATCTACAAGTTCAAAGAAGGGATGAACCCATACGTAAAAATGCACTTATCCATACACAAGATCATCAAATTTCAGGACCTTGTGAACCAAGCCATCATTCTTGAACACGAGCATGCCAACCTAAATGAAGAAAGAAGGAAGAAAGCAAAACTGGACCAACGCCATATAACACTAGGTTGAGCATGCCCTCAAATGAATCTACTACAACATGAGCATGCCAACCTAAATGAAGAAAGAAGGAAGAAAGCAAAACTGGACCAACGCCATATAACACTAGGTTGAGCATGCCCTCAAATGAATCTACTACAGCTCGACTTTCATAGTAGCTAGGTGTGCCAAATGCAGAGAAAGAATACACCTTGCCAAAAACTACCTAGTAGGTACTGAGATATGCTTCAACTGTGGAGAAGAAGGACACCTCAAGATGAACTGCCCCTATCTTGCCAAATCAACTAGGCCACTAGTACGACTAACTCGGGGGACATAGATGCAAGTTTGAATGCAAGACCCACCCGTGGAATGAGGACGAGGAGGGCCTGCGAGTATGATAGTGATAGAAGCGGCATGTATAGAACCAGCAAGAGGATTGGCCCGATTGAATAAGTGGCAATTAAATAATTGAGGGAAGCAACGGATGCTGTCAAGGCCAAACCACATATTCTACCCTTAGTTAGCCCAACACTTTTAATTCCGATACCACCTAATTAATTAGCTCTCAAAAAAATTATTTCAAAAAATTACTAGCTGTGCACCATGTAAAGGATCATTGTAAAACCTACCCCTAACCTTTGTTAGTCAATATCGATTTTAGGGATGGAATCTTTTCCAAGGGGATGAGGATGTAATGCCCCGTGTTTTTAAAACTAAACCTAATTGCTGATTTCTCATCGACAGTAGTATTTAACCAAGTAGTTAGCATTGTCCTTGCCATCACTCCAATCATTTAAAATTGTGCAGCAACTAAAATTGAATAGAAGATGACAAACTAAATTAATACTAGTCACAACATACAATGAAAACCAATGTCATTACTTCTATTGACAATTACATAGTGAGTAAAACAATTAAAAATTTATAACAGAGAGCATCTCATACATAATTAAAATTTATCAGGAGCTACAAGATTTGAATTACATTGTGTTCATTTCATACATTAATTACAATCGATAGATTTACCAAAAATCAACGACAGTATTAATTGCAAGATAAATCAGGACCCTAGTTTAATTATCAAAATGAGAATTTTGCTTAATGAGATACCAGATTGTCCGGGGCTAGTTGGCACCTCTCGCAGTCGTAGGATTTCATCACCTGGTGTTAAAAACCAACTTGAATCCATTCCAAAATTCCATTTCCTAGCCAATGAGCCAAAATATCCAAATCTAACCCACTATGCATAGTAGCACACTAGAGGCACAGGAGGACGCAGGAGAGCACCAAGGAGGAGATAAGGCCGAAGCCATTCCATCGAGAGAGACCCCTCCCCAAATCCATTTCTTCTTCCCAGAAATCCATCACCCCTCCCATTGCCATTCAATCGGCCACAGCAAGACAAGGAGCAAGACAAGGAGACAAGCCAGCAAGACCAAGGGAGCAAGGTAGCAATGCCTCAAGCACTAGGAGGAGAAGGCAACAAGCCCCCACAAGCACCATCAGCACCACCAGGCCAAGAAAGTGACCAACGAAGCCAAGATTTGATTCCTTCCCAAACCAAGCCAACAAATGACCGACAAGATAACCCACAATCCATTCTTAATATTTTGTCACTTTATCGGGGCCACACCATGTGAACCACCATGCATAAATAAATCATTCTACCATAGCAATACTGTACCCCTCACAGAGTAGTGGAAGAGGGGAGTAGTGGGGGAGGAGTATACCATAGGTGAGACCATAGTGGTGACAGCATGCCACAATCGGCCAACCACATGCACCCGATAGCCACCCCATGCTCCCTGGCACATGGGAAGGCCTCGAGCCTTGTCATAGCAAGCCAATGCAGCATACAACCACTACCTTCGCCATCCACACACAAAATCAATGCAAATCATAGATTTAAAATCAAGCAAACTCATATTTAAAGGGAACTAAAGGGGGAATAGAGTTAGGAGAAGCTTTGGAGGCGGGGGGAAAGGTGCTGGAGAGAGAATGCCGGCGAGCAGGGAGGAATAGTCGGTTGCGGCTAAGCCCAAGGGCAGTGAGTGTAGGAAAGGCGCATGAGAGCCAAAGGAAGGGCAGCAGGCACTGGCAGATGGGGCTGAGCTAGAGGGCGACGGGCATAGTAGAGGCTCACGGGAGCCAAGGGTTAGGCTGCGCCAAGATAAGTTAGGACCACAGAGCCAAAGGCATGGAGAAAGAGAGACCACAAGTACGGAGGAAGAAGAGATAAGGAGCAAGAACTGGTGGATAGCCTCATGCAATGAATAGGAAAAGAGGGGAGGAGAGAGATAGGTAAGAGAGAGAGAGAGAGGAGGCACGTGCAATACAAATTTTATTCATGAATTTTAATACCGAGTATTCCATTACATGATTAATTTATCCAATAAAATTTTGTTAGTTATATTAAATCACAAAACTCCATTAGCAAATATCTCTAATTATTAAAAATAAATTAAGTGCCATCAGGAGATTAAAACTTGTATGCACGATTTAAATTGCATTTAAGTCATAAAAATCCGCAATGGACTAAATTAATTTCGAGGATCACAAGGAATGCCTTAGTACAATTTAATTTTTTTTGTATCTGTAAATTAAATTATAGCATATGTACTAATTACAAAAATTCACGTGAGTGAACCAGAAACCCATATTTTCAATTCGTACTCAGGCAAGCATACCCTTGAACATGTAATCGATTATCTTTAGTAAAAACAAGTATTTACCTATTAAATTATTATCACTCTACATAAAAGTGAAACCATATTTTAATCAGGATAAAGGCTATGAGAAAGAAATGAAAAAGATATTATGGTCTCAACTACTGGAGTAGTTGACCCATAGGATAAGCAAGGGTAGGCAGTTGCGGAAGGCACTATCGTACGAAGAGTTAAGGGTAGGCAATTGGAGAAGCCATTATTGTGCTAGTAAATAAGAGGTGGGTAGAGGGTGCTCGTGGCAATAAAAAGGGGCATGGTTGGGACTCTCTGCATAGGAATATTATATAAAGATAAACCAACTTTCACTCGTGTACGAGCCTTATTATCGTATCAGCCATGCTCCCATTTAGGACGGGTAAAAAATGCTACTCTATCAAAGTTAATTATAACTCCATTTGGGTATGCGAGACTAGTTAAGGCCAAGAGAGGCATGACCCATGATGGGTGCTAGGTGATGGGGAAACCTCCCTAGCACGTGTCGAACGATGGGGTAGCCTCCTTGACACATAGTTAGCAAGGTGGTGCTAAGTGATGGGGAAACCTCTCCAGCATGTGTCGAGCGATGGGGAAGCCTCCTCAGCACAAAGGTCAACATCGTGATAACTGGGTGGAGTTATAATACACTCAAGTAGCACTACCACACAGGGTCATCACATACGGTTCTAAAACCTCATCATAGACTATTTTTGAACTGTCTGATTTGTTGCATTTGTGATAATAGACAGTATCACAGATGATTTGTGATCTGTCTGTGATAAGTCATAGCACAGATGGTATGTATAAAGAACCATTTGTGAAGTCCTATTATGTATCACAGACGGTTATATGTATTAACTGTCTGTGATGGGAGACATATCACAGATGGTTGGTACAAATAATTGTCTGTGATATCCTACATATCACACATTATTTTTTGTTAGAGCCGTTTGTCATATTAGGCCTTCACAGACGGTTTATGCTACAAAACCGTCTGTGATAGTACGTTCTGTACCCAAATTTTTTGTTTTCTGGCTAGCCTCAGGAAAGGATAGCCATCCCTCTGAAAAAAGCAAGCAAATGCAAGAAGATATATATCACAAATACATAGTTATCACAGATATATCACAAATACACAAATTTAAAGACTGCAGATGAATTGTGATAATATTTACAGATTGCAAATGAATGAATTACAATTGAATCAAATGTTCAAACATGTATTAATCATTGTCGTCGGGGTAAAACTCTCCTTTCAAGTCAATGACCTTCGTCAAGAAGAAGGTAGAGAGGCATCCTCGAACATCTGAGAGTCTGTGCAGACCATATATACTTGATTTGATTGTTATGCCTTGTCGCTAGGAGGAGCAAAGTAGTAAGCACATATACTTAAATTGATAATTAAGAAATAATTATTGTGAGATTGAAAAACCTCTGGATCATTCATCTTAGCACTCATCATGATTTTGTGCATATGACGGCAAACGTAGAATGCATATAGGTTACCTTGTAGCAGCTGGTGGCACTGCCAAAATAGAATTACTTACATATAGGTATAGTTAGTTCGAGAGGCATTATTATGAAGTGTGATATAGGATTATTGTATTCTAGCTGGTACTAAAAATCACGTGATGTGTTGCAGTATAGTGCTCTATTCCTTGTGTCTCCCTCCCCTAGCAACGTAGGCGCTAAACAACCTATATGATTCCAAAAAATTATCCTCATCCATTGCAAACGAAGAGAAGACTATAATAGAGTTATATGGAGGAAATGGGCATAGCTGTCGAGTGTTTGTTGAATAAGGGTGAAGTCATGGTTGTTCATGAGTAGAGAATTAAGGTATATTATCTTGTTTCACTTTGGTACAATCACTAACAGGATCCAGTGCCACCTACTCATGTATGTCGCCATAGTCGTAAAACCTAAGTTTGTGTTGCATATGAAGTACAAATTTGCACAGTAACTAGTGAAGTAGTTACATCTAGTTGTAGGGCACCAGTATGTACTCCTTATTGCCCTAAGCAAGCAGTCCTGTCATTATCACTACTACAAAAAGGGTCATCCTGGACGCCTCATCACGGACGGTTCAACACAAACCGTCAGTGATAAAGTTACCATAGTCAGTATTACAAGATGGACCATCTAAGTTCACCACGATAGAAAGAACTGTCTACGATAACCTACTTATCATAAACCGTTTCTATTCTGAACCATCTGTGACGTCTGTACTTATCACATATGGGTTTTGTTTTGAATCATCTGTAATGTATCATAGACTGTTCAGAACAAAAACCATCTGTGATGACCTACTTATCACAGACGGTTCTTTACTAAGAACCATTTGTGATAATATTTTAATTTACCCACTCTCTCCAATTTGAATTTCCCACTCATCTTGCTGGATTTGCTCTTTAAAATATAAGACTCAGCTGTTCTTCTCCCCATCTCCTCTTCTCTCTTCTAACTTCTCCTCCACTCCTCTTCTCTCTTCTCACTTCTCACTTCTCCTTGCCAAATTTTCCCTTAAAAATAGAAAGCTTGGCTAACTATCTCCTCGAGCTCCTCCACCTCTTGTTGTGACACTATAGTTCACTAAATAAGGCACTCTTGTTGTAAGAGTGCCTTGTACAATGTCACCGTCGTGACACAATAGTGATGCTACCACTACTAGCCTCTCCTTCATCGCCAGTGATATATCCCCCCTCTCTTCCTTGATAATTAGTTCTTGTGATGATTGATGGATGGCTAGGGTTTTGGTCCTTATTGAAATTCATATTTTATTGTAGAATTTGCTGATATGATGCACATGGCTACTAACAGACTAGGCGCATACGGCCACGACTTACGACCATGGGTTACGACCATGGCTTACAACCGCGTGCCTAAGACCACAATATACCAAAGTGTCAGGATCAGATTTTTGAATCCGAACCCTCTGTGTATTACTACACTAATCTCAGATCAAAGCTAGTGGACACAGTCAAACAGTTATGATTACATAACCAACAACGCTTTATTATAATAAAAGAGAGTATAGGCCTTATGGCTACTTTATTACAACTAAGGTTACAAGACCTCTCAAACTAACAAAACACAGTGGAAGCAGAAATGAACTTTGACGATGGCCCATCAATACGCTACAGGCAATTAACTAGAGAAGTGCAATCTAGTACTCCAGGAAGCCTTCGTTGAATCCACACGCGAAGTAGTCGTAGGCTCCTTCTTGATTTTCATAACCCTCTGAGAGTTATTTTGAGTGTAGCATGTGAGTACATAAAGTACTCCGCAAGTCTTGGAAAAAATGCAGTAGATGCAAGGCTTAACAAAGAAGGATAATATGGTTCTTTTGTACAAGGTAGTATTGTGTTTCAAATACCATAATAAATTCTCAAAAACATAAATTTAACAAAGTAATTGCAATAACTAAAACTAAATAAATTCTCTAGTGAAGGTTCCAACCACTAATACCAGTAAACAGACTCTAACCGCCAAGGTTCAAAACTACGGGTTCCATCCACCCGCACTGGACACACTCCCAAGAGTTCCATCCACTCTTGAGTTCCCAAACTTTTACTTTGAAACCAAAACCAAAGATCTACCAGGTGAAAGCACACATCACCCGCCCTTGACCGTTGGCATGGTTATTCGAATAGTTTTACACTCTACAGAGGTTGTACAACTTTATTCACAAGAGATAGTCATCTTAATAGCCAACATTCTCTAGGCATGAGACCGAGATAATTTATCACAAAGCTTTTACCTCACTCCGATCTAGCTAGACACCACCCGTTAAGGTTTCACCCTAAAGGGTTAAATCCACCACAGTCAGAAGCCGCCTCTTGCGCCGTATGAGTACAGTAAATCCCTGTGCCTCACTGTGAGTAAACCAGTAAATCCCTGGCACCCACTTACCACTGGTGATATCTAAACTAAACATTTGGAAGTTAATCGGCTAGGTCATACCCATATAGTCTTGTGGTTGTACAGTAGTGCTCAGTTTGGACAATCATAAGCATCGGTCCTTAATTGACTCGAGTGGCACAATCACAATACAAGTTCTTGTGCTAAATCTGCACCAACCAGATCTTACCATCCGCCCAAGTCTAAAGCCAATTTTCATCATTTTATTTTATGTTATAAACAATGGCAACACCTATTGCCATACACTTGATAAAAGTAATTGTTTAGAGATTTGATAACATTATTCCCACCAATAGGGTTATAGTGACCGATAAGCTTGTCTAAGCAATTACTACCATTCTAAAGTTAACAAATATCATAATAATCTCAATACTGAGACAAGGGAAGCCTACAGTGACAAAGGTACATGGTTGTCAACTTCAAATGAGGATATAACAAATTTGGATTAGATAATAACCTTAAGACATACATTAACATTTTATGTAACATAGCAATGCAAGTAAATTTGAAATAATAAAATGATTTTTTTGAAAACAAGGTACAAGATGATCAAAGGAGACTTGCCTTCCTGCATGTTGTCTGGACCTTCCTGCTGTGGATCAGAAAACTCTTCGGCGATGTCAGGTTCTATGCACAAAAATGAGAAACCCAAATAAATAAATAAACATAAACGAAGTCACCAAAATACTATATATATATATATATATATATATATATATATTGGAATGGGGTTATGATTTTACATGAATTTAGAAATTTGAATGGGTTCAAACAAAGCTAGGATGAAGAAATACGACTTCCAGAAGTGTTTGCCATGGTCGAAGGGGTTGGATCTTCAGAGAGTGGTCGGAACTACCGAAAGACTATGGCAGCGGTCGATAGTCGAAGGTTAAATGTGGTTGACCAGCTCTGCATGATCTCAGCCACCGAGTGGTCAAAAAAACTTACTAGCTGGTTGGAAGTTTAGAGAAGGGGTGGTCATGGTCGAAAGCGGCGGTAATCGGAGGCTTAGAGTGACATCGGTCGAAAGTAGAGTGAGAAGCAACAGCGGTCGCAACAGCAAGTGGTTAGAAGCGACTGTAGTCAAAAATGACTATGGCCGAAATGATTGAAGGGTCTGGAGAGGTCGAAGAGATCAAATGGTTCGGAGTAGTTGAAGGAATAGGACGGTGTGGAGTGGTCGAAGGATCGATCGGTTGGAGTGGTCGAAGGAATCGATTAGCTCAGGTGGTCAAATAGTTGTGATCAGATGTCTAAATATGGTTGGAAATTTAGACTTGGTCGGTAGTCGAAGTGTCTGTGAGTGGTCGATCATCAATACATGGTCGGAGGGAGTGGTCGAAGTATGTAATGTGGTTGAAAGGTATATGTGGTCGAAAGGTATATGTGGTTGGAAGGTATATGTGGTCGAAAGGTTCGGAGAGGTCAGAACCATTGCAAGTCGAACATTACAGGAACTAGTCCAAGAAGACTGGAACTGGTTGAAGACTTCAAAGTGATCAAATCTTGGTAATCGAAACCTAGTGGTTAGAGGTTGAGAGTGGTCGTAACCGATGAGGTTGTCGTGACCGACCATGGCGATCGTAACACCAAGAGTGGCCGAGTGATAAGAACATGAATCCTATGGATACAACCATATTTGCTCTACTTGTTGTTACAATTACAAGAGCTCCTACGCATCACTTAAATTATGAGGTGAGCTCGTTTCAAAGAGATTTTACTTTATTTGCTAAAGAACTTATGATATTACATAATGAGAGTTTGTTGCGTTTGTTATCATACACCAAGATTTATGATCAAGATCATGCAATACGTGACACTACACATATGTTAAAACCGAGGACGGTATTCCATCAAGAAGGGGAGGATGATGTGACCACGCCACCAACACGTACGACTATAGCGGCCAATATCAAGAATGAACTAAAGGTGAATTCGTTTCTTCAACTTCAACATATTTTAAATAAGAATATGATGCTACCTAATGATGAAAATATATATATTTGTAGCACCACATCACTTTGGAACCAATTGAAGCAAG
This sequence comes from Dendrocalamus sinicus, assembly GCA_036346575.1. NCBI lineage: Eukaryota > Viridiplantae > Streptophyta > Magnoliopsida > Poales > Poaceae > Dendrocalamus > Dendrocalamus sinicus. Next base: position 16,438,884 of record CM070675.1, on the reverse strand, counting down.
GGTTCAAGTTGGACAGGTTTTGGAATCCAATTCGGCCTCCAGATCAATTCGGATTCAGCTTGACAGGCCAACTTCAAACAGCCATAACTTTTGATCCAGAAGGCTTCGGGGCCCGTGAGTACTCGTTGGAAAGATCTTGAGTCTACTTTCAGATGAATCTGGTCTCACCTCAAAATTCCATCCGAGCCGATCAGAAACTGCAAAACAAGTGGCGTCACTTTTCCAGTCCGAGTCAAAGTGGGCCTTGGGCCTTGTAATCACACTTAGACTATTTGGGCCTGCACTAATCATGGGTGTACTGTTCACGTGAACAGTACCCATGAATAGTACCACATCCCCTTTTGTTAGATAAGTGCGGCCTCCCACTCCTATTTAAGGAGGTCGCACCTTTAGTTTTCTCGGGTTTTCTTAAGAGTTTATTCTGCTTAGCAGTTTCGCGCATGTTCGGTTTGAGAACCCCAACTTGTGAACTTAAACATTATTCGCAATTTCAGATTGCATCTTTTACTCTCTGCTTGTGTTCTCGATTCGCTTGCAGGAGATAGCCTTCTGGCGAGGTCAATCGTGTTCGCACGGTTGATAACCAACGAGCGATGGTGTAGTGATTGCGAGGGTTCGATCTGTTTGGTGGAGCCTTTGGATCATCAACGTCGAGATCTCCACAATCGACTTATCAGTACCTCTCGGAAGATCGGGCCATCGTCACATCACCGAGCTATAGTCGTGAGTGACTGTGGTCAAAAACAGCTATGGTCGAAAGCAACGGTGGTCGAAAGTGGCTGCGGTCGAAAGCGACTGCGGTCGTGAGCGACCGTGGTCGGAAGCGGTCGCAGTCGAAAGCGACTGTGGTTGAACATGGAGAGATTGTTTTCAACTGGCATAGGGGTTTACTAGAGTTAGCTAGAGAGTGGACAGCGACAGCGGAAGACGGCGGTGGTAGAGTGCTTCGGTGAGGGAAGGGCTCCGGCGGTGGTCTTGGATGGCGAAGTGGTCGGCGACGTTGTCTCAGTGCGGCAAAGCTGATGGTGTCAATGGCGGCCTCAGCGTTGCCTCAGAGACTTCTCTGGAGAATGGGAGATTGCAGCTAGATGAAAGGGAAGGCAACACGGTGCTCCGATTTATAGCTTTGGCAAAGAAAGGAAATCGACGGGATTTATGGCACCGTGCGATCATTTTGGTATTCAAGGACACGCGAAAGGAAGGGAAAGATGATGAATTAATCACTAGCACAAACTGGGTAGTTTCCAAGTGGAGATGTTGAGGGAAAAAGGAAGGTGATACAGTCACAAAGTTCCAATCTAAGGCTTGATTGAAGAAAGGAAACCGATGAAAAACTAAGGGGAATCAATGGCGTTGATTTTGAGCAGTAAATTTGGAAATGGCCGAAATAAGGCAATGCCAGTTTCTTGGTTTAAAAGTTTTGAAAACTAAAAACGGTTGATTAAATGGCTAAGAAACAGATATGAATTGATTGATTGAGTCATGAGGACAGATTTTTGTTTTGGCATGAGGTGGAGATTAAGTTTGTATGGAGAGTTGACTTGAAAGCCATGGTGTTTTGGTTTGCTACACACTGTCTGTTTGGCTCTTTGGAGAAGATAAATAGTGATCAGGCCAAAGAATAAAAGGAAGGAAGGTGGAAAGAACACACAACAAAGAAGAAGGCCAACTGGTGGCTGGTTTTATTGGAACATTGACGTTAAGCATGCTTGGCTTATGAAAATTCTAGGATAGGTGACCCTTTGGGAATTTTTTAATTTTATTATTTTTGAAAAAGAGAGAAGTGCCAAGAAAAGTAGATAGGACCCAGCAAATTAGAACAAACATTTTTCTGGAGATTTAAAGATTTGAATTTGAATTTGGCATATGGATTGGAATCGGGATTTTGATATTTTTCTTCTAGTATTACACAAATAATCCAAATAAAATTGATATACTTTAAGATACTTAATTTGAAATTAAATTTTTAAAGAAAGAAAATTTTTGGGATGTTACACAAAGCAACAAAATAACAACACGTACAACCTAAACTACGAGCCACCAAAGACATGGCGCCAATCATAAATAGGCTTGCTTTGGTTCATCTGTCTTCTCTGATTGTGCTATTTTATAGCGCAATTGGAGAATGCTGATAAACTGAAGGAGGCCTATTTATGATATCATTAGAACGCAATCACAGACGATTCTTAACTAGAACCGTTTTGTGATAATAGACTATCATAGATGGCTCAAAGTAAGAACTATCTGTGATAATTGTTATCATAGATGGTTCTAGTTAATAACCATCTATGATAAGGGTTATCACAGATGATTCAAAAACCGTCTGTAAAGATCTTAGGGTATTACTGATCCATAAGCACAGACATTTTAAGAAACTATCTGTGGTGACATTTTTGAACCATCTGTGATAAGCTTTTCTATGCACCTTCAGTGATGCATTGCTCAGAAATCAAATATGTGTCGAAAAACCCACCAATTCTAGCAATTCCTGGGCTTCTTGCATCATGTATCTATACATAAGCAATGAGTTATACTATTTATCGGTATTACATAAATGTAGAATGTAATTGTACACATTTATAGTGTCCAGCTTCGTAGAAGTAAGGCGTCGAGGTTGAATAGTTCGAATACATCATCGAAGCCCATGAAGAAGAAGCTCGGTTTGTGGAGGAAATGTTTCTCTGTGTATTTTACAGTGAATCCAGTAAGCTGGTTTGTCTTCCGCTCGTTGGTCCTTCGATGTACCAGGCATGCAAACTCCTGCAACCCATTCTATGGTGGGGTAATAGTGTATTGGGGACCAATTGCATTCTGAGGGAGAACTTCTAGTGCTTGCGAGGCACCTTAATGTTCTTCAACTTGATCTTAGCACCTCACCTTTCATACGTCTTCCCGGGAGATGACTCAGCACAATTTTCTTGTTCCTACGGCGGTGTCTCCACGGGAGCCAATACAATAGTTTTCTGAAGCAGTGGTTAAGGTGGATTCATGGAGGGTTGAGGTGGAGAGGCATGGTCGTGTAGAGATCATAGCACTGCAGGGTCCAGGGCAATGTCCCTCTTGGGCCGCTGATAAAAGTGTGCACAGTATCACCTAGTGTTACAATGTCTTCATTCGGTGGCCTCTCCGGTGGAACGGCCATGAAAGGGTCATGTACCATATCCACCTGAACCTTGGCATAACCCTGCGCCAATTGGGCACTGTGCACCAGTGTCCTTGGTGGGCATGGATACGTCATCTCCCACCCAGTCTCAATGGAAATAAAGCCAACAAGCCTGACTTTGCGGATGCACGACGTGGGCTCTTACATAATGATACATGATTAGCTAAGGCATCCACAGGTCTATCTATGTAGTATTCTAGTGATGTTGTAGGACCGAAATGGCGACAGAGGGGGGGTGAATGTTGCTTTTAAAACCGCCCCCAAAAATCCACCCAATTCTTCTCCAATAGCTATAGAAACTATGAAGCAAGAAAATAATTTTTGCTGAGAAACTGAATGAACTAACTGCTGCAAAGAGAACCAACTGGAGAGCAAAACAGCAGAGATTTGAAGCAAAAAGAACACTCAAACTTGCTGAAAAACTGCAGTAAAATGCTGTCTATATCTTGCTAAAAATTGCAGTAAAGAGCTGCACAAACCTTGCTGAAAAACTGCAGTAAGGTGCTGAAAACTGAGGCAAGGGAAAGCTGAAAACTGCAGTCCGGAAATGCTGAAAACTGCAACCATGAAATGCTGAAACTGCAGTCCAAAAATGCTGAAAACAGCAGCAATGAAATGCTGAAACTGCAGTCCAAAAAGGCTGAAAACAGCAGCAAGAGAATGCTGAAATCTGCAGCCCAGAGATCCTGAAAAATCTGAACTTTGAGCAGTTTCTCACACCTTCCAGAATTTGATGAATTGAGGCTTTTAGACTCAACTTTTTCACTCCAGAGAAACACAGAAATGATCTAAATAGCAAGGAAGGAAAGGGAAGCCAGGGAAACCAAAATAAAATCTCAAATTTCAGAATATGCCCAAATAACTGAAACTTACAGAGTGCAGCACCAAAAATTGAATTACTCCCTAACAAAGGATCCTTTGATTCTGAAACTTGGAGAATATGATAGCAATAGCTACTGGAGCCTATGAGCCAAGTTTCAAGCCATCTCCACAAGGAAAACACAAAAACCCATAAAACCCTAGAAGAACTTGAAAGATTCAGAGAGGAGCACACAAACTCAAATTACTCCATGATCATAAGTCCATTTCTCATGAGGTTTTGCAGGTATGTTAGCAATAGCAAATGGACCTCTCAGATCAAAAGATAGGTCAACTCCTCAAGGGAATCAAGATCTACCTTAAACCCTAGAAACTGAAACCAGGAACAGAGGAGACTCAAAAATTAAATCTGGAATCAAACTAGGTTTGCTCTTGGGATTAAATAGCCAAATGGCTTTTGAGCATCACCCATGACATAGCAACCCATTTTGGCACTTCCCAGTAATCAAGAACTCAAAAAGACGAAAATCCAAAAATCACTCAAGAAAGCAACGAAGAACAGAACAGGAGCACGAACAGAGAGACTTCAGATTTTCATTCATTGGATCAAATGGAATACAGAGGAGTCCCGATACGCATGGACATTAGGACTAAAGGAGTGATTACAATCTCTCAATCCCTCATCTCCCTCTCAATCCTCAAGAACACCAAGAATCTCACCACTTCTTGGGAGGAAGAACACACAGAGAGAGGAGACTCACATAGAAACCATCGTAGAGACACAGAGGGAGCACACTCTGCCTCACAACCAACTGACACCAACTAAAGAGCTAAAGGAAACAACCTTCCTAAAGCCTCTTTTGACTCTAAAACCCTAATTCTATCACAAGTGCTCAAGTGGGCATGTAGCCCCTCACATGTATTTATAGCCTACGGCTAACGGGTCTCCGCCCCGTTACGCCCGCTAAATCCAACGGAGCCCGCTCCCGCTTGTGCAGCCACGCGAATTTCCCGATTCGCCCCTCGTGCACCTTCCGGGAAGCTTCCGCGCTCCTTGCCTCGCACGCCTCGCAACAACCTCGAGTCCACGTCGTCTTCGACACATACCGACCGTTCTGACCTCAGCGCCACCTGCGCCGAGTCCGGTCCACCGTGTCTCGCCACGACTTCGCCTCGACGTCCTGCAGCCACACAGACAAGAAACACGTCAAATAGCACCGCTCGATACATGAAAGCGTAAATAACATCACTTACCATGCCGAAGTCCAAACCTGTCGAAAATATTAGAATATGCATCCTAATCCCATACGACTAAGTTTGACCAAGTCCGACCGAGTCCAATTGCGCCATGCAATGACTCGACTCCGAACTACGCAAACCAAACTCGACTTACCTAAACCAATGTCAATTACTCATCATACACATGTGGTCACCTCCACATGGTCTCTCAATCTCCCCCTTGATGAGTATATTGACAAACCCCGAAAAAGCAATAAGTTGAGTTTGAGTTTGAAGAATCCAACATGGTCCAAAGACAGGAAAATGAAGCTAATGACCATGTCGACAGAAGGAACACTAGAGCAACAACTGAAAGAGCAAATTGTTCTCCAAAGCTCTAAAATGATCTCAAACTAGCTTTTTCTTCTCTATTCTCCCCCTTTTGGCAATAAACACATCAAGAATACCAAATAGAGAATAAGATCACAAATATGGATGAAATGGCTGAAGTCTGATTATTTTTAAGCATTGTGAGCCATGAGAATTATCCATAATGACCATAATGAGATACACCAAGCCATAACTCTATAAAAAGCTATCTAGATCATGACATGACATGTATAAGCTAGTTAGAACACATAGATGACAATCTGAAATATAGTGCATTAAGTGAGAATGTCAAGTCATCAAGAAGTAAAGTCTAACTCGAGATATCCAAGGATGATGTCGGCCATGTCAATTAAGCTAAGCGGAACCAAGAAGCTAATATTGAGACCAACTAGAGTGCTATGCTCAAGAATGAAACATTGGCGCAAGTACTTGGTTCTTTGTGTAGATTAAGCAAATTGAGCACATTAAACATTGTCTTTTGAAGGCATATGGTTGTTTCCAACCCAATTTTTTGTTTATGTGCTAGATCTCAAGCCTTATGCGACTACTCCAAGTAATAAGCTTAAGAAGATAGTCTAGGTCATCCAAAACTCCCCCTGAGTTCATGCCTCGTGCAATGGCAAGCCGTCTCATGAGAAAGAATTGGTGAAAGTAGTTTTTTCGCACAAAAGAGATCTTTTTGCTTTGTAAACATGTTGTACTACCTCATGCTACATCAAGAGACTAAAATAGCTCAATCTAAGGCTCAATAAAAGATTCAACGCTCAGCTAAGCCTAGTTGACATGGCATGAATCATAAAGGGATAGCTCCAGAAAGACTAAACTCAATTGCTAGCATGACAAGTTTTACTTCAAGTTGGTCAATTTTAATTAACTTATCATGGTAAAAGCTAGTCTACACATATGAAGTCATGATCAATCTAGCATATAAAGCACAAATCATGGCAAGGTGTACAGCATTGTAAACATGTCATAACAGGATAATAATCAAGGCTCAAAGCAGTTATATTACAATGCTAAATGGTAAAATGCAGGAAAATCCAGCTCCCCCTCAACATGAGATGCAACTTTTAGTTCAAGTTGAGTTAAGTCAATATTAAGCTCTAGAAGCTCCCAAATGAACTCTCCCTGAACCAAAGCAATAAAATCGAGAAGCTAGCAAATAAAACCAAACAGGCAGTCCTTAAAGCATAGATAAGATATAGAGACAACTATGGTCCAAACTGACTCTCATCTACCCCGTATGACTCCAGGACTATCAGCTGACCGTAAATCACACACTAGAGAGCAAACACGTACCCTGTCTACCCAAGGGTGGCCCAACCCTCGCTAGAACCTACAAGAAGTGAGTGAGCTCGACCTAGTGAGATAAGAAGCAGCTAATCCTGGAAGCACAAGATAAGAGTAAGAAGTCTAAGCAACTCGGCAAGAAAAGCACTCTAACCTATGCTGGAAGGACTAAACCCAAATGCACCCTGAATGCAATGCAACAGAAATAAGACAGAAGCATAATCAATATAGTAAAGCAATAAAGCCCAAAGCTCCCCTCACTACTGATCCGTAGGACACATCACCCCAAGCTCTCCCCAGAGTGAAAACCTCGAACTATCCAAAGGCTTGGTGAAGATGTCATCCAAGCGGTGGTCACTCTCACTGGCTGGAGCACTATATCACCCTTCTCTACATGGTCTCTAAGGAAGTGGTATCGGATATCAATGTGCTTGGTCCGAGAGTGTTGCATTGGGTTTTTAGTAATGTTAATCGCAGAAGTGTTATCACGAAGAGTGGAACACTATCTATGACCAACCCAAAGTCCCGCAGGTCGAAGCCATCAAAGTACTTAGCTACAAAGCGGTGGCTGCAGCAACGCACTCGGCCTCTGCGGTGGGTGTGTAACTCCGATTGCTTCCTCAAGACCAAGAAACAAGAGAAGTGTCAATGAATTGGCGGTGCGAGTTGCTCTTCCTATCTATCCTACAATGGCAAAGTCGCATCCAGAAGGCTTTCAAGGAAAGACAGGATGAGGAAGAGTACCGATACCATAGTCAATGGTAGCTCGAAGGTACCGAAGATGCGCTTCACCGCTGACGGTGAGATACGCGAGGAGAAGCTCAAAGCGAGCACACGCATACACCGAGAAGTGTATGTCCGGTCTCGGCGATGAGGTAAAGAAGAGAGCCGATCATACTCCTGATCAATCGCTCGCCATCCTCACGTCATCAACTAAGCCATCGGAGTTGACACCGCTTCCCATCACTCATATCGGCGTCTCGGGAGGTCACGAGTGTACTTGCCCGATGTAGAAAAGTACCCTCCGAGTGCGCTTGATTTGGAAGCCAAGGAAGAATGTCAACTCACCCATCATGCTCATCTCAAACTCGGTGCTCATGACATCCGAGGCGAGAAACCAGAGCATGGGAAGAGCCGCCAAAGATGATGTCATCGACATAGATTTGGACGAGCAGAAGGTCACTACCAAGCCTACGGATAAACAAGGTCTTGTCTACTTTACCCATCTCAAACCCATGACTCAACAAGTAGGACTTAAGCCTCTCATACCAAGCTCTGGGGGCCTGCTTAAGTCCATACAACGCTTTGGAAAGCTTGAAGACATGGTGTGGGTATTTGGGGTTCTCGAAACCTGGAGGCTGTCTGACGTAAACTTCTTCCTCAATGACTCCATTAAGGAAGGCACTCTTGACATCCATTTGGTAAAGCTTGAAACCCTTAGAAGCTGCAAAGGCAAGCAGGATTCTAATGGCCTCAAGTCTCGCTACAGGGGCAAAGGTCTCCTCAAAGTCTAGACCCTCAACCTGAGAAAACCCCTGAGCTACCAGTCTAGCCTTGTTTCGAATGACTACCCCATCCTCACTCTGCTTGTTCTTGAACACCCACTTGGTTCCAATGATATTGTGACCTCGTGGGGGCTCGACAACCGACCAGACCTTGTTTCTCTCAAAGTTTTCTAGCTCCTCATGCATGGCATTGACCCAAGACTCGTCAGAAAGAGCATGAGAAACATCTTTGGGCTCAAAAGAGGCAATGAAAGCAGAATGGAGACAGAATTGAGATAAGCCAGATTTTGAGCGGGTAACACGCTCGAAAAGGTCTCCAATAATCTGCTCGGAAGGATGAGCTTTCTGAATGTGTCTAGGAGGTCCTGGATGAGATGAAGTGGCCTCTACCTCTTAACCAATTTTGGGCATACTCATCTTGATCCCAGCAAATGGTGGGGGGGCCTTCGACCAGATTGCCTTCTCTTCCTCCCTCCTCCCGCATATCCAATGGTGCTGAGTCTGTGGGGATGAGTGTTTTATGCCTGAAGAGCCTTATGCGCTGCACTTTGCTCCTAAAATTTAGCCATCGTCTTCATCCGCACAAAGACGTCTCATGTATTCGGTATCATGAAATTATACTTCATGAAGTGCGTCCGATCCTTACTCATGTACTCCGCAATAAACATGCTCTTGAAGGTCTTCTGCGCTTTTCCCATCATGAGGAATGCTTGTCGTTGCACAAATCCCTAGACTTCTGCTAGGATGTTGTAATAGCCCAACTGCTTATCCTAAAATTTTCAATAAAAAATAAAATAAAATCAAGTGTTATCTGATTGCTCGAAATTTGGAGATTTTATTTGCCTATTTTCTAAAATTATTTGAATCTTTTGGCTTTTATTTGGAAAGGAAATCAATTAAAACCCCTCCCTTTTTCGGGCTAGCATGTGGCAGGCCCCGATTCCATTCCCTCTGCCACCCGGCATCATAGCCACCGCCTCCCTATCTCTCTCTTTCATCCTTCCTTCTCACTACCAGTGGGCTACCCCACCGTCTTCTACCTCCGCTCATCTCCTTCTTCTCTTCCACTGACCATCACCGTCTCTAACCGATCTCCCTTGCCTACCTTCCTTTCTCGTCTCCCTTCCATCGCACTCCACGCGCCAACCACTCAATCTCTGCGTCAGATTTCTCAATCTCTGCGCTCACCCTGCCCTTATTAACACCTCCTTTAAACTCTATGCTAATCAAAGCATCACGCCATGCTCAACAGCATTAACTCGCTAAGTCACCCTGGCCTTTCCCCTTCTCTCCCCGAGCTATATAAAGGAGCCTTTGGCACCGGTGCATCCCATGCCACTCCCATTTCTTTTCTTGAGCACCCGAGTGCCTCCTTGTCGTAAGCTCGCCGAGTGGTCTTCCCTCGGCTGAGCATCTTCGCCACCAGGAGTCGACCACCACCGCCGCTGCCTCCATGCTGCCAACCACCTTCAGCATCCACACAAGGTACAAAAGAACTCCCCAGCATCTCCTATCTATTTTGCACTCTCGCCAACTGCCATCGAGCATTAGAGCTCTGGCAATGACCGCTCCCAAGCGCAACAAAAGTACCTTTTGACCTCTGTCATCCTCGACCACAATCGCTTTCGACTACTCTAGTTGGTTTCAACCGCTCAAGTCAGGTTACGACCACATTGGTCGGTTAAGACCACTCTGGTCGGTAACGACCACTCCCGGCAGTCTGACACCTAGGAGGTTTCAACCACCCTTGGTTCTGACCCCCTTCGACCACTCTTTAAAACTCTAAACTCACAGTGTTTTGACCACGACCACACACAAAATCCTATAGCTTCTAACCTCACTTCTTTCCAATCACTCTTGCCTTCCGACCACTACATCCGACCACGGTCGCTCTCAACCACAACTGGGCACGACCACAGAAGCCTCTTCGATCATCTCAGTCACTCTGATCACTCCTGATCACTCTTGAGCCCTGATCACTCTTTGCACTCTGTGAATTTCGATCACACCCGCTCAAGACCACTGTCACTTTTGACCATAGTCGCTTTCGACCACAGTCATCTTCGACCGCAGTCGCTTCGAACCGGTGATGCTTTCGATTGCAGTTGCTTCCAACCCTTGCCGCTTCTGACTACTAAGCTTCGACCACACTGCCACTTCTAACCACAATGCCATTTTCAACCATCGTAAGCGTTCTGATCACTCTCTAGCCTCCGACCACGTTATATCTACCGAGTCCTCTAACCGCGTTAGGTCTCAACCACACACAGAATTTTCGACCACTGGCCACTCTGTATCTTTCGACCACACACAAAGCACTGTAGTATCTAGCCATCTAACCACAATGCCATTTTCGACCACCGTAAGCCTTCCAACCACTCTCTAGCCTTCGACCATGTTATATCCTCCAAGTCCTCCGACCATGTTAGCTTTTGACCACACACAGAATTTTTGACGGCCGACCACTCTAAATCTTTCGACCATGCACAAAACACTGTAGCATCTAGCCATCCGACCATAGTCGCCTTCGACCAGGGCAGTGCGCGACCACGGCTTCCTATTCGACCACTCTAGCTGATTCGACCACAATAGCTCGTTCGACCACTTCAAACATTTCAACCAATCCTTCCAACCATTGCTATCGACCGCTACTTTTGACCACTCCATTCGACCACATCTGCTTCTAACCTCTGTCACTTTTGCTTTTGACCATTGTTGTCTCTGACTTCCTCTGACCTTTGACTATGACCGCTGCAAACCACTGATCACCCTAAGCACTCTAAAGCCCTTGACCACTCTCAAAACTCTATAGCCTTCGACCACTCCAATCTCTCCGACCACTTTATAGCTTTCGAACATGGTTGTTTTCGACCACACCAGCCGTTCAGCCACTTTAATCCTTTCGACCACCCTATCTGACCACTCTCAACATTTGGACCACATATAGTTTTTGACCAAGTACAATTTTTGATCTTAGCTGTTCGACCACCCAAAGCCTATCGACCACATATAGCTTTTGACCGCCGAGCTTTGGTCATTCAGCTTTCAACTACTCTTGTTCTGAGCGCTCCCTTGCTTTCGACCACCCAAAGATCTGCTCGCTGCAACTACTCCAACCACAGTATAACCTCCAATCCATCTGACCACTCTAAAGCTTCTTTGGCCGCTAAAACCTTTCCAACTATTGCTTTGCTAACTACTGCAAGCTTTTGACCACATATATCCTTCAACCTCTAAGTGATAACTCGGTAACCTTTGACCACTCCTACTTCTGACTACTGCCATTTTCGATAGCAGTAAAATTAATTCCGGAAGTCCGTATTTCGACTAATTTTCAGCTTATGACTTATTTGGCTTAGCTTGTCTATACATGTATTGTCATGATTTTCATAGCATTCTTATATGTTATGGCATGGTGTAATACTTCAAGGTCATTTTGGATAATCTTCATGGCTCATCATGCTTAAAATGAATAATTTTTCGCCATTCCATCCATTCTCATGATTAATTCTCTTCCTTGCGTCTTGATGATTTTATTGCCAAAAGGGAAGAATAGCGGAGAAAAAACCTTTTGAGAGCTTTCTGGAGCTTTGGAGAACAATTTGCTCTTTTTGTTTTTGCTCCGTTTGTCAACATGGTCATAAGCTTCTTTAACTTCTTTTGGACCATGTTTGATTCTCTCTTTCATTTTCAAACAAACTCAACTTTACACTTCTTCTGTGTTTGTCAATATACTCATCAAGGGGGAGATTGAGAGACCATGTGGAGGTGACCCCGTGCGTGTGATGAGTAATTGATGCTTGTTCGGGAAAGTTTGAGTTTGGTTTGAGTAGTTCGAGCCAAGTCATTGCGTGGTGCAGTCGGTTTTGGTCGGACCTTGTCGAACTAGGTCGAACGTGCTCAAGTCGTTTATTTTTCATTTCGATCGGTTTGAGCTTTGAGTATTTCATCTGATGTTATTGTATGGTTACAATATTTCGAGCGGTGCAATGTGATTTGTTTCTTGTCTGTGATGGCTGCAGGACGTTGAGACTAAGTCGTGGCGAGGCACGAGATGACCAGACAAGGCACAGATGATGCTGAGGTTAGAGCGGTCGGGATGTGCTGAAGACGGCGATGACTCGAAGTGGTTGCGAGGCTTGGACAGTAAGAAATGAGGAAGCTTCCCGGAAGGTACAGGAGGGGTGTTTTGGTAAAATCGCAGGGCTGCACAAAGGGAAGCAGATTTGGTTTTGAGCTAATGGATAAAGCGCAAGAGGTGTTGTGAGTTAGCGGGTAAAGACTGTTGTATACCCGTTAGTGGGAGGCTATAAAAGAAGAGGAGTATGCTAGAGAGAAAGGTGAGAGTGTGTGTGAGGGTTTTGTGTGTGTTACTCTCCATGTTTGTGTGTGTTTCCTTCTCTTTGTTGTGCTGTGATAGGTGGTAGACAGCAGCAACATGTCGTTTCTTTTGTGTTTTGTGTTTGTCTTGTGAGCTTGTGTTGTCCAGTTTGTGAAAACGCGTATGGGGATGAAATGGTTGTAGTCCTTGAACTCTTGTAATCATTCATCTCTTGGTATCAATTTGTGAAATCCTTGTTTGAGTTGCTATGGCCTCAAGTTTATCCCTACTTGCTCTTGATTCTTTCTTCTCTGCATACTGCTATCCTTTGCTTCTTGCTTCTCTGAGTGGATTGCTTATCAAGCTGCAGAACCTTGTTAATATAAACTGAGATTTTGTTCAAGGTCTTTGGCTTGTTTTAGAGAACATCAAGCAGTTTTTTTAATTCTGTTTTTGCCAGCCGAAAATAGAAGATGAATCATGTTCGGTAGTTACACTGCCGACAAAATAATCTTTGCTCTCTATTTTTAGTCAGCCTTTGTTCTCAGTTTTGATTGCTATTTTTGTCTCCCGTGCAGTCCTAGTTTTGGCAAAGTGGCAGTAGTAATTTTTGGTGTCGGTTTTGAGAGAAAGACTGGTTCTTTGCTATTTCTTGTGATAGCAGTTTCTAGTCTTCTTTTATTTTGCTTTTTATTTCTGCTGTGCTTTTCCTTTTGGTAGCAGTCTGATTTTTTTGTAGTATTCGGCCAGGGTCAGTTATTCCTCCTTCTGGTTTTCAGCAACAAGCTTAGTTCTTCCGATTTGCTTTTAGTGTTCGGCAGCAAAGACCTTTTTGGACATCTGTAATTCTCAGTTTTATCTCTCACTTAGCAGCAGTTTCTTGTTTTCTTTTTTATCCCTGTTCGGCTGACTACAGCCCCCATTTGCTCAATTTTTCTTCTCTACCGAACAACCTTTGTTTTATTTGTTTCTTATTTGGTTGAGACCTTGGTCATTTGTTTAGGGAAGGGCAGCAAGCACTCTATCTATTCTCAGTTCTTCGGCAGTCTGTTTGTCTTTCAGTATTGCGCTTTCATTGTCTCTTTCTTATGTCTGCTAGTGTTTCTTTTATAGTTTTAGTAAGCTTGCATTTACTTACTTCATAGCTTCTGTAGCTATTGGAGAAGTTTGTGTGCGAATACTCGGGGTGATTTTTGAACGCACCATTTACCCCCTTTGTTGCCGTTTTCAATCCAACAATTGGTATCAGAGCGGTTAGCTCTTCCTCGTAGATCTTAACCGGTCTCTAGAGCCATGGCAACATACAAGTATTCCACCAAGCCCCCGATCTTCGATGGGATCGACTATCCCTTCTGGAAGAGTCGGATGGAGACCTACATCCAGGCTCAAGGCTACGCCATCTGGCGAAAGGTCAAGACCCGGTATGTTGTTCCTGCCGATGAGAACATCATTGCCGGAAACATGGCTGATGTTGAGGCGAATGCTAAAGCGAGGAACATCATAATTCAGGGTCTGAGCAGAAGCAAATTCGACCGCATCTCTCATCTGATGTCAGCCTTCGACATCTGGGTGACCCTCGATGCATACTATGAGGGCACCACCTAGATCAAGACAGTTCGACAGGACCAGTTCAAGCGAGATTACAACAAGTTTGAAATGCTCACGGTGAGTCCTTGGATGAGTGTTTTTCGAGATTTCACAAAATCCTGAGCAACCTCCGAGCGGTCGGTCTCACATACCTCGACTCGGACAATGCTCGTCAGATGCTTTCTGCTCTTGACTTGCGTGTTTAGGAGATGAAGGTGACCATAATTAAAGACACGACCGACCTCTCGACCCTGACTCTTGACGTGTTGTACTCATGCCTCAAGACTCACGAGATTGACATCGTCTCTCGTAGGTCGAAGTCGCAGTCAATGGCCTTAGTCACCGATCCCAGCTCTGTTTCTGGATCTTCTGACATTTCTTCTGGATTTTTCTTGCTGCTCTGTGTGAAATTGCCGATAATCAACTAGAGCAGCTCCCACAAAACCAACTCGCTCTCTTAGCCAGAAAGTTTTCCCACGCGTACAAGAGAGTGAGGGATCGGAAGAGAGGTGGTCCGGTAATTTGCTTCGAGTGTGGTGGCCCCAACCACATTCGGGCGAATTGCCCCAAGCTGGAGAAGGCCAAGAACGACTACGGCGGTGTGAGCAAGAACGACTACATCGACAAGAACCGCAACAAGAAGCCCCCAGCTCATGCCCAAGGTAAGAAGAAGTTCCGCAACCTTAGCAAAGCCAAGAAGCTGTTCCACCGCGTCCTCACCACCTTCGACGACCTCGACCTCAATGAGGTGGAGGGATGGAGCGACGACGATGGGACGGGTGATCAAGAACCCAAGGATGGTGACGACTTCTCCGGGATGTGCTTCATTACCCTTGAGGGCGAGATCAACGACAGTGAGCTCCATTCCGACTCCAATTAGGTATACCCCTCCTATGACCAGCTTAATGATGCTTTTCTTAAGCTAGAAAATTTCATGCTAGATCTAGAGTTAGATGTAGCGAGTTGGAGAAGGAAGTAGATAGATTGTCACGGGAGCTTACTTCACTTATATCTGCTCCCTCCCGTGACGAATGTGATACATGCTCTGCCTTGCTTGGTGATATGGAGAAATTAAGGACCTCTCATGATAGTCTGTTTTCTGAGCTTGACATGCTTAAGGTGGAGAATGTTAGTCTCTTAGCTAAACTAGAGATGAGTAGGACTGTTGCTCTTTCATCTACTGTTGTTGAGACTACATCTTGCACCTCATGTGAGGATAAGGACAATGCATTTAGAGGTCTTTATACCATGCTCCTTGATCTGCCTAAGTCTTGTGAAAGCTGCATTAACTTGAAATTGAATCTAAAAAGGGCAGATCATAAAATTGCTGAGTTACAAGCTTTTCTGCTAGAACCCATTGCTTCATGTGCAAACTGTCCCAAGCTGACTGCTGAGCTTGAATATGTGTCTAAACAGTTTCAAGAGTTGATTGATCACAACAACAAGTTATCTCGATATGCTTATAAGGATCCTGTTAGCTCACCATGCAAAAATTGTGATAAACTAAAATCTGACTTGATTGCATTGGAAGAAAAATGTGTGAAGTTAACTAAGGATCTACTAGAGAAGCCACAATTGTATTGTAATGTGATTGCTGGTGTGGGGGAGAAGCCCAAAGGAGTAGAGACGCTTAGGCACGATGAGTAAACAGCTAGAGGTAGGATTGTCCCTCCTAATCCTTGCAAAGACCTCAATGTTGAGGCAGCTGTGCATGCACATGCCATTCCTTCTTCTGCTGTTGGTTCTTCCTCTTCTCCTGCTGCTGTCTCCTCTTCCCCTGCTCTTATTGCACCTCTCTCTTTCGGGAGTATCAGTACCTTATGAACACTCTTGAGAGGTTTGTAGGAGGCAAGAAGAAGCTAAATCTTATTCTAGACCAGTCCAAGATTTGCAAATTCAATCAAGGTCTAGGATATGATTTTCTTGAAGATGTGAGGAAGCATCCACCTGTTGTTCTCAGACCCATAGCAGCAGGTGTGATCGAGGTCAAGCCCAGAACTGAGGCGAAAAGTTCAATTCAAGTCAGCGGGCTTTATCCAAGGGATTTCTGACAGCAAGGTGATTCCACCTGTTGCTTCGGTCTCTCAGAAGGCGAAGCCTCATCGTGCTACTTCGACCTCTCGAAGGTTGAAGTATTATTGCACCTTCTGTCAGAAGGATGGACACTCGGTCGAGCGATGCTTCAGGCACGCCAAGATCGCGCAAAGAGACCGTGTTGCATCTCTTAGGCGTATTCAGGGTCAGCCCTAGACCTTGAGTGCACCTAAGACCAACACGAGGTCGAGAGTTGCTTCAGCTGATGGGTTTGGGCAGCTTCGAGGACTTGGCTTTTCTGGTTTTTTTGATTTTCGTCCTCGATATGCTTTTGGTCATGACTTCCGCCGTTCTGAGGGTAGATCTCATTTCTCCCGTCAAGATGGCTATCCACGATTTGATTAGCATGTTGCCGGTGCTCCGACTCGCTCTCCCATAGCAGTCGGACCCAGCAACAGTTTCAGGTCTGCACATAGACCTTCTGCTTTTTTGAGCGACAGAGAGCGTAGGGTAGATAGAGGTCAGTCGTGTGTGGCTACTTCTTCTACTCGATGTGTGACTCAGTATTGGGTTCCAAAATATCTTTTGATTTATCCCAGTACTGAGCCTTCACTCTCTGTTTGACTCAGGTTCACTGGGCTGGGAAGGGAGAGGTTTGGCTTGTGAATTCCGGTTGTTCTCGTCATATGACCGAAGACTCTCGTTGGTTCTCTTCCCTAGCCCGTGCTCCATGTGATGAGACGATCACCTTCAGAGACGCTTCGTCTGGGCGCGTCATCACCAATGGTACAGTGCGCGTTAATGAGTCTTTTATTTTAAAAGATATTGCCTTGGTTAGTAAGCTACAGTATAATTTGCTTTATGTTTCTCAGCTTACCGATGATGGTTTTGAGGTGAGCTTTAAGAAAAACGCTTGCAAAATTCTTGATTCTTCGGGTAGTCTGGTTTGTGAGATTTCTCGTTATGGGAGGTCTTTCGTGTTGATTTTTCTGAGTCTTCTGGTGATCCTCTCCGATGTTTAGTTGTGTCTGAGTCCCGTGACCTTACCTTCTGGCATAGGAGACTTGGTCATATTGGATTTGACCATTTGACCCGAGTTAGCGGCCACGATCTCATTCGTGGTCTGTTGAAACTCAAGATGGTCAAAGATATTGTTTGCGCTCCTTGCCGGCACGGCAAGATAGTTGCCGCTTCTCACCCTCCGATCACAGTGACTATGACCGATGCACCAGGACAGCTGCTCCATATGGACACAGTTGGACCAGCCCGAGTGCAGTCAGCAGGAGGGAAGTGATATGTTCTTGTCGTGGTCGATGATTTCTTGAGGTACTCTTGGGTGTTTTTCTTAGCCTCGAAGGATGAGACGTTTACACATTTTGAAGTCTTTTTAGTAGGCTTTCTGTTGAGCTTCCGGGTGCCTTACGAGCGATCTGTAGTGACAATGGCACGGAGTTCAAGAATTCCTACTTTGAGAGGTTTTGTGATGAGACAGGTGTAGAGCATCAGTTCTCTTCTCCACACGTCCCACAACAAAATGGCGTCGTGGAGAGGAAGAACCGTACCTTGGTTGAGATGGCCAGGACGATGCTTGATGAGTACTCTACACCTAGGAAGTTTGGGCTGAGGCTATAGCGACCGCGTGCCATGTTTCGAACAGAGTTTTCTTCGGGCACACTTGCATCGCACTTCTTATGAGTTGAGATATGGGCGAAAGCCTAGTGTCTCGCATTTTCGTGTGTTTGGTTGCAAGTGTTTCATTCTGAAGTTCGGGAACCTAGATAAGTTCGAGTCACGATCTTGTGATGGGATCTTTCTAGGTTACTCGACTTCTTCGCGGGCGTATAGGGTCTGGAACTGCGAGTCTAGCAAAATGGTAGAGACCTGTGAGGTAACCTTCGATGAGGCCAATCCGGGGACTAGGCCCGATATCTCAGGTTCTGTAGAGCAGTCTGAGCCCATCTTTGTGGATGATGAGGAGGATGGAGATGAAGGTGGTTTACCTTATCTAGTTCCTCCTCCCCTTGAGGTGTTTGCTTCTTCCACTGCACCTCGAGGAGATCAGCCCTTGCCTTCCACATCTTCTGGAGTTAGTGGCTCTGTTCCTACCTCGTCAGCTCACGAGGTAGAGGCCACCTTTTCTTCTCATCCAAGACCTCCCCATCATATCCAAAAGACATCATTCAGAGCAGATGATAGGAGATCTTTCTGAGCGTGTCACTCGCTCAAAATCTGGCATGTCTCACTTCTTTCTCCACTCTGCCTTTGTTGCCTCTTTTGAGCCCAAGGATGTTAGTCATGCTCTTTCTGACGAGTCTTGGGTTAATGCCATGCATGAGTTAGAGAACTTTGAGAGAAACAAGATCTGGTCACTTGTTGAGCCCCCTAGAGGTCATAATGTCATAGGTACTAAGTGGGTGTTCAAAACAAGCAGAGTGGGGATGGGGTAGTAATTCGAAACAAGGCTAGGTTGGTAGCTCAGGGTTTCTCCCAGGTTGAGGGTCTAGATTTTGAGGAGACATTTGCCCCTGTAGCTAGGCTAGAGGCCATTAGGATCTTACTTGCTTTCACAGCGTCTAAGGGCTTCAAGCTTTACCAGATGAATATCAAGAGTGCCTTCCTCAATTGGTTTATTGAGGAAGAAGTCTGTGTTAGGCAGCCTCCAGGTTTCGAGAACCCCAATACCCAAACCATGTCTATAAGCTTTTCAAAGCCTTGTATGGAGTTAAACAAGCCCCTAGAGCTTGGTATGAGAGGCTTAAGTCCTATCTGTTGAGTCATGGGTTTGAGATGGGTAAGATAGATAAGACCTTGTTCATTCGCAGGCATGGCAATGATCTTCATCTCGTCCAGATTTATGTGGATGACATCATTTTTGGCAGCTCCTCTCATGCTCTTGTCTCTCAGTTTTCCGATGTCATGAGCTCAGAGTTTGAGATGAGCATGTGGGCAAGTTGAGTTTCTTTCTCGGCTTTTAGATCAAGCAGACTCGGGAGGGTACATTCTTGCATCAAGGCAAGTACACTCGAGACCTCCTGAGACGCTTTGATATGAGTGATGGTAAGCCGGTGTCCACTCCTATGGCTACATCAGCTTCACTCGACCCGGATGAGGATGGCGAGTCAGTCGATCAGAAGGAGTATCGCAGCATGATTGGCTCCCTCTTGTACCTCACTGCCTCGAGACCAGACATACACTTCTCCGTGTGTCTGTGTGCTCGCTTTCAGCTCTCTCACGTATCTCACCGCCAGACGGTGAAGCGCATCCATCGGTACCTTTGAGCTAGCATGGACTATGGTATCTGGTATTCTTCCTCATCCTGTCTTTCCCTCAGAGTCTACTCGGATGCAGACTTTGCTGGCTGTAGGATAGATAGGAAGAGCACTTCTCGCACCTGCCAATTCATTGGCACTTCTCTTGTTTCCTGGTCTTCTAGGAAGCAGTCCAGTGTTGCACAGTCCACCGCATAGGCCGAGTACGTTGCTGCTGCAGGTGCTTTGGATGGCCTCGACCCTGCGGGACTTTGGGTTAGTTATAGACAGTGTTCCACTCTTTTGTGATAACACTTCTGCTATTAACATTATCAAGAACCCAGTGCAGCACTCTTTGACCAAGCATATTGATATTCGATATCACTTCCTTCGAGACCATGTGGAGAAGGGTGACATAGTGCTCCAGTTTGTGAAGAGGGACCACCAGTTGGCTGATATCTTTACCAAGCCTTTGGATAGCTCTAGGTTTTCAGCTCTGCGGGGAGAGCTTGGGTGGTTTGTCCCTATGGACTGTTGTGAGGGGGAGTTTTGTGCTTCATGTGTTATCTTGTATATTATGCTCCTGCTCCTTTCTGTTGCATTGCATATGGGTGCATTGGGTTAGTCCTCCTAGCATAGATTAGAGTGTTTTCTCTCGTCTAGTTGTTTAGACTTCTTCCTCTTTTCTTGTGATTCTAGAATGCTACTTATTAGCTGATTCTCTTCTCACTAGATTGAGCTCACTCACTTCTTATAGGTTCTAACAAGGGGTGGGCCACCCTTGAGTAGACAAGGTACGTGTTTGCTCCTTAGTGTGTTAGATGATCAGCTGATAGTCCTAGAGTCATATAGGGTAGATGAGAGTCAGTCTGAGCCATAGTATCCTCTATATCTTATCTATGCTTTAAGGACTACCTTTTGATTTCTTTGTCAGCTTCTCGCTTTATTGCTTTGGTTCAGGGGGAGTTCATTTGGGAGTTTCTAGATCTTAATGTTGTCATAACTCAACTTGAACTAAAAGTGCATCACATGTTGAGAGGGAGCTGGATTTTCTTGCTTTTCAGCATTCTGCATTGTAATATAACTACATGGAGCCTTGATTATTATCCGTTTATGACATGATTACAATGCATTACATCTTGCCATGATCTATGCTTACTTGCTAGATTTATCATGACTTTATATGTGTAGTCTAGTCTTTGCCATGTTAAGTAGATTAAAATGCACAACTTGAATTAAATCATGACATGTTAGCTCTTGAGACTAGTCTGCCTTTAGTTATCCTTTTATGATTCATGCCATGTCAAATAGGCTGAGTTGAGTTTTGAATCTTTATTGAGTTTTAGATTGAGCTATGCTAGTTCCTTGATAAAGCATGAGTTAGTACAAGTCCTCTGTTCGTAGAAATGCAAAAAGTTCTCTTTTGTGCGAAAAAACTGATCTCACCAATTCTTTCTCATGTGACTGCTTGTCATTGCACTAGGCATGAACTCAGAGGGAGTTTTGGATGACCAAGACTATCTTCTTAAGCTTCTCGCTTGGAGTGGTCGCATAAGGCTTGAGATCTAGCACATGACTAAAATTTTGGTTGGAAATGACCATGATTTTCAAAAGAAAAAATCTTGTCCAATGTGTTCAATTTGCTAAATTTACAAAACTTACAAGTACTTGAACAAATGATTCATTCTTCAACTTGTAGCACTCTAACTTGACTCAATACTAGTTTCTTGGTTCCACTTAGATTATTGACATGGCCTGTAGGATACCTTTAGCTAGACTATAATCATGGTTGACTTGACATGCTAAGAAATTCGACTAATTTTCAGCTTATGACTTATTTGGCTTAGCTTGTCTATACATGTATTGTCATTATCTTGATAGCATTCTTATATGTTATAGCCTGGTGTAATACTTCAAGGTCATTTTGGATAATCTTCATGGCTCATCATGCTTAAAATGAATAATTTTTAGCCATTCTATCCATTCTCATGATTAATTCTCTTCCTTGCGTCTTGATGATTTTATTGCCAAAAGGGGGAGAATAGCGTAGAAAAAGCCTTTTGAGAGCTTTCTGGAGCTTTGGAGAACAAATTACTCTTTCTGTTTTTGCTCCGTTTGTCGACACGGTCATAAGCTTCTTTGACTTCTTTTGGACCATGTTTGATTCTCTCTTTCATTTTTAAACAAACTCAACTTTACTCTTTTTCTGTGTTTGTCAATATACTCATCAAGGGGGAGATTGAGAGACCATGTGAAGGTGACCCCGTGTGTGTGATGAGTAATTGACGCTTGTTCGAGAAAGTTTGAGTTTGGTTTGAGTGGTTCAAGCCAAGTCGTTGCGTGGTGTAGTCGATTTTGGTCGGACCTTGTCGAACTAGGTCGAACGTGCTCAAGTCGTTTATTTTTCGTTTCGATCGGTTTAGGCTTTGAGTATTTCTTCTGATGTTATTGTATGGTTACAATATTTCGAGCGGTGCTATGTGATTTGTTTCTTGTCTGTGATGGCTGCAGGACATTGAGGCTAAGTCGTGGCGAGGCACGGGATGACCGGACTAGGCAAGGTGATGCTGAGGTCGGAGCAGTCAGGATGTGCCGAAGATGGCGAGGACTCGAAGTGGTTGCGAGGCTTGGACAGTGAGAAATGAGGAAGCTTCCCGGAAGGTGCAGGAGGGGCGTTTTGGTAAAAGCGCAGGGCTGCACAAAAGGAAGCGGATTTGGTTTTGAGCTAATGGATAAAGCGCAAGAGTTGTTGTGAGTTAGCGGGTAAAGGCTGTTGTAAACCCGTTAGTGGGAGGCTATAAAAGGAGAGGAGTATGCTAGAGAGAAAGGTGAGAGTGTGTGTGAGGGTTTTGTGTGTGTTACTCTCCATGTTTGTGTGTGTTTCCTTCTCTTTGTTGTGCTGTGATAGGTGGTAGACAGTAGCAACATGTCGTTTCTTTTGTGTTTGTCTTGTGAGCTTGTGTTGTCCAGTTTGTGAAAACGCGTATGGGGATGAAATGGTTGTAGTCCTTGAACTCTTGTAATCATTCATCTCTTGATATCAATTTGTGAAATCCTTGTTTGAGTTGCTATGGCCTCAAGTTTATCCCTACTTGCTCTTGATTCTTTCTTCTTTGCACACTACTATCCTTTGCTTCTTGCTTCTCTGAGTGGATTGCTTATCAAGCTGCATAACCTTTTTAATATAAACTGAGATTTTGTTCAAGATCTTTGGCTTGTTTTAGAGAGCATCAAGTAGTTTTTTAATTCTGTTTTTGCAAGCCAAAAATAGAAGATGAATCCTGTTCGGTAGTTACACTGCGACAAAATAATCTTTGCTCTCTATTTTTAGTCAGCCTTTGTTCTCAGTTTTGATTGCTGTTTTTGTCTCCCGTGCAGTCCTAGTTTTGGCAAAGTGGCAGTACTAATTTTTGGTGTCGGTTTTGAGAGAAGGACTAGTTCTTTGCTATTTCTTGTGACAGCAGTTTCTAGTCTTCTTTTATTTTGCTTTTTATTTCTGATGTGCTTTTCCTTTTGGTAGCAGTCTGATTTTTTTTGTAGTATTCGGCCAGGGTCAGTTATTCCTCCTTCTGGTTTTCGGCAGCAAGCTTAGTTCTTCCGATTTGCTTTTAGTGTTCGGCAGCAAAGACCTTTTTGGACAGCTGTAATTCTCAGTTTTATCTCTCACTTAGCAGCAGTTTCTTGATTTCTTTTTGATCCCTGTTCAGCTGACTACAGCCCCCATTTGCTCAATTTTTCTTCTCTACCGAACAGCCTTTGTTTTATTTGTTTCTTGTTTGCTTTTTCTTCTCCCTATGGACTTGTTGCTATTTTGGTTGAGACCTTGGTCATTTGTTTAGGGAAAGGCAGCAAGCACTCTATCTATTCTCAGTTCTTCGGCAGTCTGTTTGTCTTTCTGTATTGTGCTTTCATTATTTCTTTCTTATGTCTGCTAGTGTTTCTTTTATAGTTTCAGTAAGCTTGCATTTACTTACTTCGTAGCTTCTGTAGCTATTGGAGAAGTTTGTGTGCGAATTCTCGGGGATGATTTTTGAACGCACCATTCACCCCCCCTGTTGCTGTTTTCGATCCAACAAATTCATTTTAAAATGCCAGTTATACCCAATTCCTTTGGTTAAGGCCAAATTTGACATTGGACTTCCTATACCTTATCACCCTAGATACAAACCTAGTTAGTACATTAGTATTAACTAGAAATTTTATAGAATTGCTTAGCCATGCTTAGAATGAATTTAGGTGGGAATATCTGTTTCACAAAATGATGGTTTCTAAAATGTATTCTTGACTTTGGTGAGTCAAGAAGGTATGTAAAATATTTCAAAACAAAATATAAAATCTGGTTTAGACTATAACTAATGGTTAGGTGGTTGGTGCTGGCATGCATTGATGTTCGGTGACGCAATGTTAATTATCAGGCACAAGGGGTATGTGGGTTGAGCCTAAGAAAAATTAAAGACCGGTATGTGAGCTACTTCTACAAAGCCCTTTTGTACTACCGCAAGGCTTGTATAGGATAGCTCTGGCTGACTAATTTATGGGTCCCAACCTGAGTCTCGCTGTAGGTTGCAAGTGAGTGTAGCGTAGGCCATGTGAAAT
Organism: Dendrocalamus sinicus; assembly: GCA_036346575.1. Taxonomy (NCBI): domain Eukaryota; kingdom Viridiplantae; phylum Streptophyta; class Magnoliopsida; order Poales; family Poaceae; genus Dendrocalamus; species Dendrocalamus sinicus. Next base: position 16,414,713 of record CM070675.1, on the reverse strand, counting down.
CTCACTCGGCTCAAGAGGCGGTCCCAGCCTGATGGACTCCTTACTAAGGTGAAATCTTAGTGTTGGCTTGGCTAGGTTGAAGGCTTTGCATTGTAAAGGCATTGTTATGATTTTCTCAGTCACACGCCTACGAAAGCGTGTATTGGCTGACATTATGAGATAATCATATCTTGTGGGTAAAACTATACAACCTCTACAGAGTATATAATCTATCCTGAATAATCGTGCCCACGGTCATGGGCAAGCTGGGTAAAGTTTTTCATGGATTAGACTTTGTTTTTAAAATAGTTTTACAAAATGCTTATGGTTGGATGGAATCCATATGAGATCTTTTTGAGGAAAAACGGTCCGGGTGGGATGCCCATGGTTAGGTTAGTATTTGGTTAGAACCTGCACTAACGATATTATTTCGCTAAAATCTTATTTCTATCCATTGTATCAAATTTAGCTTTTGAATCTACTTACAATATTTACTTCAATTCTGCTTTTTGCTCAATTTACCTTATTATGCATTCCTTTGCCAATCTTCATGCATGCATTAACTCTGTTAGACCTCCTGGTGTAACTTGTGGAGTACTTTATGTGGTCATGTTGCTTAAATTATCTTTTTCTAGAAGACATCTTCATTAATTTCGGTGAGGATCAGGATGTTTACTGTCGTTTGCATGTGGGCAAGCTTGTTGGGCTTCTACCGCTTCGGTTTTCTCTTTTACTACTTATATTTAATTTTGGCTTATGTGTCGTGGATGTAAACTTTGGCCTTTAGGCCCATATTCAGTTAAATAAAGTTTGTCATTGTGCTTGATATGTATCCCTGTTATCACTGTACGCACTAGCTGATCTTGGACTAGTGAGATTTACATAAAGAGTTTCGGAGTTGTTGCTCCAGGGTCCGACAGATCTCAAACAGCCTTGAAATTTCATATCCCTGTTATCACTGTACGCACTAGCTGATCCTGGACTAGTGAGATTTACATAAAGAGTTTCGGAGTTGTTGCTCCAGGGTCCGACAGATCTCAAACAGCCTTGAAATTTCACCCTACAACTCCACTTTCTCTTTTCTTGTTAGAGACTTCCATCTTGGTGTGGTGATGAGGACCCGTTCCCTTGCAACTACCCACAGGTGGTCTAGAATGTTACCGTTGCTTTCTTAGGATGTAGAGAGACCCCAACGGCAATGACCTCCATGATGTTCATTCGGCGCTCAGGCTTTTCAATATTCCTTTGCCATCTTGCTTAGGTACCCCTTTTATCGAAGAGCCAGACGCATTTGGCGACGTCGGCGAAGACTATGCGGGCATCATCTCGCTTACTTGCTATGTATGGAAACTTTTCAGCAAAAGACAAAAGAAATTTTTCTTCATTGAAAATTTTCTTGTCTAAACTAGAAATGTAATGCAACTCAACATAGGAAGTCAAGTACCTTAATTAATGAGAATAAACTGGCCATTAGCGTATTTATGAATACGGAGAAAAAACATTAATGCAATATAGAATAAAAAAAGGCACCAGATGTAAGCATTAATCGAGCTAGAATAAAAACTAGTACAAAGGAGATGTGAAGGAAAAAGACTCGTATGTGAAGAGTCGATCTTCACCGGGTAAACCACTGAATTGTTTTTGTTGCACTAAATTTAACAATCCAGATTTAATTTCAAAATTATCCGCATCTATTACAGGATGAGTTATTGCTGACCTAGCGAATATGTTGGGTGGTGCGGTGAATGCACTCCCATCCTTTTCTTTTTCTTATCCATTTTGGAAGTTTTAGTGAGAGTGTTGTTATCAGGACTATCTTCAAGATCTTTTGTTTTTATTTTCTTTGTCATGACTGTGTACTGTGGGGCCCGCCGCTTGGTGTACATACTTTTTTGGGATTACAAAGATGATCCGTTCAGTTTGTTTCTTTCTCAATCGTGAGGCTTGCCAAAGTTTAATTCCTTGATAATGAATGAAGACATGCCAGTTTAATTCCTAGATAATCAATGAAGATATGCTTCGTGATCCGTCAACTATTCCTAGCGATATGGAATACCGAATACGCCATCCAGATACCACTATTTGTTTGTGCGTGCACGTTGTTTTAAACTGATTATAGGAGCTCTACCCATTCACTAAAGAGAAGAATAGAACTTTAAAGTTACACTAATATCACCCTTGTCAGATAGTCACATCAATGAGAAACACGGCCAAGGCACCCAAAACACACCAACACCCTTACACAAAAACATCCCTAACTTGGGATTCGCCACAACAGTAAAGTGTAAACTCCAGTGTCTTTCTTCAGCACTAAAGGGGACTTGCTCGCTGGAAGTGTCAAACCGTTGTGTGCACCGCAATGCTGACTAGCTAATTTAGATTGATTTTCTTTTGATGGTCATGATATTTTTCAGCCTCTCCTTATGATAAGATAGAGATATACCTATCGGTTTATGACGAGATAGAGGCATACCTAGCGGTTTCACCTAAGCAATGTAGTCGACACAAAACTCAATAACCTCTTCGGTTGCATAACCTTCGATAATACCGCCGTCCGGCATAGATCGATTCTATACATAGAACTTAAGAATTTCTATTTACCTTTCGAACGGGTATATATGGCATAGAAACACACGACAACATATCTTTATCTCTTTCACAAGGTGAACAATGAGATGAACCATAATATGTATGTTTGCATACTCTTTATGGTAGAGGGTACAATCGTTCAGACATGCATGTATTCTTTTTACTTCTTTCCCAATTAACAAAGAACTTTTTTTGCTTGGTAGGTGGTTCTGGACAACACGTTTCCCTCTGGAAGGAAATCCGCTAGGAGACCTAACAACATCATGAAACTCTTGTTGGATCAACCATTACTTGCCTTTGATTTTAGCAGTTCAAGCACAGATGGTAATCTTGTATATTCTGGTTTGCAGCCTAGGAATAAAGGTTTCTTTGAGCCCTCCATCAAGCCCTCGAACTTACCAAACTCTCCCACACTATAGTTCCCTTCTACATCGCGTTACTAATTTCCTGTGTAATCTTCCACACTAGATTGTCATCTTGCGACCTATCCTCATCGAAAGAATAGTCCACATCCAACATAATGTTCCCTTCCTCCATGATGTTACTAATTTCCTGTATAATCTTCTCTTCACCGTAACTGGTCCAACATGTATACCCTTTTTGAAACCCCTTCGAATCAAGTGCATTTCGATCTGTGGTGAGTTGGTAAATATCTTTAGATTATCACAATCAATACATGGACAATACATAAATTTTATCTTCTTCAACATATTTTGCTCGACAGCTCTTCTAAAAATAGACACACCATCAATGTACTCTTCACTCGTACGGTTCTCAACGCATATCCATCTTCAGACCATCTATGCTACGCATATAACAAATAATTAATGTTAAATTAGATTAATGCCCCTATAGCTATCTAGACATTACTATACACTTGCACATAATTATCATTCACCTTAAATTGTCCATATAAAGTAGCTAGCTACGTACTATTCATGAAGCAATATATATCAAGCAAGAATATATTGAAGTAGAGTAGGAGTAGTGAGACCCATTCTTAAATCGAAGCAAACTACCAAGGTAGATCTAAATCTGGATATAAACCTAGTTATCATCTATCTTGATTATAATGCAAATAATTAGAAGTAAATACTTACCTTAGATCACTAAGAACAAATTGATCTATAAGCACACTTCCAAATCTTTGGTATGCTTTCACCAAATGCCCCAAAGCCAGCTGCGCACATTCAAACACTAGCTCACTATAGTCAGAACTGTCGGGATGGGCCGGGTATTTAATAATGTAATACATATCATAGACGATTTTTGTTAAGAACCATCTGTGAATTATCACTAGGGATACAAGTGGTGTGGACATGGGCTTGCCCACACAGGCCCGCACAAACCACAAAGGGCATTTGTGAGTAATGCGGCTACCCAACCAACAAAGGTAATCGGGCAACTGTGTTTTGTGGGCTTCACGTCCTGACCCACCAATGACAAAGCACATTACCTCCTATTCACAGAGAGTTGGAGAAAGACATGAGAAGTCCAAAATAGAAAAATGGGAAGTGCTAATAGCACTTGAGTTTTTTTTTGGACTTAGAGCACTCAGATTCTCCTATGTATGCACCTCCTCTAAAAAATATGAATGCTCCAAACCACAAAAAACACTCAAATCCTCCTTCTCTCATGTATACACCCCTCAAAAAAATGTGAGTGCTCCGAACCACAAAAAACACTCAAATCCCCCTTCTCCCATGTATGCACCCCCTCCAAACATTTGAGTGCTCCGAACCACAAAAAATACTCGAGTGCCCTCTAGACACCACCTTAACAAGAATATGCATGGCCTACAGACACCGCCATCAACCCAACCCTCGCCATGCCATGCTTTCACGTCTCCTAAGCCATGCCCAACCTATGAAGGCGACGCGGAGTACTTCCTCCTCTTGCTCCCTCTATCCCTGATGTCCTCGATTATCTTGGACACCATCATCATCTTCGGCTACCCCCTCGAGTTGTCAATGACGCAGAGCAGTGACACCTGTAGGAGTGCCATCATCTCGTCCTCTGCACCCTTGCTCTGTGGCTACTCCACGTCGAACACCTTGGAGGTCCACTCCACCTGCAACACCCTCCACATCCAATACGGCAGGTTTGTCATAGTGAACACGCGCACAGTCGAACAACCACGAAGTCGTTTATGACCATGCCTCATCACAGCGAATTGATAGTCGGTTGCAACTTATGACCACGAGTACTCGTTACAACTACGAGCACTCGTTTACAACTTAAGACTTCCTACTTACGACTTACGACCGCCAGTACTCAAATACTCAGGGATATACACGCGACACTAAGGGAAACGTGAGGATTTTGTGCTGCTTAACTTCCACACATTTTCTAAGGACTTATTCATGAATTTAAGCATCAACTGAGTACAAAACATGGCCAAGTTAGCCCCTAAGTGCACACCATGACCTACACGATCCGTGCCATCCCAAGACCAGCCATGATGCATGACTGCTAACTGAAACTAACAAAAAAGAAGCAACCATTCCCACGTGAACGCAGCACACATCAAACATTTGACGCGCACGACCAGAGGCCATGCCCAACTACTAAACCCACTACCGGCAACTTGATCAAACATCCTAATAATCTCCCCCTTGATCTAGTTGCCCTTCACGTTGACGACTCCAATCTTCTCGCGCAGACTCTGAAACTTCACTAGCTCGAGTGATTTTGTTAACAGGTCCGCCAATTGCTCATTTGACTTAACGTAGTCGATGTGAACCTTGCCATTTTTAACACATTCCCTAATGAAATGGTAACGCATCTCAATATGCTTTCTCCGACCATGGTACATTGGATTCTTGCATAGTTGAATTATAGACTTGTTGTCCATGAGCAGAGTTGTTGTGTTGCTTCCACATTGAATAGGTTGCCGAGCAACTCCCCAAGCCAAATCCCTTGGCATGCAACTATTGAGGCAATGACATACTCAACCTCACAAGATGACAGAACGATGATCCTATACTTTTGTGATTACCAGCTTACTGGGCTCCCGCAATGAAGAAAATCATGCCAGAGGTACTCTTCCGGTCGTCGAAATCCCCAGCCATGTCGGCGTCATTGTACCCAATGAGCTTAGCCGCCATTGTTCCTCTAACATACCAGCACCCGTAATCAATTGTCCCTACCACATAGCACAGTAGGTGTTTCACGGCGCTAAGGTGCTCGGTGGTGGGTGACTCCATAAACCAACTTACATAGCCAACTGCGAACGTGATGTCTGGCTTTGTGTGTACTAGATATCATAGGCCTCCAATGATGCTATGGTAGAATGTGTCGTTGACTGGAGGATTTGAGCTTTCCTTGCTCAATTTTAGTTGCGGCTCCCTTGGGACATGGACGAAGTTGCATCTACTCATACTGGCCTTTTCCAGTATCTTGGCCGCGCAGCATGCTTGAGACAGAGTGATCTCGCCCTCACTCTGAGTGACCTCAATTCCGAGATAATAGCTGAGAGGGTCGAGGTCACTCATCTTGAACTCGACTTCCATCTGGGCCTTGAATTAGTCAATCACCTCCAGATGGGCACCAGTCACCACCAAGTCATTGACATACACACCCAAGAGCATACGTGATTTGCCAGTTACCTGGGTGTACACAGCGTGCTCTGACAGCATTCTAGGCCTTGGAGCTTGACAAAGCCCACAGACTGCCATACACAGGCACAGCGCCCGGTGCTCACAGCCCACGTAGATGAAGCCAGGGGGTTGTGCCACGTATACCTCCTCTGTGAGGTCACCGTTGAGGAAGGCAGACTTCACGTCGAAGTGACGTACCGGCCATCCCTCATGGGTAGTCACCGCCACGAGTTCTCGTATAGAATCAAGACATGCCACGGGTGTGAACACCTCATCAAAGTCTATGCCGGCATTTGGTGAGCTACCTTCAGGTCTTGCCACCAGCATAGAGTAGGCCACGGTGAAGCTGTCATGGCTGCTGGCTTGTTCGGATTGCTCCCAGTGCCAACTTCTCCCCTCATCAAAGATGACGACCCTGGAGATGTGCACTCGGCCTGATGAGGGGTCGAACATCCGGTACACCTTGTAGCGGTCATTGTAGCCAATGAACACCATGTGAACGCTCCTACCGTCCAGCTTGCCGGCGTGCGACTGCATGGCTTTCACATGTCCTACGCAGCCAAAGGTTCGAAGGAAGTGCATGGCTGGCTTCACACCATGCTAGGCTTCATAGGGGATCTTCCCGCTCACGCTGCTTGTGAGAGAGCAGTTCAAGACGAAGACAGCCGTGGTTATGGCCTCCCAAAAACTCGTTGGGCACCTTCTGGTCGTTGAGGATGCACCTCGCCATTGCCATCACTGTCTAGTTCCGGTGCTCAATGACACCATTTTGCTGGGGTGAATATGGTGCTATGAGCTGTCAATGTACTCCTTGCTCGATGCAGTGCTCAGTGAAGTCCATGGAGGTGAACTCCCCCCCCCCACGGTCAGTGCACAGGGTGCGTAGCTTATGGCCAATCTCGGTCTCGACTGTGGCATGGAACTTCTTGATTATGCCAGTGGCCTTGTCCTTGCCTCAGAGAAGAATAGCAGGATGACCCCGAAGCTATGCACGTCCTGCTTCTACAGGGCCTCTTCCGGTGGTGTCGACACGAGCAGCTGGAGTAGCACAAAGTCAAAGATGCGCGCGTTGCTACCAGGGTCGATGAGGATGTTGGAGAAGGTGAGGTGCTGATGGGAAAGCTGGGAGCCGGACGCACCATCAAGGTAGGTGAGTCCCTGTGCCAGCTTTAGCCTCATTTGCCAGTCCAGATGAACTCATGCTAGTCCCCAATTCTCTGTTGAATCAACTTGTGCAGACAAAGGCTACTAACCATGCAGGGGGCTATGGAGGCTGCCGTTGGGGATGAGAGACAACGACTACTGACCATGCAGGAGGCTATGGAGGCTGTCGTTGGACACCTGAAGGTGAACACGATGCAGGCTGCCACTGGCTCTACGTGGCCTGTGTGGGTTCATCCACGTTAACCACTTAGCAGTAGCAGTAGGCCTACTTTAGCCACTTACCTGTTTTATGCGGACCAGGATTAGTGGGCTCATGGCCATCCGCATCCACTTACATCCCTAATTATCATAGATGGTTTGAATTAAAATCATCTATGATGTATTCCATTATCACAAAAGGTTTGTGGTTGGAAGTGTCTATGAATTATCACAGACGGTTCGCATTAAAAACCATATGTGATATCTGCAACTATCACAGATGATTTTAATATGAATCGTCTATCATAATTTATAGATGGTTCTCATTAAAAACTGTCTGTGATAGTTATAGACATCACATATGATTTTTAATGTTAATTGTCAATGATAATTCATAGACCATTCTTAATATGAAACCTTCTATGATAATTGTGTACATTGCCAATAATATAGACAGTTACCCTTATAAAATCATCTATGATAATTACAATATTAATGGATTCTGGGGAACTATCTGTGATGAGATGTCTAGTATGGTCTTCTCTGTACTAGTGTAGAGAAAATGTTCTGAAGTCTGACTTGTGCATCTCATCTAAGGAATATGAATGGACCTATTACAGTCAGAGTTGAGGTGGCTATGGGTAAAGCAATACAAGCCTATGCAATGCTAAATAAAATTATGAATTCATACCTATCTCTTGGATGAAGGCTACGGAAGCCTACAGGGGGTCTTTTCTCTGAATACGAATGTTCGGTAGATTTCTAAATTAACAATCTGAAATTCTTTCATGACCCAAAAACTTTTATTTTCTAAATGAGAATGAGGATGGAAATGGATGTTCTAGGAATGTTAGATTATGATCATACAGTGTATCTTTGTTAAATAAGCTTTGCTAAGTACTCTGCACTCACCTTTGCTATTAATCCTCCTTGTTAGAGGTGAGTTGATACAACGATCCACACGGTCATACGGAGGTCTACGCTAAGGACAGCTACACCAAAGGAAGTGGGCTCAGCTTGGAGTATGACATGTACGAGAGGGATACCCCGTATGGAGGTTGGGTTGAGTAGAGGACGGTCGAATGCCGTTTCCACAACCCAAGTGTACTAGTATGTAGCTATCTATCAGTCTTAGTATTAATTTGTATAATACTTAGTTGGAACCATTTATTTTTCTATCATCGTAATATTCAGGCAGAACTTGATAAGCCCTATTTTGGATTGTAGCCCTGTGTGACAATGGTATTGTAATAATATTGTACCATCTCTAATTATTGTTCTACTATAACACTCTGATGGTCTTATTATTCATTGAAGCGGTGTTCTACTGGCTAAATGAATAATAATTCATGACTAGTGTTATTATCCCTTGATAATGACACGGGTCGTCACATTACTACATCGATCCCGCAAATGTAAGTCCACTATCTTGGGAAGCTGCCTACCACAATTCAATTAAATGTGATGAACCTTAGCTATTGAAAATACGCGTGCTGATCAACAACTCACCAAAAGAACAAATGAGGAATTACTTCCTTTTTATTGCAGAAGGTGCAGCTTTTATCCTCGATCAACATATTGCCTTTTTACTCAAGTTATCTCTAGTTGGAAACCTTTTTGTGAGGGAACTTATTGTTTGATGATAGCCATAAAACAAATATGAATATCGGCAGGTGCAAGCATTTCCACATAACGTCGGTGATAACTTTAAAATTCACCACAACACTAAGAAACTGCACACTACTAGCTATTTGATACCACTTCAACACACTACTATAAAGCAAGCTATATTAGACGCCTCATCATAAATGGTTCATGGAGAACTGTTTGTGCTATTATTATCACAGACAGTTTTACAGGAGTGACCGTTCATCGTCTGTGACTGTGAGACACAACTATCTCAGATGGTTCGTATTAATAACTACCTGTGATAATTCACAGACAGTTATTAACACAAACTGTCTGTGATAGTTGCAGACATAATAGATGGTTCATATTCAAACCATCTATGATAGTTCATAGACGGTTATTAATACTAACCATCTGTGGTATTTGTACATATCACAGAAGTTTATTAACACCAACCGTCTGTGATAGTTCACAGATGGTTATTAATATGAACCGTCTGTGATCATTACATATTAAAGACGGTTTATGGTTGGACGTGTCTGGGATATGCCACGCTATTAATTAATACCTAGCCAGACCGGTCCCAACAGATTTATCTTCATTGCGCTGCATTGAAGGAGGCGACTAGCTTTGGGGAGTTTGGTGAAAGCATTTCGCTTGTAGATCTAGTTGTTTGTAGATCAATTTGTTCTAACTTGGTGATTAGAGGTTAGTATTTGCTTCTAATTTATATATATCTTGTAATAAAGAGAGATGATAGCTAGATTTAGATCTAGTTTAATTGGTAGTTTGCTACAATTTAAGAATAGGTCAGTACTCCCAGTTTACTTCAACATATTAATTCTTGCTTGATATATATTGCTTCATGAATAGTACGTAGATGGCTAGCTATAGTAGTATTAATAATCTAATTTAACACTAATTTGTTACATGCGCAGTGTAGATGGACCAAAGTTAGATGTACATTGAGAATCATGTTAGTAATAAGTATATTAATGGCGTGTCTACTTTTAGAAGAACGGCCAAGCAGCATATATTGAAGAAGGGGATAGAATATATGTAGAGTACTGCTATACAACATTCGACTGTTTTTGAGGACAAAAATAGTCAGATTGATCTGGGACGTTAGATTTCCATCCAACGGATCCATCCATACAAGCCCCCCTCCAAAAAAATGATCTAGGGTGTTGGATCTCCATCTAACGGCTCAAAATCTGACTGTTTTTGTCCTCAAAAACAGTCGAATATTGTATAGACACTCCCATATATGTATTGTCCACGCATTGATTGCAATAATCTAAAGATATTTACCAACTCAGCGTAGATCAAAACCCATTTGATTCGAAGGGGTTTCGAAAAGGGGTATACATGATGGACCAGTCATGATGAAGAGAAGATTATATAGGAAGGTATCAAGGGAGACAACGATATGTCAGTTATGAACTGTGCTTTTGATGAAGATAGGTCGTATGATGATAATCTGGATCAGATGCTACGCAATGCAGAAAAAAAACTATAGTGAGAGAGAGTTTGATAAATTCAAGGGCTTGATGGAGGACCTGAAGATACCTTTGTTCCCGGAATGCAAGACACAATGCATAAGGTTGTCATCTGTTCTTGAACTGTTAAAAGTGAAGGCAAGCAATGGTTAGTCCAACAAGAGTTTCACTGCGTTGTTAGGTCTCCTAGCGAATATCCTTCCAAAGAAAAATATGTTACTGAGAACCACCTACCAAGCCAAGAGGTTTTTTGTCCATTGGGAATGGAAGTAGAAAGAATACATGCATGTATGAATGATTGTATCCTCTACCGTAAAGAGTATGAAAAATTACATGTTTGTCCGATGTGCAAAGCATCCCGATACAAGCATAAGAATGACTTGATGACGGTGAGGGCATCAAGGTAAAGTAAGAACCTCCTGCTAAGATATTGTGGCATCTGCATATAATTCCCCGTTTGAAGCGTTTATTTGTGAACTAAAAGAATACAAGATTGCTGCGTTGCCACTCGGAGGAGCGTAAGAAAGATGGAATGATAAGACACGTTGTTGATTCTGCCCAGTAGAGAAACATTGATAGTATGTTTGCAGACTTCAGTGCGGAATCGAGGAATATAAGATTTGGATTGAGTACAGATAGAATGAATCCTTTCAGTAACATGAGCAACCGATGTAGCACTTGGCTCGTGAATGTATGCATGTACAAACTTCCTCCTTGGTTGTGTATGAAGCAGAAGTACATTTTGATGTCACTACTTATCCAAGGGCCGAAGCAACCTGGGAACAATATTGATGTACCTAACACCATTGGTGGAAGATCTTGTGACACTGTGGAACAAAGGGCATAGGTATGGAATGCGGACAAACGGGAGAAGGTCCAGGTGGATAGCATTAATGATGTTTTCAAGGCCATCCCACTAGAGAGGCCCCAAACAGAGAAATCATGATATTAGTAAATGCCATCCACACATTCATCCAATGGCCCAAGAGGGACATCACCATGGATCCTTTCGTGCCGTGATCTCTACACGACCATGCCTCTATGACTCCACCTCAAGCTCAAACAGAACCCTCTATGACTCCACCTCAAGCTCCTCTTCAGAAGGCCAGTGCATCGGCTTCCGTGAAGACAACGTCAAAAATGTATCGCAAGCAAGGCACTAAGGCCCAATCGAAGAAGATTAAGGTGCCTCCCGTAGAATGGTAGTTCATACTCAGTCGTTGGTCCCCGAGACACAATTACCTAGCCTTGGACTAGTTTGCAGGACTTTGCATAGCTAGTACATGGAGAGGTCCAACATGAAGCCAAACCGGCAAAGTGAATTCATCGTGAGATACATGGAGGCGCATTTCCTCCATGACTCGGGATACTTCATCGTGACCTTCGAAGACTTATATTTACTATTCAACCTCGAAGAACTCAACACCTCACTTCTATGATGTTGGATAATGTAAGTGTACTGTACAATCAAGTTCTACATTCATGTAATATCGATAAATGTCATAACTCATTGGTTATGTATAGAGCAATAATCCAACAAGTCCGGTGACAGTGATAACTGGTGGGTTTGCTTGACCTACACTTGGTCTCTGAGCAATCCATTAACTATAACAGATCCTTCGTCCAAGATTACATAACGAGGGGATTGCTTGCTCATAGTGACAAGGACCACATCACGGTACCCTTCAACTAGGGGTAAGTGGTTCACTAGTAGCCATATAAGTTTTATTTGTACTTTATACGTAATTAATCACTATGGCGACATATATGACTAGGTCTCACTGGATTCTAATTATGCTTGTACCAAAGTGAAGCAAGGTAATATACCTTGATTCCCTAGTTAGGAGCAACCACGACTTCACCTGTATGCAATAAACAATTGACAGGTAAACTCATTTCCTCCATTCATAACTTTATTGTAGTCTTCCCTTTGTTTATAATGGTCGAGGCTAACTTTTTGGAATCATATAGGTCATTCAGCGCTTACGTTGCCTAGGGAGGAAGACACAAGAAATATAGCACTACACTGCGACATAAACCGCAATTTTTGGTACCCGCTACAACACAACAATCCTATATCACACTTCGTAATAATGCCGCTAGAACTGATAATACCTATGTATGTAATTCTATTTTTATAGTTCCACCAGTAACAACAGGGCAACGTATGTGGATTTTATGTTTCAAGACATATGAAGGAAATTATGAAAACTAAGACAAAAGACCAGAGGTTTGTCAACCAATCAATATTTATTTCATGATTATTAATTTATATATGTGTGTGTGTATGCTAATGACTTTAACACTGCTAGCGACAGGGCGTGGAATTCGACTCAAGTACATACGATCTTGAGAAACTCACCAAAGTTCGAGGTATGCTCTCTGAATTTTTGATAGCGGAGGTCATAAACAAGACTAAAGATTTCTACCCTAGCGATAATGATTAGTTGTTGAAACTTTTGATACATTTGTAATCATTCAATTGTGCTTAATCAAACAATTCATTCAAATTTACATCATTTAGTTGTTTAATTCATTTATGAGATCTGTGTAATGGTTGTTGTGTGCTATATATGTGATATTTTTGCTTATTTTCAGAGGGTATGGCTAGTATTTCCTAAGACTAGCCGAAAAATAGGAAATAATATAGATGTTCAAGTTGGTATCACAGACAGTTTGTAACAATAAATAGCTATTAAACCGTCTGTGATATATGAGGTATCACTGATGGTTTTTAGTATTAGTCATTTGTGATATGTAAGATATCACAAATAGCTATATCCAAGAATCATCTATGATACATGAAATATCACAGACGGTTTTTGGTATTAACCGTCTGTGACATTAGGATATCACAGATGGTTGTATTTAAGAAACATCTGTGATATCTTAGATATCACAGACGGTTTTTAAAAAAACGTCTGTGTTATAATTATCACAGACGATTTGATAGCTGTCTATGATAACTACCTATTATCACAGATACATAAATTCAGATGGTTCAGAAACCGTCTGTGATGATGGTTTTGAACCATCTATGATGACCTTTTGTATGATAAGTTATGGTGAATATAAATGAAAATAAAAATATAGGGTAAATTAAAAAAGCAAGTGATTTATGATATTTTATAAAGTTCCATTTTGTAGGAAAAAAACACGATACCTGCAAAGTGCAAACCATCGCCAAATTAATCAAGCTCAGACCAAGTCGTCATCCAAATTATCACTGTTGTAATACTTTTTTAAGGAAAAAGTCTATATTTAGTAACTATACTTTCAAGTTGGTCCGATTCACTCTTGTAGTATAAAACCAGGTATTCAGCTTCATGTACTTGCAATATCAAATAAGGTTCAAAACTGGTCTGAGGGTGTTTTACACTAATGTGGCACTAACTTAGGGTGATTTTAGCCATGTTGGATGGATGAGCCAACTCCACCGCATCTGCAACCAGCATGGCGAGCTGCCTCAGCCATTGCATGGTGACTCTCGCGAGATGAAGCACTCAGTGTCAGGGCACAGCTTCATCATTGAGAGTGATGATGACTAGGAGCCCGAAGCCGCCCACCGCAACCAGCACAACAGTGAGGACGATCGAGGACGACAATAATAGCTCCTCCTCATCTTCCTACACGACCCCACGCCGCAACAACCACCCAAACTCTAACATCCAACAATGGCCGCAGAGCTACTGACCTTTTCCCAAAATTCATCGTCCACGTTGTTTTGTTCAACCCGGTGAGCTACTTCCATTTTTGCTCATGTCACATTGTGTTCCAGGTTTTCCTCTAGAAAACCCCTCAACCAATTTTGGTATTCACCTACAAGAGCCCGTCGATGCCACCGTCTTCCTCAAGTCCCGCCACCATTGCTTCGATGGTGACGTGGTGAGCCTCCCTTCAACTCCTCCTTCATATAGCATCTCCACGCTTCCCCAATTCTTCCCCATCACCAATTTGAGCCCTTGTTCCCAGGCCACGAGCCACGACTGCCATGTCGTGCCCATCGCTCTGCCCTTGCCTCACGTCCGCCCCTCCTTCCCCAGGCCACAACCGCCATGTCGTGCCCGTCGCTTTGCCCTTGCCTCACGTCGCCAGATCGCCTTGAACCATCTCCGTCCTAGATGGTCACTTGGGTGAGTTCCCCTAACCCTGGAGAAGCTCATGACACACTCCATTTTCAGGTTATATTCGCTGTTGCTTGTCGCTGCTATTCCAATGTGCTGTCGTCGCCGGCGCCTTTGCCTATAGCTGCACGCCGCCATGGGCCACCGCATGCCGCACCATCCCACCCTTGAGCCCACGCTGGCTGGTAAACCTATTTTTGCACTTGCCTGCAATGTCTTCGCTTGTTGTCACTGTTACTACGGTTGCCTATAGCCTCCCATGCATGGCCGCCTCCTCTATTTCTCTGTCTTCTCTGTTTTAGAACGAAGGATGAGACGGATGCCATGTCAGCGCAAACACATCGTCCTCATTGGCAATACAGGATGACATTGAATGCCACGTCAGTGCAAAACCATGATTGGACGCCGCTAAGGGTAAATTGATGTGGTATTACAAGGTATTGGATATCCGGTTTTATAATCGAATCAACTTGAAGTTACAGCTATCAATATGAAGTTTTTTTTCCCCTCTCTCAAGTTATAAAATGGTTTGACTGTAGTTTTTTCTACCGTGGCACATTTTTTTTTTTTGTAAATGGAAGCGGTGTAATTAAGATCGGAAGTTCGCACTGGAAACCTAGGATTGCGTGGGAAACTAACCAACCCACGAATCAAATTATTCGATGCGACGCATTAATATCTTTGACACATCGCATTCGCATTCACTACACAGATGATGGATCTCCAGCTCTCAACGCTACAACTTTGACGATCGATCCATATTAGCTGACCGGTTTAATACGCATTTTGCAAAGCACACCCAACAACTTTTCTTGACCCCATTACTTTTTAGCCAAACAAGAAAATACTCCCCTCATCTCGTAATGTATGTCTATAGCCCACTATACATAGATTAAATAAACACTAAATATAAAAAAATTAATATTATTAGACCATACATGGTGTACTATAACTATTCATCCACTTTTTAGCGCTAAAAGAGAGATGTATGATAAAAATATTGTAATATCTATATATGTGATCTTCAGAGGAGATTTATATTATGAATCGATGCTATTCAAGACAGAGACATATTGCAGAATGGAGGGGTACTTTTTTAAGAGAAAAGAAAAGAAAACGATACTGGCTAATCCTACTACACGACGTGCCAACTAGCACCCGATTTTTTTTCTGTGTAAAAACAGCGTTTTCTCCTCACGTACGTGTCGCACTATCGCATGTTCATGGCCATGCCTTATTAATTCGCGTCGGTCCGGCCAAGGCCAAGTAGCAGCGCTACTTCATTGCGCCTCTGCGCTACTTCATTGCGCCACCGAACGAACCACACCAAGAGCTCGTGTAGGCAGGCAAGCACAAAGCTAGCTACCGGTCGTGCCATGGCGGCCTCGTCGCCGCTGCCGCGGTGGGCACCGACGCCGAGCCCGTCGCGACCGCTCTGGCGCTGGGGCGGTGGCACGCCCGACGTCGGGGACCGCAGCTCGAGCGGCGCCGGCTGGTCGCTCGGCAGCATCTTCCATTGGAGAAGCGGACAGCACGATCCTCCGGCGTCCGGCGGCGGTGGGCGGGGCGCGGGGTTTGACGGCGTAGAGGTGGTGCCGCCGGCGGCAGTGTCGCCGGCGCGCGGGTCTGTCGCGGACGACCCCGGGGTGTTCCTGACGTGGGAGGACGTGTGCGTGACGGTGGCCGGCGCCGGCGGGGGCGCGCCGGCGAGGATCCTGAACGGGATTAGCGGGCACGCGCGGCCGGGGGAGGTGCTTGCCATCATGGGGCCGTCGGGCTGCGGCAAGACCACGCTTCTTGATACTCTAGCAGGTTCGTTCGTCTCACCACGCATGCAATTTTTTCTTAACTAGGGTTTTTTAGGCAACGTTTGTGAATAATTAACCCCTATCTGACGGATGGAATGGGACCAAAAATATGACCCTGTACTGTTCTCTTCCAAAAAAACTGCTGCCTTTATTGGCATGGTAGGTGTAGGTTGCTACTCCCTCCGTTCTTTTTCTTATCTACAGTAGTACTAGGATCGGTACCATCAAACTGTGTGGCTATTAATATATTTAAAACTATTCTCTTCAATCATAAATACATATTATTCGGATACATATAATTAAACTTTTAAAACTTTAGCTGTCAACTTACTTTTAAGTATTTAGATCGGATATATGATAATCATATGCATAGATTTATCTCAAAAATACTTTCATAATGTTATAATTATATTTGGTTTTATAAATATATTGCAATATAAATTAGTGGTGAAAATTATGTTTTGAGGACTTTGTTGATATTCAAAACAACATATATCTTTTACTTCTATCACTAGATTTATTGTTAAAATACTTTAATAATATTATAATTTTATCATTACATCTTAATGTGAAGTTATAAAAAGAAATAGAGAAAGTGATATCTTGGAGATTATAAAAAGTTAAAAGTGTAGTTAAAAAGAACAGACGGGTATTGTTTGCAAAATAAAATTATGTTTATCCATATAACTAGATAAAAACATGGGGACACGACTTAAAGCCTGTGCGCTTACGATTAATGAATTGTTACTGATGTCTACGCAAAAGCTTATATGTATATGGAGGTGTGCCTGTTGGTTTTTGCTATAACTTATAGTTTTTAGCTAGAAAATAAATAGTATGACTAAAAGAAGTGACTTTTCAAAAGAGAAAACGGACGATGGAAAAAAAATAAGGGAAAATGTGTATGCGTGATAGAACTAGAGGAGTAAGATACGTGATATACCCATGACCTATGCCTTATCTCTAAAGCAAGATAGTAGTAAGAGGAGTAGATAAGTACTTCACAGAATCGGTTATTTGTATTAACTTTTGATTTTTCTAAATACAAACTAGAACAGAACCCAATATAATACATATAATTAAGTATCTTATAGTGCTAACAGCGTGCATAAACAAACAAATATAACCATCAAATTTACTGTTGCAAATAACAGTGTCTGCCAAGGACGGACAGCAGTAGCTGAATTAATTACCAATACAATGGTCGGCATGTGAGATGTTGAGTTCAGGGACTAACGCCCTGTTCCTAACAGTTATATGGCTTATGCTTTTCACGTATAAACAAATGTTATATTTTCGTTTTTCTTAAGTAGTTTATTATCTTATCAGTATTTGGTTCTTTTATATAAATGCTTGTCTTAAAAGTAAAAACTGTCACAATCGTAAACTATTAGACGCAAAAAAAAAAAAAGAACTGGCTCAAAATAGTGTTCAGACTAGGGATAACTTGGACACTGCCCATCACAACTTCCCAAGCCCCACCTGAACACCAAGTCCGCTGGCCCATCCACAGCCAAGATGCAGCTTGTGGCGACTTTGCCTATGGGTTTACGATTAATGAACTGTTACAGACGCCTATCCAAAAACTGATTTGTATATAATTAAGTGTCCTATAGTTCTAACCGCGTGCTAAACAAGCAAACATGTCCATGCAAACGTGCAGTGCATAGCAACGGCAGGATCAATTGCAAATACAATATTCAGCACATGCGATCTTGCGTGCAGAGTACTAAGGGCATCTTGTACGTATAACCAAGTGGATTCAACATCATGCTATGAAACGGCAGGATCAATTACAAATACAATATTCAGCATGTGCGATCTTGCGTGGAGAGTACTAAGGGCATCTTGTAGAACCAAGATGGATTCAACATCATGCTATGAAAGTAGGTTTAAGGCCCGGCTCATTTTAGTTTGAGCTTCTGACTTCTGACTTATTTTTCACTATTTATAAATTTCATTTTTTTCTAAACTTTTGGCTTTTTAAGCTTTTTGCCGGTTCTTTTTTCTCTGTTTTCGTTCACGTTGTCCGTGATGAAATAATATATATTTTTCTATTTTTAAATTTTTTAATTTTAATTATGCTAAATAAGCCATCTTCAGCTATAGTGTAATTTCAGTTAGTTCCAGTACAATTTTAACCATAAGGCACAATTTTTCAGCCCAACCGAGCGAGTTGTTACGTTTTACTCAACTATGTTGAACCTACATAACCTTTCAAGGGGCCCACACAGGAACCAAAAAAGACATAAG
The DNA here is from genome assembly GCA_036346575.1 of Dendrocalamus sinicus. Classification (NCBI taxonomy): domain Eukaryota; kingdom Viridiplantae; phylum Streptophyta; class Magnoliopsida; order Poales; family Poaceae; genus Dendrocalamus; species Dendrocalamus sinicus. The sequence continues at coordinate 16,395,871 of CM070675.1, read as the reverse complement.
AACACACGCTTCCCTTCAAAACCTCTCTCTCTTCACTCGATCTCTCGATCCTGAACAGCCCAGTGTGTTCTTTTTAGTTTATAGCTTATAGCCTATGTCTTTTTCTTCTTCTGGACAAACTAGCGGAATGATTTTTCTATCGTCTTTTTGAAGTAGTTTATCGGAACAGCTTTTTTGAAGCGACTTATCAGCTTACCAGCATTCGGTTCATTTGCATGAACACTCGTGCTAGAGTCAAAACCATACGCCATAACTATAAACCATCAATCACAGTAAAAAAAAACCCACCATTTAAATTGACGTTGCCACGCGCTCTTCTATCGCACTCTAGCCAAGAAGAAACAAACCATGTCCATCTTATACCGTAAACAGTCGCTCTTTCTCTTTTGGAGTACTTAATAGGAATTATTAAAAATAAAATAATATGAAAGTAACTGTCTATCACAAATATACTGACATCCTTGACAAACTAAATGTTTTCTATATATATTAGTATCTGAGGTAATAAAAGTTTAACCACGCATATTCATGAACAGAGGGAGTAATAGTGTAGGCATTTGAGAGGTTATCGTGTTACATTGGTACATGTCCAACACACCAAAAAAACTTTGCTTTCTTCTCAAAGTGGAAGCTTACTAGATTACAGGCCCCTTATCAAGTTTTCTACTCTTTTGTTTCCCTTGTGAGGTCCTTGCCTAGTCCTTTCCACACCGCAGCCATGGCGGCGGCGATGGCTTCCCTCCTTGGCTCCGAAGCCCAGGTGACTCCAGTCACCCTAAATGAACTTGTTCCCATGGTGGTTGTGGCGTTCATCGCCGCCTTTGTGGTTATCACATGGCTCCCTCCCCTTTTCCTTCATCGCCGCCTTTGTGGTTATCACATGGCTCCCTCCCCTTTTCCCTTCACCCTAATCCCAGAGCTTAAGCACTACAGTCCCACAGCAAACTTCACCTCTATTCTCTACGGATCTGACCAAAATGGGAATATCCGAAGCAATCTTGGGGCGACATCTCCGCCTTCTACCTCCTACCCAGGCGTGTCCCCTAGAAGTGGCTCACAAAAACAATATTTTTACATAGCACCATTCACCTAACTGTAACCATACAAATAATCATGCAATGGGGCTACATTTCATACCAATTAACTCATCAAAAACAACAATCTAACAAACTTGCACATTAGATGATCAGAAATAGGAATTTCATACGAATTAACGCATTCACACATCTCATAGCCTGATCTAAACATATTGTAGGTACTAATCAAAGCATCCACCATAACAGATCAAATGAGAATGCATCTCATGCAGAGTTATTACCCAAAATAACAAGAGTAAGGAAATCTCGGTTTTACTTATGAGATTGCATCTCTATTGCCTCTTCGCCAAGCTACCTGGCTGCCATGCCCCAGCCCAGTCTAGTGCTCGCTCTGTCGCTGCGCCACTCGCTATCTCATCGCATGCTGCTATACCCAGCCTACTCCATTGCCACCAACCCGCCACACGCCACGCACTACTCCTACTCCTGCACCCTGACCTCCATGCTCCCATGATCGTGCCCTGCCCACCTCGCTGGCTCTCCAGGGTTACAAGGAGAAGGCATAGGGAATAACCAAATGGGATCGATGGTCACCTCCTCTTAATGCATTGTGTCCTTGTCCATTCTTATACTGGACAGGCTCATACTGCCTCAAACGACCAAAGGAAATGGCACTTCCTGTTCTTTCTTTGTCTACCTTGGTTTCTCGCTTCCACAGCTTGCTCCTTGCCTCGCCGTTCCATGCAGGGGTCTAGGAGAGCCCGAGGGAGGGGGTTCCAGCCGAAGGTGAGCTTGGCGGCAGCCATACCTTGCCATATGGGAAGATCCGCCCCTGCCAGTGATGACCTTTCGGTTGTGGTGTCACTCAATTGGGAGGTGTTTGAGCATCGGGGCGTCAAGGTGGTTGTAGTGCTCACCTTATTTTGGGCAGAGCTAGGGCGACACATGCTGGTGGCGTGAGCCATGCAAAACTGCCATGGCTCAGGAGCAGGGGAGCTCACCGACGCTAGCTTTAGCGGTTTTTCGGTGAAGGCGAGAGCTCAAAGATGGTGCGACACGATCTAGTGGCACTGACTAAAGGCAGTGATGGTCAATGTCTGATGACAGTGGGTAGGCGGCATCGCCGTCATCGCGGTCCAGGAGGATGCGGCCATCATGGATGTCACGAACGAACCAACGAGCAGGGGGAGGGAGGAATGAGAAGTCGAAGATGGCAGCGCAGGTGAGCATGTGAGTGGTGGGTGCAGAGGGGTAGCACCGGTCGATGGAGTGGAATCTAGTGGAGGCGTTGAAGTCGAGGAGTGGCGACCGGTGGAGGGCAAGCAAGCGACGGTGTAGGGAGGGCAAGGGAGGAAGGAAGAGAGAAGAAAATGATATGGCTTCATTTGACAGCAAGGATCTGAGGCCGCGTACAAATCAGCAACCAAAAACCAAGGTGGCGTGGGTCAAGAGGGTCAAGTGAATGGCTTCAATAATTTAAGGTTGTGTTCTATTGAACCTCTCAAGCTCGGATCGTTTCAATGCGGTTGACGGGATTGATACTGACTGTCGATAGGAATATCAATGTACATATATATGTAACGTGATAAGTATGAAGTAATTATGGGAAGAGTGACAAACCTTGCGATTGGTGACCTCGAGGAATCGAGGAGTAGTTCCATATGTTGGCAAACGAGTATCCACATGTGTTGCCCACACGCTGGTGGCACTTTGCAAAAATGGAATGTGTTAGTTCAAAAGGCATTAGTACCATCTGTTGCATAGGATTAATTAATGTGAAATAGCGAATACCTTAAAATCTCGAACATGTGTCAAAGAGCCGTTGGCCCCGCTCTGAGTCACCTCCTTTTCAATGTACATCGCGAACGCCCTACGTAATTGAAAAGGTTAACCTTAATCATTCGGAAGGAAAGAAAGAGTACAATGTAGATATGTATGGGGAATATGTGCTTACCTATCGATTACTTGGCCGACAATTGTGAAGTCCATTTTATTCTTACTTAGGAATCAAGGTAATATACCTTGTTCCATTTTGGTACAATTACTATTAAAATCCAATGAAAGCTCGATTGAAGGGCATAAGTACATAGTCCTTATTGCGACAACTCAGAGTTCGATGCAATGTACCTCTCGACGAGGATGCCTCACGTCGATGGTAGTCTTGGCGACCAATTGTGGGTCCAAGAAACCGGTGATGAGTTCGATACTCTAGCTTTAATCAGCATGTGTCTATATATATACACACGAAAGCAAAAATTAGATATGGCATTTATCGGTATGACATTAACGGAGATCGTGATTGTACACACTTACGTCGTCAGCATCGAACGATTGAGACGTCAAGAGCGTTGAGCATGAACAGCTCGAATAAATCCTCAAAGGCGACCACGAATGTACACTCTTGAAGATTGTGGTGTAAATCTTCCTGAGAATTTGACATGATACTTGAAGTCCGTTCTCCCTCGGCTTATTGGATCGCTGCATATACCACGTGTGCAATTGCATGCAACTATATGGTAGCTTTTGGAGGGCTTTTGCTCGAGCAACGGCTCGCCAAGCACGCAATTTGCGGGCCAAAGGGTGGTACGGAAGATCATCATTGGTCTTCTTTGCTTTGCCCTTGCCGCCTTGCCGCCTCGGCTATGGGTCGACTTCACGAAGTCGACTTTGAAGGTAGCAGTGGTGCAAGTTGCTCGCGAGAATAGGGCCCGTGGAGATAGCACCGTTGTAGTATCCGGTGGTGGAACCGACGGTCTTGTATGGAGATGGCACCGTGCATGTTGCTCGTCCCGCCACCGGTGAAGAAGCCTCCGGGAAGATGTCGCTTTTGGGCCACCGGATGAATGTTCCAATGGCTGTCCTAGAGTCACGATCTCGTCGTTGGGGGCTTGGTAGCGGGACCACCTCAAAATTGACATACACACCATCCACATTAACTTTTATAAGCTCGGCGCTAAAGCTTGGCGTGCACCATGGCCCGTTACGCACGAATATGCCGGCCCAAGCGGCGTACAAGGGAATGGCGCCATATCTCACTTGGAGCTTGCGTTCGTAGGCTCTACATAACGATACAAAATTAGCTACTCGAATAGGCCTACCAATGGAGCAAGCATTCGAGAGGTAATAATTATTACTGGATGTCGTCCACAGAAATTTGGACTGGTATGCGTCGGATTGGACGCGCAGACTACTCGGACGGTTGTGCGGGCTACCTAGCATATAGCGGCGGTGGCGGCTCGACGACTTTCGCCTGCTTCCGCACCTCTTCTCTCGATTACTTCACCCATCGAGCAAATAGCTCCTCTCGAAGAGATTCCTTGATCTCTTCTCGTAGCTGCTCCTCACGCTCGGCTTTGTTTCTCTTCCTACGCCGATACATTCGAGTCATCTTGGAAACCATGTTTCAAGGAACGTAAAGCCCAAGGCCTCTCGTGCGACCCGGTGCTCCTTGTTTCCAGGGCCACGGAGAGCATATCATTCTCCCTTGTTCCTGGAATGATCCTGGTAGATTCAAAACTCGGCTCTTCTGCAAGAGCACGACATGTCATTTCAATTAAATGCACGGTTGTGGAGTAATTACAAGCTACGAGTTCGATCGATATCTTACGGTATTTGGGACACTTGCTGGTCCGGGGTTTCGAAGGAGACGCCCCGATGTCGTTGTAGATGACCTTGCTCTAAGCCAATTTCGAGCGCGGTCATCCGGATATTGGAAAACGGCGGGCGATGTCCTCTGCGGTGCCACTCATCCTCCAACCTCCATCATGCGGGATTTTACCCGCATACCCACCGTGCCAAGTCCGTGGGGTGCGTGTTTTTGCTGGAGGGCCTTGTGCGCCACACTTGTACTTTTGAATTCTTGGTCGTTTTCATCGCCTTGAACTCTTCCCATTGTGATTCCGGGAATGGGTATTTAGTAAAGCGTTTCGTCCGTCTCCACGTATTTCGACAAGCGTGCTCTTGAAGTTCTTCCATGCTTTGCACGCCGCTTGGTAGGTTTGTCGTTCCACGGCGTGTAAGTGTTCTTCGGGAACTCGAACGATGCCAAGATTTCGGTCCACAGTCACGTTCCGAGTGTCGCACGTTCTTCCACGAATTGTATGTGATCTCAATTCGTTGTCGTGCAACTATTCCGACCATGGTTGAATGCGTTTACCGCTTGCTTAGGAAGGATAGGGACCCGGCTGCGTTATCGTGATGGTCCGTCGGCTCGAGGCTTCTTTGATAGCCTCTTCCTTGGCGTCTTGATGTTGGAGCGGGCGCCCGCGATGATGGTGAAGAATGCGCGGGTGACATGTTGCTCATTTTGTGGGTCTATTAAGATAAGATGAGAATGTTCAAAGTGAGGAAGCACGAGGGGACGACGGAGGCGGTCGACGAGGCTCGGCACGGCGGCCGGCGAGGGCTCGGGAGGCCGAGGCGGCGAGGGCTCGACGGCGCGCGCGGCGAGGCTCGGGAGGCGGTCGACGAGGTTCGGGAGGCGGAGGCGACGAGGCTCGAGAGGCGGAGGCGACGAGGGGCTCGACGGAGGCGGCGGCGAGGCTCGAGGAGGCGGCCGACGAGGGTTCGGGAGGCGAGGCGACGACGGGCTCGGGATTTACTTGGATCTAGATCGAATAATCTGCGCAGCGCACGGGAAAACCCCAGCCGAGGGTATATATAGGAGGTTATCACGCAGCGGTTCTAACTCAAAACCGTCGTGATATTAATATCACGACGGTTCCAAGTCTAAAACCGCTTTGTGATAGTATAAATATCATGACGGTTCTAAGTGTATAACCGTGCGTGATAGTCATATTATCGCGACGGTTTTAAACTTAGAACCGCTCATTTTATTGATATCACGAGCGGTTCTAAGTTTAAAACCGTCTGTGATAAGCTTTTTGCGATCGTAGTTATTAAGACAACACCAATAACCACATTTGCATTCATATCCACCACCAAACAAGTGCATTCATATACAACACCAACCAATTGCATTCATATCAACCATCACATGTGCATCACACATATACATAAATCTCAAAATTGTCACACATTTTCACATATACATTCTTATTGTACTTGCTTATTTCCTTTAAAATTAGCCCTTCATCATGATCAATGCGCACGTAACTAGTTTCGTCCACGTTGTTCATCGTCGACCTTATGCCATTTCCAAAAGGAGGTAACTCGTCAAATTGATTGTATTCCTCCTCGCCCACTACATTCTCCACTCCGACAATTCTCCTTTTTCCATGAAGAACTACATGGCGTTTCTTATTTGCCGGTCGGTTACATAGAAAACTTGAACAACTTGATTGGCAAGTACGAATGGTTCGTCTTTGTACCGACACGTTGGAGGTCCACGGTCGTGACACCGCACTTGTCAACCTTCACTGTGGGAGATGCACCCAACGGCGGCGAAATAAGGGGATCTTGAAAACCACATAGTCGAGCTCCCAAATCTCTTCTATTAAGCCATAGTACGAGTTTCTCGACCCATCGGTATCGAATGCATCTATGCGGACTCATTGTTCGTTAGTGCTCTTGACATCCCGAGATCACGTATAGAATGTGTACCCATTTATGTCATATCCTTGCCATGTCACAACTGTAAATGTCGGCCCTTTGCCAACCATCTCAGCGTCTCACTCGGCGAGCTCCTAGCAATTTGCTCCTTCAACCATTGGTTGAACCAACGGTTGTGTTGCCTCATGATCCAAACATCCGCCGCTCTGGATTCATTGCGAAGCACATCCTTGTCTTTGGTCCACATAAGGCGCCACTTCGGTCATGTGTTGCAACACCGTGAAATGGGCTTGAGTATACGTGTCCATATCTGGAGTGATTGCTTTCCTTCCGATAGTTCCGAGACCCTTCAGCCTCCCTTCATGACGAGATTGAGGGACACCTATCGGTTGAATCTGAGCCATATAATCGACACAAAACTCAATCACCTCTTCGCTTGCATAACCTTCGACGATGCTGCCCTCCGGCCGAGAACGATTCCGTACGTAGGACTTGAGAATTCCATGAACCTCTCAAATGGGTACATGCTGCGTGAGGAATACGGGCCCGCACATTTTATCTCCCACACAACGTGAACAACGAGATGGACCATGATATCAAAAACGAAGGAGGGAAATACATTTCAAGGTGACATAGAGTCATCACCACCTCGTCCTGCAGAGCATCTAGTCCTTCGGGATCGATGACCTTCTGAGCAATTGTGTTAAAGAAATAACATAGCCTCATGATTGTCTCTCGGACTTTGATCGGCAAAATATTTCTAATTGCAATAGGAGCATCGTGTCATCAAGACATGACAATCATGAGACTTCATGCCATTTAACTTCAAATCTTGCATCGAAACAAGTTTCTTCACGCGTTCGGAGTAACGGACGGAACTTTCACACCATGCAAGCATCGCACGATTCTGTTTTCTCACCTTGGACAGAGTGTAACACGCAGGGGAAGGTACGTTCGTCCATTATCGGTGCTTGTCGGTGCTAACTCGGCCCGATGTCCATGTCACCAAGTCAAGCCGTGCGTTGACACCGCCCTTTGTTTTATCACGGATGTTGAAGAGACCAATCAAGTATCGCACACATTCTTTTCTACGCATGACGTCGATGCGAAGGTCGAACATCTAGGTACTCCCAATAAGGTAAGTCCCAAAATATTGATCTCTTCTTCCGGTGTTCTTCTCATGAGCCCTCAATTTACGTCCCTTCCGAGGACAACATCTAAATCCTTAACCATATCATAAACCTCGCCCCTTAAATGCCTTGGAGTGAACCATCTTCCTTCTCTCCGTCAAATTGTTTCTTCATCTTGCGGTATGGGTGAGCCCTCCAAGGAACCGCGGTGACGCATGTAGACGGTTTTGCGTGAGTGTCTCACCACACACTCTCGGTACCATCTAAACAGTGAGTACAAGCTTTGGCACCTTTTGTACTATGGCCCGATAGGTTACCAAGGGCGGGATAATCATTTATGGTGCGAGAACAATAAGGAGCGCAGAGTGAAGTTCTCTCGTTTACGCATCCCATACTGCACCCTTCGCTCCACATTACTTTTAGATCTTCCACCAACGGTGCTAGGAACACATCGATATCATTCCTGTGTTGTTTTGGCCCTTGGATAAGTATCGACAAAGAAAATATACTTTCGCTTCATACACAACCAAGGAGGAAGGTTATAGATGCAGAGTCACGGGCCATGTGCTATGTCGGTGCTCATGCTCATTTGAAAGGATTCATTCCATCTGTACTCGGTCCAAACCTTATATTCCTTGGTTCTGCACGAACTCTGCAAAACTCCTATCGATGTTTCTCCATCGCGCGGAATCAGCAAGGTGTCTTATCATTCCATCCTTCTTGCGCTCCTCCGAGTGCCAACGCAGCGATTTGCCTCCTTTGGATTTGCAAAAACCTTTTCAAACGGGAATTATAGGAAAATACCATGTCACCTTAGCAGAGGTCCTTTCTTCGCTCTGTTCCTCGCCATCAACCGATTGATTGTTACGTTTGTATCGGGATGCGTTGCACACGGACATACATGCATGTTTGCATACTCTTTACGGTAGAGGATACAATCGTTCGGGCATGCATGTATTCTTTCTACTTCCATTCCCAACGGACAAAGAACCTTCTTGGCTTTATACGTGGTTTTAGGCAACTCATTTCCATCCGGAAGCATGTCCGCTAAAAGACCTAGCAGCGCAGTTGAAACTCTTGTCCGACCAACCGTTGCTTGCCTTCAATTTCAACAGTTCAAGCACGCCAACAACCTCGTACTTGCATCCCGTGTACAAAGGTTTCTCCGAGTCCTCCATCAAGCCACGAATTTAACATACTCTCTCTCATCATAGTTCTCTTCAACATCGCGAAGCATCCGATCCAGTTATCATCGTGCAACCTATCCGAATCCGACCCACAATCGACATCAGCCGGCGGCATGTCATTCAGTTTCTGACGATGTCATCCGGGGCATATCATTCACTTCACCGGCGATGTCATCCGAACGGTTTTACGGTTTTACATTTTAGGATTATTTTTTAGACCGAAGCGAAAGTTCTAGGTTGAAAAGTAAACTCAAAGCGAAAGTTCTAGGTTGAGAAGTAAACTTGTTTCTAAATATAAAGTAAAATATTATTTCATCTTTGCTTGGTACGTAGGCCATGCTCAACGTATAGAGATAGGTAGCTGTTTCTAAGTCCTCTACGGCAGCCACAACATAAAAGATAGGGGGTGTTTGGTTGCCACCACAACGTTGCCACGCCTAAAGTTAGGCAAGTTTGACCAACTTGGCAGCACACGGTTGTGCAAGATTCCTTAGCAAACTAGGTCTTTGACTCAAAAAGTGTGGCAAGATTCCTTAGGCTTGCTAAGGTGTGGCAAAGAATTTGAGGACCTCAACTTAGGCAAGTGTGGCAATTTTTGTTGGCAAATGGTGGCAAAGTGTGGCTAGCAACCAAACAGCCCCATAATCTCTCCAATCCATTATCTCAAGTCTGTCTCCCCTCTCTACTCCATATATAGGTATCACCGCCGTATCATCGCAACCACCGCCACCATTATATTTCTCGCCAACTCCGGTGATGCAATCCGCCATTGCTGTCGTTCTCGTGCCCCGCTCGACTTCCCAAGGCTTCCTGCGCCTACCCAGAGCAGTCTGCATCGTTCTAGTCAGCGATGCCAACTAAACCGAAACCACATGCCGCATTTGGATCCGGCCGGATCCGACACACTGCCTTTCGATGGCCACCTTGCCACCGTCATTGTGGCCATCCAAATCCAGCCGGTGGCAGTTAGGTCACTGTTTTTGACCGGAAGTTGCCGCCTTCTCGTTCACCTCATCAATGTCAAGATCGTAACCATGCCCACAAATCGTGATGCGATAACATTGCTCCACTTCAACGTGCTTTCCTGTTGTCTCCTCACCCTCAGTTGGCATGAGAGAGGCTATTTCTTACTGGAGACAACTCCCGCTCTCTCCTCGCCCCTCCTACACGTTGCAGGCTGATGTATTTTTACATGCTTCTCTAGGCTCCACACCCATGACCGTTAATCACTTTTGTCTTGTTTGTTCCTCGAGAACATATATCTAGTGCTACCCGTGTTACCACTCTTCGAACAATAACGCAAATGGTTATGAATAACTCTAAAACAATTGGATTGCATAGAGTATGATATCATCTAGCCTCTTGCCAAAAAAAAATCAACTGGAAGTGCCAAGTATATGAAGAGAAAAAAAGGCAAATTTTATTTAATAATAGCTTTATCTTTTTACTCCCTCCGTCTAGAAAAATATGACATATTTTTAGGCCTCACTCATTTCGGCTTGAGCTTCTGGCTTTTGACTTATTTTCATTGTTCAACAATTTCGTCTTTTTCTGATTTTTTGACTTTTTTTGAGCTTTTTGTCGGTTCTTTTTTCCCGTATTCGTTTGTACTGTTCATGATGGGCTAATGGCTAACCTGGTTTTTTCTATTTTAAAATTTTTTAAATTTAATTACGCCAAATAAGGCACCTTCAGCTATAGTGTTTTTTCAGTCAGGTACAGCGCTTTTCAACCATAAAGCCACTCAAAATAAGCCCCTTTGAGCAGGGCTCCATAAATATAAAATATATATTTTATATTTTAATATAAAATTAATGTGATATCTCTTCTATACTTTTAATAAATATCTAGTTTTATTTTATATTGTCTATATATATGCATTCAATATAGTGTTTATATAAAATTCCCAAAAAATGATAACATTCACATAAAATCAATCTATGATGACACAAAATTTAAAATCTACATTTGATCTACGTGAATGTTATCAATTTTCTGAGAACTTTTCGTGATCATTCACGTCATCTCTCAAAGAGGTGACACGAGGAGCCCTGGGTATGTAAACTTCCTGATAGTTCTACTTTCGGTTACAAATAAGTATCTTTGATCATTGACACGGAGGGAGTAAGAACGTAGGGACTTGAAGCAGCATAAAATCGTTTCTAGCTTGGAGATCACGCCATGCCACGTCATTTCGCTAACTCAATGCACAAGTGTTTGGTGTTGTGTCCTTGTCAGGCCCGCCGCCGGCCAATTAATGGTCCCAAAACGACCTGGCTTGACCTGCATTAAAATTCGCGCCCCACACGGAGATACGCTGCCTCCCATCCATTAATATAAGCATTAATATTCACGCCCCACACGGAGATGCGCTGCCTCCCGTCCATTAATATGTAGCCACTGTGCTATCCTACTGTAAATAATGTATTCAAATTTAACATCCCAAATATAGTTCAAAATTTTCAAAACACTAACTATTAAAAACTAAGAAGATTAGTTTATGCCACCAACAAATAACTCACACAAACATAGAAACAAAATGAGTTCAACTCTTCTAAGCTGGTACTGGTACTACCACAGTGGAGAGACCGATAGTACTACAGTCGAGCGGTCTGACCGTTGGAGAAATGTTGGTATGACCGAAGGCCGGTAGTGGCGTAGGTCTAAGGTGGTATGACTATACCCCTATTCACATAACAGAAGATTAGCCCAAGTCAAAACAATGATGCAATCTCTAAATTAAAATACAAATCTAAATGACTTGAGACTTTATAAACACCTTGCCAAGGATATTAAGAACCTAATCCATCCAAAGATCATATAGATCTTAGCCAAAGTTGCAATCTTTTATTAAGACAAGTAATGTTGCATCAAAGTAGGGCAAAACTCACAAACTTGACTTATAACTTACTCGTAGATTAAGGATGGCCAAAATGGCTTTAGATGAGTTTCACATGTCACAGCAAACTAGAACATTTAAATATTCGAGACCAAAACTTAGGATCAAGATTTTCCAAGAAGTGCTTCAAATTAAGCCAAACCAACCAAATTCAAGATCTTGTTATAGCTAGTCTCTAGATAGATAGCATATGATCCTCACGACTCATCTCCATATCTTGCACGTCCTTAGAACCAGGAAGATCAAGCGAAAATAAGAGAGGGCAAAAATACCAACAAAAATAAGTGCAAAACTAACAAGATCAAGAACACACAATTAAGATAAAGAAGATTTATCTATTGCAAACATGTAGAGATTTGATTTACCGCCACTCCACCATGGAGGACAGAGCTCTCACACCCAAGAGCACTCGCCCAAACCCTAAAAAAGAAAGTTGGTTGCTTTCCTCTTTCTCAACTTAACCCTAGCCACCAATTTCTCCCACTCAAATAAATGGGGCAATCAACCCACATCTAACTCTAATGGATACATCCATTAGCACAACTGAGAAAATCTGTTAACCACATACACACCGGATTTTACACTCAACACACAACTTATACACACTTCTCAAAGCACATAAATCCAAACCCGCTAAGTAGCAAACTTCCATCCACTTGCTCTCATCAGTGTCTCCTTGACCTAAACTACCCTCCAAGCACCACGGTTTTGGTCTCTTTGCTGCTTTTGGTATTTTGGCTTCCCCGCCAAAACACATTCACTTTGATCATGGACCTCACCTCTTCCCCCAGCTTACTTCATGGTCATTTCCTCCTTTATAAGCAATTCTCATGCTTGCAACGTGTAGGTTCACTGATGGCTCAAGCATCAGTAAGTCTCTCCATATTGGTTCCCCCTGCCTATGTCTCACTTGTACTGGCCGCACCATTCGGTGAGCTGTTGCTCTAACATTCCCTTCAACATCTTTTGTCTTCTCATGTGACTCGCTTAAGCCTAACCATCCCATCCAACTTCCTTGACCGCACCTCAGCTCATCCCTGAGCCTAGTCCCAGTCCATGCCGTCGATGATGGCTATCTCCAAGCACCCTACACGTCAAAAACCAAAAATTGTTTCTAAGTATAAGTTCTTCACAAGACCCACGTTAGTTCAAACATATTTCATGCATCATGAATGCTATGACTTAGACTCCACAACTTAACCCATGACCAACTCCCACAATTATCAGAACCCCTCGGATAATTTTAGACAGGGTTGGTCTAACCGCCATTGATAGACCGATTAAACCACTCTAGTTAACCCGGTCAAATCCCGGTAACAGGGAAACTAGTATAACCACTTGCACCATATTGGTACTACTGCCTTGGTAGTACTGTCGTTCAAACTCCGGTCATACTGCTCTCTCTGATAATACTGTGGATCACTCCGCTACTACCGAACCTAGACACAGCCCAAAAATGATCCTCTCTGAAAATAGCTACCGTCAATTATAATTCGGTTGCACTGCACTTGCAGTAGTACCGTGGCTACCAAGCCAACACTACCGCCAGCATTAGGCCGGTACTACTGCTAACACTAGGCCAATACTACCATATGAAATTGAACAGCAAGAGTGAAAAATTGTAAACTTTCGCAAACTCAAATCTCAACTTGATATGATTACCAATTATTCAACACAAAGTGAACTAGTGATATTCTCAATATGGTCCTTCAACCTCTGCGGTATCACGTTAATCACTTAGTCCAGTCAAAATCTTATTCCCTTCGATCTTTTTATTTGTCATTTTAGAAATCGACGCTGTCTTCGTGTTACTTTTTCTAATTATAAGTCGGCAAAAGACTACTAAAAATGTGATACGGCTTTCGTGTGATACTTCTTTATTTTACCGGTTGTTGAAATTTTAAAAATATTTTATTAGGATGATAAAGAAAAAAAAAGGAGAAAATAACAGACAGGATCCTAATTTATAGCCATTACAGCAGCATAGAATGTTCTTCAGCGATTTTAGGAGCCGTAGTATTTCGATTCAAAAACATTAATTCTTTGCTCAGATGATCGTACGTATAAGGGCATGTAGAATAGTATAGTAACTGTTGTTTATAGTATCCCTGAATATCATCTATAGATATGACTAAAGACAACTAATATAATATATTGTCTTTTTTAAATATCTATAGATATGTCCTCTATGATATAATATATCTTGTTTATCATATTACAGTCGGCTGTTGTATGAGAGGATCTAGTTCTCTATAGTCTTTTTCTCTCTTCTTTATCATCTCGTATTCTATGTGATAATATTTATAGACAGCTAACGTCACGTTATTATACATGCTCTAAGTGACGGGAACTGTAGCCTCTCATACGTAATGTTCTCTTGATAGTCGGCAGGTTTGTCATGCCTCTGTACGAAGAGGCCCTAGTTAATTAAGAACTTTTTTTATGGGAGGCCCTACTTAAGAGCTAAGATGAACAAAAGAACTGTATTAGTGCCAAACAAGTTAGCATTCTTGCGTGTCGATCTTCCATTGGGTGGCCGCTAAAAGGACTGTAGGAGATTAATTAACGTTGTTGTGTGTGTTTGCCAAGAATGTTTTGTTTCAGTTGGCCTTTTGCATTTTCGTTTCCAGTCCACATCTTTAACTAGGGAACAGTTCGTGTACATCTCCAAAAAAAAAGAAGAAGAACAGCTCGTGTAATCAATTCCTGTCGGCACACATGATTCGCGGTCCAGAACGGCTATACTCCAGCCGTTCCTTTTTAGAGACGTTTGATGGAAAATGTTGCTAATAAAAAACAAAATGGTACTTATTTGTAAACCAAAATCAAATTAGATTACATCTAATTCCTTCGGAATTGGAGACACTAGTTATTTGGCATGAATCATAGCATTCTATGGGTGACATATATAGGGTAAGATTATAGTTTAATTTTAATTGTTTATAAACATTTATATTGTAGAGTGGCTGAGTCCAAGAGGAGGGATGTACTACATTTTTCCCTTATGCATGCAATAAATATACATATGCATTTTGTTCTTCACATTTTGATGCTTTTTCTGGATTTTTTTATTGAATTTGATTCAATAACCATTCCATTAAGTTGGACTGGTAAGAGACATACATGAGGTGATTAGTTTAGAAGAAAAGATGGAAACAACCAATGAACACTGTCAAAATATTCAGTGTAGTATTAGATCTATGAAGAAATTTTATGTGGCCATTTGTATTCCGTTCAAAAGAAAATATTGATTTCTATGAATTTCATCTCCTCGTATATCCTTTTTCCAAGTGAAAATCGCAAAAACCACCTAGTTGATGCTCTTAGTTTGATATACAAACCTACAACTTATTTTGTGGAATTTACACCATTACTTTGTTCGCTAATTTTAATGCAAAGACCTTTAAAAACCTAAGAAATAGTCACCGAGAGGATAACCCGTATGTTTGTGGCTGCAATTTCAAATAAAACCGAGCTTTTTCAGCTATCTTCTATCTCCTTAATTGTATATGTTTGTTAACCAGTACAACTAAACCATTTGTATGAACGCGCGACTCGGAGTGATAATTGAGGGTGTTTTTGGAAGTTTCCCTTTTTGACGAGGTACTCCATATTTACATTAACTGGAAATCTCCAGATATTTCAATTGTTCAGAAGAATTATATTGATCAAAATTTTATTTGATCTGTCTGCTGCATTTTTTTTCTTCAAATTAAGTTGCAGCTAAATCATCAAGAAAACTGGTATTTTTCAAACCTTCCCTGGTCTCAGGTCTTAACCATTAATTAAAAAATCTAATTGCAATGCAGGAAGGCTAGGACCAGGCATGAGTCGAACCGGGGTGATTCAAATCAATGGCCGCCAGGAGAAGCTTGCCTTTGGAACCTCAGTAAGACAAAATCTCACCTATTTCAAAACGCTTGTAACATTTTTCTTTAACAAGGGTATTTTTTTCAACCCTTGCACCTGGGACTCAACCCTGGTTATGAGCTAATGTTGCCTAAAAAACCAAAACGATAAGTATTTGCAAGAACAATTTGTTAAAATGGTTTCTGTTAATTTTTTTACACTGGAGGCAGTATGTTCTGTGATCCAAACTCACACTTGCCATGCATGCAATGCGCAACTCCAGGCGTACGTGACCCAAGACAACGTGCTCATGTCGACGCTGTCAGTGCGGGAGTCCGTCTACTACTCGGCGCAGCTGCAGCTGCCGGACACGATGCCGGCGCCGGAGAAGCGCGCGCACGCGGAGCGCGTGATCCGGGAGATGGGCCTCGGCGACGCCGTCGACACGCGCATCGGCGGGCGGATCACCAAGGGCATCAGCGGCGGGCAGCGGAAGCGGATGACCATCTGCATCGAGATGCTCACGCGGCCGCGGCTGCTCTTCCTCGACGAGCCCACCAGCGGGCTCGACAGCGCCGCCTCCTACCACGTCATGAGCCACATCGCCAGGATCGCGGCCAGGGAGGGAATGACCGTCATCGCCGCCGTGCACCAGCCCAGCGGCGACGTCTTCGAGCTCTTCCACGGCCTCTGCTTGCTCGCCTACGGCAGGACGGTTTTCTTCGGGACAGTCTCTGATGCCACCGAGGTGACTCTTTTTCTCTTTCTTTTTTTATAACTAAGACTCTGTTCTTTTTTTTCCCATGAAGTATGACAGATAGTTTTGCAATATGTTCCTCTGTTTTACCTCCAAATCTCTTGACATAACAGAGCCCGAGTCTGAAATTACACACCATTATCTCACATTAGCCATGTAAGTTGATTTCGTGAATTTAATTACTATTGGATTAATTTGTGGCGAAAATTTTCCCAATATTAAGGACTTGGCAGGAAAAAAATCACAGAAATAAGTGAGAACAGGACGATAAGAGTTTTCACATTTGTCAAAATAAGAAGAAAATGGGACAGTTTTAGGGGATTGCAGTGCAGCGTACTCTCAAATTTCCATAGGAAAATAAGTTAGATATAAAATGTATGGTTTCCATATACCAGAATATAAAAATTGAAATTTCGGACTGTTTCTCCTCCATGTGAATACCTCTTGGCCAGAGAATGACGGCTTAGCAATTGAATAACGATAATGTGATTTTGTTTTTTGAATGGAAACAGTGGGAAAGGATCCTACTGTCTATATATCATATTATAAAATAAAAAGAATTACGAACTCATATTTACAAGATAATGTGATTATAGAATTTTCTTACTACAAATGTTGAATTTGTAAGTTATAGTATGTGGTGTACATTCAGTTATTCACTTCTTGCAGTTCTTTACTGTAAGTGGCTTCCCATGTCCACACCTGAGGAACCCATCTGACCACTTTCTGAGAACAATCAACAAAGATTTTGACGAGGTTTATGTTCTTGTCTCTTTTTTTTTACACATATGTTCTGAATAAAACTTCACTTTTTTCTTTAGCTAATATGATCTTATATGTAGGAAATTGTGGAGAGTTCTAAAGCGCAGAGAAAAACAGCAGCTGAAGCCATAGACATTCTGACAAATGCATACCAATCCTCTGCTTATTCCGAAAAAACATCTAACCAAATAGTTGAGATGAAAGAGATGGTAAATTGCTTGTTATTCATTTTCTTTAAGAATGAAGATGGTATTATTTTGGTCATAGATTTTTGTACAATTAATAAAAGAACTATGTGGATGAATAGGTACGTAGTATTATAGTAATTACAAAATAATTCTAATAAACTGTAACCTGAAATAGCTAAGTCAAATCTTACAATTATGTGATTTTCCATTTCAACGAACCTACACAAGACTTTTCTGACTATGAGCTATATGGCATCCATGCCACCTTTATGTCTGGAAAGTGATATGATAAATTGTCAATTTGTCAAAATTTCTCCAAGGCTCCCTTTTTATCTAAAAGTTACTAGAAATGCCTTATGGAAGAGTAACACATAGCAATAGTTAGTTGATCTAGGGATGTTTACAGTTACACTACATATGTACAACATGGTGCTTCTGGATAATTATGATTCTAATACGTTGTGTATTGTAGAGAGGAGCTCCATTTAAGAAGAGAGAACAAGCAAGCTACTCTACAAAGCTCCTTGTGCTCACAAGAAGGTCATTCATAAATATGCACAGGGACATTGGATATTATTGGATGCGTCTGGCCGTTTATATTGGCATTGGCATTTGTCTTGGCACTATCTTTTATCAAGTTGGCTATAGTTACAGCTCTATCCAGGTAAGTAAATAATATGGTTTATTTAGGGTTACATAGAAAAAATATTTATACTATTTTAGTAACATTGATATTTATCCTAATTTTTCAGGCTAGATGTGAGGTAATAATGTATACGACCGCACTTCTGACTTTCATGGCAATCGGAGGATTCCCTTCTTTCGTAGAGGACATAAAGGTTGCTTTCTCTCCCATCAAAAGTAACATTTTCCTAGGATTATTTTTCTTCCATACTAACTTCATTGTCAAATAATTGTGTAGCGTTAATTATAAACAATATTACTTAAGGTTACCCCTCCATGCTTCCCTAATTTATTCTCTCGAATAAAATAATTATCAGTATTACTTAGTATCTTGTCAGATTCTTGTGAAAGTATATGCATGCTATTTTTTATTACTCAAGCTTTACTGGAAACTAGTACAACGTCTGTGTTTTGTAACGGATCTCATGAGAGTTTGTTTTCTGGTTTTTGGGGTTTTTTAGCCAGGTTTTTTGTGGGTGGAAGGATTGTTGAAGGGAGTAGAATGACGAACAGACTCCTCTTTTATATTAGTAGATGTAACTAATCATATAGAACTTTCATAGGATCGGAAGCCCTAGTGTAAGCTATCTAGGAAAAATATTCTAATTGTTTTGCAGTTTTAAATAAAAATGTATTTTTAACAAAAGTGCAGTTGTATCAAATACATGTTGCAGTAAAAAAAATGGCTCCAGGGAACACATATCTTCAGATTTAGAAGAAAGGAAAAAATGGCCCTTATTTCTAGTACTGCACCTACGTTTCCCCTTTCTTTTTTTTTTCTTTTTTGCCTCATCTCATTGTGCTACTGCTGCTGCTGATGACACATATAACAATGAGCCATAACAATTAATTGTGGTATCTCACTAAACACAGACTTCTATATTTTCTCTTCTTCGAATGGTTAGTCAAACTGAGGCAAATAATTTCCATCGTTTACAAACATTTGTGCTGTACAATCAGTCCAGCACATAAATCTTATGACCAAACTCCCGAGCTTGCTGTACTCTTTTTTCTCTCCTACAATTCAGGTATTCAGAAGGGAGAGACTGAGCGGCCATTACGGCGTATCAGAGTTTGTGATCTCAAACACACTGTCAGCCACCCCATACTTGGCCGTCATCGCCGTAATCCCCGGCGCAATGATGTATTACCTCACAGGGTTGACCAAAGGGGCGGATCACTTCACCTACTTCGTCATCACCCTCTGCATGTGCACGCTGCTGGTTGAGAGCATCATGATGATCATCGCCGTCATCGTCCCGGACTTCCTCATGGGCATCATCATCGGAGCCGGGGTGCAGGGGGTGATGATGCTCAACGGTGGCTTCTTTCGCCTTCCCAGCGAGCTCCCGAAACCGATATGGAAGTACCCTTGCTACTACATCTCCTTCCACAAATATGCAGTGCAGGGGTTCTACAAGAATGAGTTCATTGGGCTGACGTTCCCCAGTGATCAGCTCATTGAGGCTAATGTCACCATCAGTGGCCTTCAAGTCCTGCAGGAGAAGCTGCAGGTGGAGATGGGGTACTCCAAATGGGTTAACGTCGCAATCCTGTGTGGAATGATGGTGCTGTACAGGATGATGTTCTTCGCTATTGTCAAGATTGCAGAGGAAGTCAGGCCAAAATTGAGAGGAATGAAATGTAAATGGTCTAAGTAGTTCTCTCACTCCTTTTTTTTTTTCTTTTTCCCCTGATATTTGTGTTGTCCAACTGTACTTGGCCCGTTAGCCGCACGACACACTGGATGTATGGTGTTTTTATTTGAGGGGAAAATCAGTAAACCCCAGCAAACGATTGTGTATTCACAAATGTGAAACGTATGAATAAAAGTTGAAAGTACTAAAAATACCTAACATATTTGTTTGCTACTGCATTTACGTTTGTTTGCTGTTAGTGACCCTCTTGTGTGATTTAAGTAATTCAGCACCTCAGAAATCATGTAAAGCAGGTTACCAAATGACACGCTCGACATCTCCAGCATCCTCTCTTGTCGGCTTCCCACTACCACTCCAGCTAGCTCTTGATGCCCACCAGTTGTTTTGCCATCATCGCCGCGCACAGGAACTCCTAAAAAGCCTGTTTGGGTACAGTGGATTTTGGGGAATTCTTGAGTTCAAACGATCTGGAAAGAAAGGAAATTGTCTCTAGCTATGGTTGTTTGCTCTTCTTCATATTACAGGTCTCACGGTTACAGATACGCATCGAAATTCTAGACTCATAAACATTTCTTCGTCAAATCTTTCTGCATATTGAATCAAGACATCCATAAGGAACAAATACATGAACAGGTACCAAAACAACTTCATCACGGAAAATAAAAAAGGTTACCAAAAAACTTTGCATATAATGAGTTTTCCACTGTCTTCAAACAGACTAAAAAACTAGTCACCCTTTCTAAAAATTAAAATTAAATAAAGAAATAGTCGCTCTTTCAAAAAAAAAATATATAATTAAAAAAAGAACTAGCCGCTCACAAAATGAACAATCATCAGCATATGCTCAGATTCTAGAAGCATACGTCCAGTCGTAGAATCTACAGTCCTCGCAAATTCATAAGCTCATTAGTAGAAATATACACGACTCTCACAAATTCAAATGATGTCTGCTACAGAAAAGAAATGCAATGCTCTTCTGGTTCAAACAATTGAAATTCATGGTTAGAGCTCAATTTCCCTTGTTGTGAGAACTCCTGGAGCATCCAACTCACAAGCTGAAGGGGGAATTGACAAACAAGACATTTAAATGCACATCTTTCAGAGTACCTCAAAACTTCAAATACAGAGTTATCCATTGGGGCCTTTCTGTCCATGATGAAGAACGCGATCCAGTAAACCAGATTATTATGACACAGTTATTCATAAAATCAGGCTTCCGGATTATAGAGCCAGGTAGTTAATAGTTATGAATGGTAAAATAAAGCTGCTTACGAACTAGCTCTGTCCATTGCTGCTAAATATTATAAGTCTTAAAGACGAACCAACATTCTACTAACTGGACTATTCCTATTAGATAATAGCCTCATTTTAGGGATAGAACTAGAAGACAAACAGATGTTTATGGAAAGATTAAGAAAATCACTTATACAATTACAACTTATATTCAGGAGGTTGTGGATACATCAATTCATTAAAGTCCGTGGCATTGTTCTCCATCGATGCCTACAAGCATGTATAACTCATGAGGATATGTAACGTCTGAAGAATACAATTTATGGAAGAGAAAGTACCTGCAGCATTCACTCAACTCTAGTACGCCATTCTGATTGCCTCAATTTGGTGAAGCTACACCATGTAAGAAAACTAGCCAAACAACAAATAACTAAATCAATCAAAGAAATTGTATACTAATAAACCCCTAGCATGCATACAACTTTTGTCAAATTACGAGAGCGAAGGTCAACAGATGAGCCGTATATTTACAAAAGAGAGATATTACATGCAGCACATGATGAACACTAGCACACCACAGAGTTCTTTTCCAGGACTTCCTTGGCGGTGCTGATGATGATGACCACCCCACATCCTTCACTGATATGGCGTAACCGTGCAAGATCCTCCCTGAACAATCAAGGAGTGTGGTCAATGCCACTGATCCACTCATCCTACATTTGGAAAGAGTGCACTCTAAGCAGGAGTCAATCTGATCAGAGAAATAAGGGGAGAAAAAACAAACTTTGACCCTTTTTGTACACAGCAGTTTAATTACTTTTATGGCAGATATCAGCTCATGGAGAAAAAAATTGCATAGGTTCCTGAAATTATTTCAATTTCCTATCTTAGCAAGCTGCAATCCGGGTTTAAATTGTCTTAAGTACATGTAACTAAAAGTGTAGAAATGGGGCCTGGATAACTTTAGGCTCCGAAAGTAATTCAAAGCCAGACATAAAAACAAGCCTGGATAAGAAACCTAAATAAATCATTTCCAAATCAAATGGTGATGGATAGTAGCATCAGACGAGGACTATTACCTAAAGTTCCTGCAAGGAGATATCACTAGAAGTAGAGAAACCAAACTTTTGACCTTGGGTCCTTTTCTTGATACCTATAGGCAGCAGAGGTGTACATCAGGATTTATTGTAACTATTCATACACAAGTAGTAGACAAGTACTAGCCAATCCACCCTTATCGCTCATGTTCTTTCTCCTTGATGCTCTTCTGGTTACCGTCGTTGATGGAAACATCTGACAAGTTGTGGTTCTTTGCAAGGGCCCTCAGGTTGTCCATCAGCTCAGCTCGGCTTACGACATGTGGAGTGTCCCTCAGGTTGTCCATCAGCTCAGCTCGGCTTAAGAAGTGCGGAGTGTTCTCCATAGATGTTGGCAACATGCCAGGTGCTTCATCGTCCAAGTCAAGCTTCGTGAGGGACCTCAGGTTGTCCATTAGCACAGCTTTGCTTAAGCAGCACAGAGTGCTACTTTCTGACAATCTCGCCGACAGGCGAGGTGGTACATCATCGATGTTCAGCTTTAGCCGTGCCGCTGGGCTCTCACCAATGTCATTGTTGGCTTTTCGCTTCTTCTGTTGGACTGCCTTCTCCACAGTGTTGACTGTCTTTGGGGTGGCTGTGTGCAGGGTGATATCCTTGACTAACTTGAGCTCGGGCATCTTCGGAGTGGTTGGCACAGCAGTACCATAGTCCGAGTTGGCAGCAGCACTGGCTGACTTTGGGGTTATTGCCTGCGAGGAGTTGTCCTTGACCAACTTGAGCTGGGGCACCTTTGGAGCAATCGGCAAAGCGGTACCATTGTCTGCATTGGCAGCAGTGCCAGCTGGCTTTGTGGTGACAATCTGTAGTGTGATTTCATTGACCAACTTGACACAGGGCACCTTTGGAGGGATCGGTGCATCTGTACCATCATCTGTGTTGGTGGTACAACCGGCTGGCTTTGGGGTGGCCATTCGTAGGGTGATGTCCTTGACCAACTTCAGCTGGGGCACCCTTGGAGGGATCAAGGCAGCAGTACCACCAACTCGCTTTGGGGTGGTCGTCTGAGAGGTGATGTCCTTGACCAACTTGAGCTGGGGCACTTTCAGAGGGATCGGGACAATGGTACCAACGTCTGCACTGGTGGCAGCCCCATCATTGCGCAATGTATCCTCTGGTGCAGAGCTTTCTAATCTACCTTCTCTTTCCGGTGGTTGAAATTTCTCTGAACCAACATTGCCAAGGCCAGAGGGCCACCGAAGGAGAGCATGAACCACCAAGCATTGTGGTACTCCTGGTGTTGGATGGTGTCTTGTGGCCAATGTCAGGGGTCGCCGGCATGGACCCTGCTGCCAAATCTGGTAAAAGAACATAAAGAACAGATCAGATCAATACATGCATGCATAGATTAAAAACAGACTAATTAACATTAAAAAAGACGTAACAAAAATTCAATCCATTAACAGTTAACTGCTCATAACTTGTGCATCATACTGGCAGCAACAATTTCCACACAGAAACTGCAACTGCAATCTACAAAACAAATAAGAGAAACCTAGTATTATACAAATCTGATGCTTGAGGTTTCTAAATACAATGGTGTCCCCAGGTTTTCTCAGTTGAATAATGCAATTTGTTGTACAATGAATCAGAACCTGCAGTACAACTCCCATATTACAAGAACACATACATTTAAATGGAATAACCTCAACCTGATCAACATCAACCTAAGAAATTGTGAACACAAATGCTGACAGTTAATATCAGCTCAGGAAACTTGTAGCATAAGTTCAATACAAAATTGGTCGTAAGACACACTGTTTATATGACATACTAAAACACACAAACTTGGTACCATGAGACGCAAACCTCTTCCTGTAGCAGTAGCACCACTGTTACAGGAAGATGCGCAGTCTGGTTGTTCATTAGATTCCAAGCAAATGAATTCTACCACAACTGCTACCATACCACTGCCATCTGGGAGCTACATACGTGAGTTCCAGAGGCTAGAATAAAACATGGTTACTGATTTAAATGTTTCAGCTGAAAGTGAAATTTTATCCAGAATATGTTCAGCCATATAGTATAGGGGCTCTCTCCAAGAAAACTCCCATACATGGATAACAAAACACTGCGCCGTAATTCAGATTTGTTGCTGTTCAGCAGTGATCGCAGCAGCATTTCCCCCCTTTTTTACATAAGCACCAATATTTGGCTGATTTGTTGCTGTTCAGCAGTGATCACAGCAGCATTTCCCCCCTTTTTTACATAAGCACCAATATTTCGCTGCAGTGTTATTGCAGATGTGGCATTGGATTCAACCCTAACACCTATGAACTAAAATTTGGGTCTTTCGATCTCTCTCGCCAGCACCAACTCTCACCTGATAATCGCACATTCAATCAAGCAGCACCTAATCAATTTCGTCGGAAAAAACAACCACCACATAATCCCACGCAAATTATCATTAACTCGGCCATTGTATTCATTTCCTTGAGCTTACCTGCCCTTCGAAAAAAACAGCTTCAGCCACCGCCTCTATTCCTATTCCTCCGCCCGTCACCTGCGACGTTGCGACGCGCCACTACTCACCAGCACTAGCACCAACCCCGCCACCGCCAGCGCCGACCGGAATCCTAGCACCGACTGGCAAGTGGACAGAGGACACAGTATCAAATCCTACTTCTAGGGTTTGCCACGGCCGACGAGGCAGCGCTTAGCGGCAGCGCGGTGGGTGGGAGAGGCGGAGGCGACGACCGGAAGGAATGGATTTGGGGAGGTGATTTCGGTGAGGAGGGGAAGCTCGTTCGTGGCGGAGCTGGTGGTGGGGGCGAAGAGGCCAGTGATTGGAAATGGGAATGCACGCACCGAGGGAGTGGGGATGGGAATGGAGAAATTTCCATATTTGACACTGAATACGTGCGCCTCTCAACTTTTAACTCCCAATTCGCACGTCTTTGGAAATTTAACCATATCACTGCGAATTCTTTTGATTCAAGAGATTCTCTTCATTTTTACAGTGACAAGTGTCAAAATAGAAAAGGAGAGAAAATGAGGAGAATCCCTTGAATCAAAAGAATTCGCAGTGACAGGGTTAAATTTTCAAAGACGTGTGAATTGGGGGTTAAAAGTTGAGAGGCGCACGTATTCAGTGTCAAATATCGAAATTTCTCATGGGAATGGGAGCTGAGATTGGAAATGCCGAAATAAAGAGGGATCTTGGGACTGGGAAACGAGATATTTTGGGCTGCCGAAATAGATTTGCACACTTGGCTTGCAACCGGAATTTTTTATATGATTTCCCACACATACTTGCTATATACGATAAGATTGCTGATCTGACTATACTATGTGATGTATTTGTTGATCCGATTATAAATTATAACATGAGTAGGGCTAGCTATTCATAGGTCCCGTTTGGCAGAGCTATATCTCTAGGAAATCTACAGATTTCTTAGAGTTGGTCATCTGTAGCTCTAGGAAATTCTGGATTTAGAGTTGCAGCCATGTTAAGTGCATTTACATGACTCATTTCATTTATATTATATATTAAATAAAAATATTTAAATCACTTTAATTTAGTCAACAAACTACAGATCCAGTATAGATCTCGAAGCTAGAGCTGTGCCAAACGGGGCCACAGATGGGATAATTTGAGAACTAAATCAAGATAATTCTAATAGCAAATTGGTGTAATTCTGACAGTAAGTCGATGCAAATTTAAGGAACAAATTTAGTGGAAACTTCAGAGTAATACAAGTCTGATGGAAAGTTAGTGAAAGTTTATTACCACATCGATGCAAATTTGGGGAGCAAGTTAGTGTAGATTTCGGAGCAGTACAACCTAACAAAATTAACCAAAATTTATATATTGGCAAATCATACAAATTTAAGAGCAATATTAGTGTAAATTCGAGAGCAAACCAGTACAAACTTGAGAGTGAAGTCGTTGCATTACTCGTCGCTCGCTCACATCACACTAATGGACGTGACACATGCACACGGACACAGCAGTGCAAACCAACTATGAAGCAGCCTAATGTGCACATGTAGTAGTATATCATGACTCAATTGACAATGTTTGCATGATGCATGCAGCATTAACAGTAAACGAAAAAAACATCAGGTGCTAATATTGCTCTTAGGTAATCAAGTTTGTTTTGAATGATCTAATTCGATCAGATGTAGAGGTGTGTCCACAAGTACAGCGTAATTAAGCTAGGCTATGAGGTGTCACCTGGGCACAGACAATTTGAGCAGCCGGTAAACATCCACACTATCAGCAGGAGTAGTTTTATTTGTGTAAATCGTGTGCGTTCTCGACTGCATCGAATGGTGGAGGGCAACGTGCATGCAATAAGATCAAGGCATGCACGAGCAGTAATATGCATTTTCGTTTTTATATAATTTACTAGATATATGTTCGTGCAAAAACAAATAAAAGGAGATGTTGTCATGAGAAGACAAACACCACTTAGGGTGCGTTAGGTTGGCATAATTTCACATTCCCCTGTAATATAATATTTCCCTTAATTTGATTATTGGTAAACACATTACTAGTAATCTAAGATTCAACGTTTGGTTGGTTTGAAGAAAACTACAAAATGGTCTCTGCAATAGTTCAAACATTTCATAACACGAACCAACAGGTCGACAAATTTAAATTACAGGATTTAAAATTTCAAACCTTCAAGGTAAATGTTTATAAATTTTAAAATAAAAACGAAAATTTTGAATTTACTATTTAAATTCTCACAATTTAAAATTGCAACATTCAAAAATTCAATTATCATGATTCAAAATTTCAAAATTTGGATTTTTTGAAATTTTAAAATTTGAGCTTTGGAATTTAAATTCTCAGAATTCAAACATTGAAAATTACAAAATTCAAATTCAAAATTAAAAAAGGAACTTCAAAATCAAAACCTGAAATTTTGAAATTTAAATTGTCTGAATTTAAGATTCCAAACTTCATTATTCAAATTTTGATATTTAGGTTTCAAAATTCATATTGTGAAAAATTGTTTTTTAATTTGGATTTTGAATTCCTGAAGTTCAAATTTTGATTATGACAAATTAAAGTAAATAATAAAAGCGCAATAGTGAAGACTCCTTTCCCTCGTTTATTCATCTTAAAACATAGAATCTAGGTGTTGCATTTGAATCTGACGGGTAGGCCTGGACGAAAAACTCGAAGCTCGTTAGTTCGCTCGGCTCGTGGCTGGCTCGGCTCGGCTCGGCTCGGCTCGTTAGGATAACGAGCCGAGCCAAGATTTTAGCTCGTTAGCTATAACGAGCCAACTCGAGCCAGCTCGCGAGCCGCTCACGAGTCAAACGAGCCATGCTTCCTGGAATTTAGATATGCATATGCTACTTCCATGGACCTAATTTATACTCTATTGCATGTGTTAATGTGTAAATTTGTACTCTATTGTACCCAAACGAGCCATGCATGTGTTAATTTGTACTCTATTGTACCCAAACGAGCCACCCAAACGAGCCAAACGAGCCATGCTTCCATGGATGAATATATGATGGAGACATTTTTTGGCCCTGGCTCACGAGCCAAACGAGCTAACTCGAGCTTTTTGTCGAGCCGAGCCGAGCTAGCTTTTTAGCTCATTAGTTATAACGAGCCAGCTCGTTATCCTACCGAGCCAGACCGAGCCGAGCCGAGCCAGCTCGATATCCAGCCCTACTGACGGGGTATGAAACAAATGAACCGGATAACCTTACAATGGAACATGTAATATGACGTGCAGAGCCTTGATCACCATAATCTGCTAACCAAAATTCCCAAGAAGGCACTCCATTGCAGCATGGACATTTCCAACAATGGCGACCAAAGCTCAGATATTCTCATGTGTGTCAAAGAAACGCATTTCTTTTAACTGAGCTAGTTGTGTTGCATAGAGTTCTTCTGGTGGCACTACAAAATTGCACAATACTTAATTAATGAGGAGGTTCATAGAAATCACACTTTGTGGCACTGCAACATCATTTCTTCCCATATCAAGCTATGAAATGTATACTAACCACTGAGGGCATTTGAAACACCTAGGCCATAACTAGCACCAAGCCCGCTCAAAAGAGAAAATTGATAATATGCCCTCCAACTAGATGGAAATCTAGGATATACCCTCCTTTAGATCCTAATTGATAATATACCCTCCTTTAGAGTGTTTTGTTAAGAAAATGCCCTTTTTATACCTTTTCATTAGTTTCTATTGTATTTCTCTGTATTCCTTCACTTAAAATGACCTATTTACCCCTGAGTTCTTCTTGTGCATCATTTGAGCACCCATTAGCCTTCCCAGGATGATTTGGCCTTACCTGTGAAGCAAATCTTTGTACTGTAAGTCTGTGACGATAGCAGAAAAGGTAACAGAAAATAGCATTGATAATGGAACATAGAAATCAATGGTATAGATATTCAAACACAATAGAAATCCCTATTGCGAAAAAGGATCAAAAAGGTTTTTCATTCGAACGCATATATTAATGAAACTTACTAAGTGTCAATCACACTTATTACTACAATGAACATATCACCTCCGTTACATGGAATATGAAGAAATAAAACAAATTAAAGTATCTTTTTGATTGGTTGTACCTGTAATCTCACTTTCCTGACCTGGTGAACCTAATATTGTTGAAAACTGCCTGCATTAAATTTCAGCATTAACTCAAAAGCAAGAGACAGAATGTGAGACACATAAATAGTAAAAGAATAGAGCAGCAAAAAAACTATAAAAACAATGAGCCAGCTGATTAGACAGAAAACCTGTAAGAATCAGAAGGATAACATTGGAGCTGAAAAACAATGGAGGGATCCATGCCACTCAAATAAACAGGATATATAGGCATATTCCAATCTCCACATTCATTTAAAGTCACAGATTCAATTTCTCCAACACATGGGCTAATAGTTTGAAGCAACATAACCAAAACAATCTGTTCCAGTACAAAGCAAACTAATTTGTTCCACTATAGATTCAATCTCTTGGACTTAAATAAACCATACAAACCAACATAGCCAAAAGGAGCTAACAATTTGCTCCTGGACAGATCAAACAAAGCAACACAGCCAAAAGAAACAACATGACATGAGCTAGCAGTTGTCAACCAATCTTGCCCTTTTCTTCTTAGGTGTCATCTTCTTAGCACGAGGTTTTGATGGTCCTGGTACAGCAAGTGCCGGTGTGCTTGTTGATGTCCCTTGTGAGGTGCCTTCACCATCAATTGCTAAAGCTAGCTGCCTGTTAAGATGTCATGAAAAAAATCAGTGAATTAGTAACTTGAAAGACCACATTCATAGTTTTATAACTTGCACAATTATGAAATTGTATTACCTTCTAGTAACAGGGCCCGAGCTGTTTTGCAGTGATGGTGGCAAAGTGATAAACTCTCTAGGTGGAGTGCCAATAGGGAGATCTCTTCCATGCTAGTTGTTACCATTTTTCTTCCTACAAATACCACATTATTAAGTGAAGCAATTAACAGTAGGAAAATGAGAGAAAGAAGATATCAAATACCTCTTCTTAGGACCATTCAAATGGCATCCATCTGATCGATGCCCAAGCTCTCCACATTTTCTACATTGCACTTGTCTTTTAGATGCCCCTGACTTGCTTTTCTCTAGAGCCTCTTGCATCCTATTTTTTTTAGGCCTCCCAGAAGATCTCTTATTTAATGGTGGAAGCAATTTAAAATCCAACACTACTTTAGGCCATTGATTCCTACCAGTAATGGGCTGCACTACCCCTTCATATGCTGCTCTAAATTTAGCAATTGAGTAAAAATTGTGCACAAATGACTATGTTTGGTCTCCTTTCTGTTGTGATGAATGCTAAGGCATGTGAACAAGGCTTTCCGGTTGACTGCCATTCACAACAAGTGCATTCATGGTTACTAAGATTCACAACATGCTTATCAACTTCATGGTTGTTATTTACTTCAGTTACCTCAGCAATATCTTCTAAAGATGCTCCAACTTTAAGATGATCCAAATCTCTAGTCTTCACATTTAGCTTTTGTATGATGGCTGGGAGAATTTGACCTTGCAATCTTTCTCCAATCTTTCTTCTCTTGAAGAATAGCTCTCTGATCTTGCCTCTCAACTTGTCGGCAAGTTCAACAACAGGTAAGTTCTTCAGCCCCTTAATCCAATTATTGAAACACTCAGCTAGATTATTGTTAATGTAGTCACACTTGACGTCATTAGAGAACCTGCACCTCATCCAAAGAAATTTATGGTGTCTTTGCAAATAATTGCTGACTTCAGGGCATGCTTCAAGTATTTGTCCCATGTGATAGTTAAACTTGTCTTCTCTATATGCTCTTGCAGCTAGCCACATGTGACCAAATACAGGACCATGAAACTTCTTCACAAAATTCTGCATAAGATGCCTATGGCACTCCCTTTGCTCACATAAAGGGAAGACTTTTTGCACCGCATTCTCAAGACCTTTGCATGCATCAGAACATATAGCAAGTGTAGGAGGAGTACCAATTGCTTTCTTCAATTATTCCATGAACCATGTCCAGTTATTAATTGTTTCAGATTCTATAAAGCCAAATGCAACTGGAAACATCCAACTATGACCATCTAAAGCTGTGACGGCAGCTAATTGACCTTTCCATTTTCCAGTAAGGTGTGTAGAGTCCACACTCAAGTATGGTCTGCAACCATTGAGAAAGCCATCTATACATGGTTCCAAAGCCATGAAAAAGCTATGGAAATAAATATCTCCATCTACTTTTCTTGTACCAATCTCTACAACACTACCGGGTGACCTCAACTCAATCTCAGCTTTGAATCTATACAAATCCTCAAAACGTTCCTCCCATGTCCCAAAAATTTTATCAATTGCTCTTTGACGACCCACCCATACGGTATCATATTGCAAAGTGACCTTATGCTCAATTTCTAGTCTTTCTTTGAGTTCTTTGGCACCTAGATTTGGATTTCCCCGCAATGCTTTCACAACTTTATTAGCTACCCAAGATTGTGATCCCATGCTTGTTTTTACTCTACTAGTCGACGAGCAATCATGCTCAAATGGCTTCTTTGTCACCTGCATATGCCCAAGACATGCTTAGTAATAAGAACATGTAGCTATACAACTTAGCAAAAAAATAAATTAAGTTAGTACCCTGATGGCTCTCCCATCCTTAGTTTTATGAGCATTAATTTGCCATAAGCACCCTTGCCCCTTACACTTTGCCTTGAACCTGGTCTGATCAGATTTAACAGTGTAAATACCAAATTGCCCCTTGATTGCATATTGCCTCATGGCCATCCTAAAAGCATCCATGGTTGGATATGTATCACCGACATTCATTCTGGGATTCTCTTCATCCATATATTCAAAATCTTCAACAACATTGTCATCAACCTCCATTGATGCAGCGGCTATCTCATTATCAAGTTCATGAGGTGATAGGAACGGGGTCCCGATCTTCCAACAGGTTCTGGTTAAGTTCGATTTGGTGAAGGCACGACACAAATCGATCCGGCTTCCGAACAACACGTTCCGAACCTCGCAATCACAGCACCACGTATCCTCAGGTTATCAACCGTGCGCAGCCCGGTTGACCTCGCCAAAAAGGCTAATCCTCGCCTGCGAATCGAAGAACACAAGCAAGAACAAGGAAGAACACAACTGAATTGCAGATGTATTGATTTAGCACTCGAAAGTTGGGGTCTCACAAACCGATGAACGGAGAAACTGTTCAAAGACAGAATAATCTAAGCAAAACCACCCAAACCCTAATGGTGGGGGTGGCGGCTGGATATAGAGGAGTAAGGGGTGTGCAAAACCCCTGGACGCGCCCTAATGGGCTCCAACACGATACAAAGCCGAACGACCCAAAAGACGGTGGTGCAGCACCCTGACAGATTCTGAATGCCCACTTGTTTCAACAATTCCCATTGATTCAGAAGGAATTTTGACATGGGACCAGAGCCATTGGAAAGGTCATCTTTTCAGCTTTCCATCCATATGTATAACGTCCAAAACGGAGCCTAGATGCGATCTGGGCGTCCATTTTAGTGCGGCCTGGTCCTGGACTCCGAATTGGATTCGAAGTCCACTTGAGTTGGGCCTCCAACATGATTCGACCGCCCTTGCTGGACTTGTGCGCCTCGTAGCCCTTCTCCAAGTACTTCTAGGCCCTCTCCATGGTTCCTAATCATAATTAAATCATTAGGTAGCAATCGATTCTCAAATAAACAAAAAGAAGTACTTAGGAACGAGCTCACCTGTAAATTCAATTGTCGGGCGCGAGCTCTAGTGATTGGTCCTTGAATGTCAAGTGGAGGAGTGTTGTGTGTATCCGAAGAAGTGATGTCCTCATCATCCTCCCCCTCTTGAAGCGGAGTTGTCCTCAACTCAGCCTCATCTTCTTCTCCCAAGTATGGCTTCAAATCTGAAATGTTAAAGGTGGGACTAACCCCAAACTCGGGAGGCAACTCAAGTTTATATGCATTATCATTTATCTTCGCAACTATCTT
Source organism: Dendrocalamus sinicus (assembly GCA_036346575.1). Classification (NCBI taxonomy): domain Eukaryota; kingdom Viridiplantae; phylum Streptophyta; class Magnoliopsida; order Poales; family Poaceae; genus Dendrocalamus; species Dendrocalamus sinicus. The sequence goes on along the minus strand of CM070675.1, from coordinate 16,363,423 downwards.
AAAAGGACCAGCAGCTCTAGGCATCAATTTTGACTTTCTTAACTCAGGAAATCTATCCTTTCTCAAGTGCAACCAAACAAAATCACCCGGTTCAAGTTTAACTTCCTTTCTACCTTTACTACCAGTAATCCTATATTTTTCATTCATCTTTTCAATGTTTGCCTTAGTAGTCTCATGCATTTTGACAATAAAATCAGCACGCTCCTTAGCATCATTATGAACTCTCTCACTAGTAGGCAAAGGTAAAATATCAATAGGGGCACGGGGATTGAATCCATACACTACCTGAAAAGGACTTACCTTGGTGGTGGAGTGTTCCGCTCGATTATATGAGAACTCAACATGCGGCAAACACTCTTCCAACAGCTTCAAATTATTCTTCAAAACAGCTCTCAACATGGTAGACAATGTGCGGTTCACCACCTCGGTTTGGCCATCAGTTTGTGGGTGATATGTTGTAGAGAACAACAACTTTGTACCCAACTTGTTCCATAGAGTACGCCAAAAGTGACTCAAGAACTTGACATCACGATCTGAAATAATAGCAGAAGGCGTACCATGCAAACGAACTATCTCTTTGAAAAAGAGGTCAGCAATATGAACGACAACATCGGTTTTATGACATGGTATAAAGTGAGCCATCTTAGAAAAGCGATCCACAACAACAAAAATGCTATCCCTCCCCCTCTTAGTCGTGGGCAATCCTAAAATAAAGTCCATAGAAATATCTGCCCACGGAATAGAAGGAACAGGAAGAGGCATATATAAACCATGTGGATTCAAGCGAGACTTAGCTTTTTAACATGTAGTGCAGCGAGCCACAAACCGCTCAACATCTCACCTCATCTTTGGCCAAAAGAAGTGTGTGGCCAGAACGTCCTCCGTCTTCTTAGCACCAAAATGTCCCATCAAACCGCCTCCATGCGCCTCCTGCAACAACAAAAGACGAACGGATCCAACTGGAATGCATAGGCGGTTAGCTCTAAACAAAAACCCATCATTGATCACGAATTTATTCCATGCTTGTCTCTCTTTACAATGCAACAACACATCCTTAAAATCAGCATCAAAAGCATATTGTGCTTTAATAGCTTCAAGACCAAAAATGCGACAATCAAGTTGAGACAACATGGTATAGCGTCGAGACAAAGCATCAGCAATCACATTATCTTTCCCTTTCTTGTGTTTAATGACATAAGGAAAAGATTCAATAAATTCAACTCACTTAGCATGTCTACGATTCAAATTGGTTTGACTACGAATATGCTTAAGTGATTCATGATCGGAATGAATGATAAATTCTTTAGGCCATAAATAGTGTTGCCACGTCTCTAAAGAACGAACAAGAGCATACAATTCTTTATCATACGTGGAATAATTAAGAGTAGGACCATTCAATTTTTCACTAAAGTAGGCAACAGGTTTGCCTTCTTGCATCAAAACACCACCAATACCAATTCCGCTAGCACCACATTCCAACTCAAAAATCTTACCAAAATCCGGAAGTTGGAGCAATGGTGCGTGTGTAAGCTTGTCCTTCAAAAGATTAAAGGACTCCTCTTGTGATGGCCCCCAATGGAACACGACGCCCTTCTTTGTCAACTCAATCAACGGTGTCGCAATGGTGCTGAATTCCTTGACAAAGCGGTGATAAAATCCTGCAACGCCAAGAAAACTCCGCACTTGGGAGACCGTCGTGGGCGTGGGCCAACTCCATATCGCCTCCACCTTGGCTCTATCAACCTCAATTCCCTGTGGAGTCACAACATAGCCAAGAAAAGAGACTCGATCCGTGCAAAAGGTGCACTTCTCAAGGTTACCAAACAAACATGCATTTCTCAAAGCATTAAAAACAGCACGTAAGTGATTCAAATGTTCATCCATGGACTTGCTATAAATCAAGATATCATCAAAGTAAACGACCACAAATTTGCCAATCAAAGGACATAAAACCTCGCTCATTAATCTCATAAAAGTGCTAGGTGCATTAGTTAAACCAAAAGGCATGACTAACCACTCATACAAGCTGAACTTAGTTTTAAAAGCAGTTTTCCATTCATCGCGAAGTTTCATTCTTATTTGGTGGTATCCACTACGCAAGTCAATCTTTGTGAAAATTATAGCACCACACAACTCAACAAGCATGTCGTCTAGCCTGGGAATAGGATGACGATACCTTATAATAATGTTGTTAATGGCTCTACAATCTACACACATACGCCAAGAACCATCTTTTTTGGAAACCAAAAGAACAGGAACAGCACAAGGACTAAGGCTCTCACGTACGTACCCACGGTCCAAAAGGTCTTGGACTTGTCGCTGAATCTCCTTAGTCTCTTCGAGATTGGTCCTGTACGCCGCACGGTTTGGCAAACTCGCTCCAGGGATCAAGTCAATCTGGTGCTCAATCCCTCGAATGGGTGGAAGTCCTGTAAGTATCTCATCAGGGAAAACATCTCTAAACTCCTGCAAAAGGTTAGTGACAGGAGCAGGCAAAGTGCAAGGCATATTATCAAGAGAAAATAAAGCATTTTTGTACACAAAAGCATAGCATGTATCATTAACATTATCAAGTGCAGCAAGGTCTGATTTTGTGGCAAGTATAACAAAATTTTTCAAATGGATTACTTGCTGTTTTTCAGATTTTTCGTATTCCTTTGGATCATTAGCAGCAGCAGCTCTCTCCCTATCGGCCTCTATAATCTCAGCTGGGGTCAAAGGCAGTAAAGTAACATTCTTTCCCTTATGCATAAAAGTGTATTTGTTATTACTACCATGGTGTAAAGCATCATTATCAAATTCCCAAGGTCGACCCAATAAAAGAGAGCATGCTTGCATGGGAACCACATCACAATCAACATGATCAGCATAACCACCAATGGAAAAATGGACTCGGCATGTTTGCGTTACCTTAGCTTTTTCTGAGTCATTTAACCACTGAATATAGTATGGATGTGGATGCGGTCGCGTGGTCAAGCCAAGCTTCTTGACCAAATCAGAACTCACCAAGTTGTTGTAACTTCCTCCATCAATGATGACACGTGCACGCCGGTTCTTGATTGCGAAGAAAGTCTGAAACAAATTATGGCGTTGAAGCTTATCGGGTTGTTGTACCTGTGTGCTGAGGACTCGCTGCACAATGATGCTCTGTAGCATCGCTGTGGACGCCCCACCAAGGACCGGGTCGTCATCACCACCGCCATTGTCGTCCGAGGCAGCAACAACATCATCATCCTCCTCGACATTCGAAGTGCTGATGTAGCCGCCATCTTCTGTGGCGATGTATGCCCGTTGGTTAGGGCAATTCTTCTGCACATGACCAAGCCCATGGCAGCGGTGGCACTGAATGTCGGAGGAGCGTCCCATTGAAGCCACAGAAGAAGAACTCTTGGCTGGACCCTGCAAAGAATTTTTTGTAGAATCTGCAAGGCGTGTCCTGGAAGGTGGCTTCGGTGCCGCTGCTGCAAACTTGTTCACAGGTGGTGGAGGAGAACGAAAACTCAAAGAAGACTTGGGCAGTCCCGTCGATGTAGTCGTTCACGGCGTGTAGAAGGGTCGGCCGACGACAAATTTTATCCTCCGTTTCCTCAACAACCCCACAACGCACCATACCCTTTTGAAGCTCAGCATAATAGTCCTGAACAGAACTATCACCTTGTTCTAAGCGCTGCAATTTTTTTCTCAAATCACGTTTATACGATGGAGGAACAAAATGATTACGCATAGCTTATTTTAACCGCTCCCATGTATCAGGTTGTAAGCGCATGGTACCCAGTTCATTCCACCAGATAATAGCAAAGTCCTTAAACTCACTAGTAGCTTGTCTAACTCTATGTTGTTCAGGAACCAAGTGAGAATTAAACTTCTGCTCTACCGTCATCTCCCAATCAAGATATATTTCAGCATCATAAAGACAAAAAAAATGGAATGGTAAACTTGACTTTAGCAAAAGGGTCGTCGTTACCATGACAGTTCTGGTTATTACCTCCCATACCATGTCGGTTTTGCTGAAGACGCCGACGTAGTCGTGCATCTTGTGCCGCCCGCTGATCAATGTTGCCATCCGCATCATACACTGTGTCATCATCATGATGATGGCCAATGTGTCCATCCGACCAGTGAGGTCAGCCATCCGCCGCTCCACCCGCTCAATGCCTTCCGTGGTGTTCAACTGGGCAATGGCGGTGACGATGGTGTCCATTCTCGCGCCGAGATCAGTGAGTGAAGCAGTTTGTTTGTCGAGTGCAGCTTGTAGCTGGCCGCAACTAACACACTCGTTGAAATCGCTCGGTGTCCCTTCCCCTTCATCTCCTGCCATGGTAAGTGGAAACACAGGGAAAACAAAAGGATTATCCCTATCAACTACAAAGGAAGGGCAGTGGGAACCCGCAAAGGAAGTGGCTTACCAAGCTCTCACAAGTGTTCTTACCAAAGCAAGGCAAAGGATACCTGGAGAGTGTGATCCGGCGATTGCAAGGGTCAAAAACTGTGCTTTGTCCCTTTTTTTGGGCACGGATAGCACTCTCAGCACTATAAGCCCAAGTGCAAAAATTTTCTTTTTTTTTTCTTTTTTCTGTTATTTTTTTTCACAAAGCAGAGCACAGAAATAGGAACCATACAAAGTTTCACCTCAATCTGATGTAAGGTGTGACCTACAGAAAATGATGAATATGCTGTAAATTCGGTGATGAAATTTCGGAGCTCGAGTACTTCACTTTCCAGGCCGAATTTGGGCAAAATAAATTCGCCAAACCCGGCAAAGCTGGGTAGTTTCGGATGCAAAATTTAATTTCACCCAATTTGAAAAAAATCGCCTGATTTCGAGTTCGTATGAGAAAGTTATGGCCGTTTGAAGGAGGGCCTCCGAGTTATTGTTGCTGTGGAGACCGAAAACGAAATCGGGTGGAGGAAATTGGTGGAAATTGGGGGCGGAAGCTCGGGGAAAAGTGGGGGATGGTGTTGGATGATCACGAGATGCGATGGATGATGGATGACTCAAAAACAGTGGGTGGGATATGGGTGGGAAAACAAAAGTTGACGGCTAGGGTTTGTATGAGAGGTAGCGGAAAAAAGATAACCCGAAACAAAACACGATCTAAATCAGCAACACAACTCGACTAAGAACACAAACTCAACACTATAGACTCTGAAATCAAATTGTGCAAAAGGCTAAACGAGATCTGGGATAGGAAACAACCTATGACTACAAATTTTTTGTAGGGCTTTTCCTTGGACTCTAGGATGAAACCGAAAACAGCAAAGGTAGGGTAAACTCGAACCTGAAGGAACACCCGAAGCTCTGATTACCACTTGATAGGAACGGGGTCCCGATCTTCCAACAGGTTCTGGATATGTTCGATTTGGTGAAGGCGCGACACAAATCGATTCGGCTTCCGAACAACACGTTCCGAACCCCGCAATCGCAGCACCACGTCTCCTCAGGTTATCAACCGTGCGCAGCCCGGTTGACCTCGCCAAGAAGGCTAATCCTCGCCTGCAAATCAAAGAACATAAGCAAGAACAAGGAAGAACACAACTGAATTGCAGATGTATTGATTTAGCACTCGAAAGTTGGGGTCTCACAAACCGATGAACGGCGAAACTGTTGAAAGACAGAATAATCTAAGCAAAACCCAAACCCTAATGGTGGGGGTGGCGGCTGGATATAGAGAAGTAAGGGGCATGCAAAACCCCTAGATGTGCCCTAATGGGCTCCAACACGATACAAAGCCAAACGGCCCAAAAGACGGTGGCGCAGCACCCTGACAGATTCTGAATGCCCACTTGTTTTGATGATTCCCGTTGATTCAGAAGGAATTTTGACATGGGACCAGAGCCATTGGAAAGGTCATCTTCTCATATTTCCATCCATATGTAGAACGTCCAAAACGGAGCCCGGATGCGATCTGGGCGTCCGTTTTAGTGCGGCATAGTCCTGGACTCCGAATTGGATTCGAAGTCCACTTGAGTTGGGCCTCCAACATGATTCGACCGCCCTTGCTGGACTTGTGCGCCTCGTAGCCCTTCTCCAAGTACTTCCAGGTCCTCTCCATGGTTCCTAATCATAATTAAATCATTAGGTAGCAATCGATTCTCAAATGAACAAAAAGAAGTACTTAGGAACGAGCTCACCTGTAAATTCAATTGTCGGGCGCGAGCTCTAGTGATTGGTCCTTGAATGTCAAGTGGAGGAGTGTTGTGTGTATCCAAAGAAGTGATGTCCTCATCAGGAGGTAAAGGATTGACAACTGGTTCCTTAGACCTTGCCTCCCTCCTCTCATCCTCGGCCCTCAAACCTATGAACTCATACATCGCATCTTCTTCCAAAACAACATCTCTATCGTCATTCTCATCAACGTTAACATTTATCACGAGTTTAGACCAATCAACTATGCCTGGTGATTCGCAAGCAAGCACAGGACTATTAGTGGTACCTTCATCTGTCGCTACAACGGAGCAAATGGCTGGGTGACCAGAAGCACTACCTGTGCTAGGACCTTGACTACATGAGGTTACCACAACATTTGGTATATTTTCAGCAATGCAAGTCAAAATCGACCCAACTTGAGGGGGACTGAACTCGAGAGGAGAAAAAACATAAATTTTAGTTAGCGTAGGGACTGAACAGGGACTAAACTGCACTTAATGTTGTCTTCAGTTCTTAACAATGTTAGGCAGAAATTTTGTTTTGGTGAATTTAGCAAGATCGTATTTGAGCTCTGCAACTATTATGTCTATTTCTTGCATCAAAAGAGTGAACAACATTTTGGTTCTATGTACAATAGTCAGCAGGGGGTGGCTCAAATGGGATCAATGGCTTATCAGAGACATTTTGGCTGAAAACATATTCAAGTGTCTCATGGCACAAAGCAGCATGTATGGAGAAGTCCTAGTCCACTGTGCTATACTGCTATGCAAATTTCATAATACAGTTTGTGCACCAGTCATTGTGCATTTGACCACAATGTATCACATATCGATTTTAGCAGGTTTTTCCAACCAATCTGACTAATGTATCAGCAGCATTGTTCATGTATCATCACCATTCACCAGTGCTCCCACTTTGCTCAGTTAACTCGTCAGCTAAAATCATGGCCAGGCCACTTGCCGCAACCAATCCGCACCCCACAACCACCGCCCACACGGATGTAGCTACTTTCGTTCCACATTTGCTCCTACCAACAGTGACTGAACACACAAGAATAAGAAGAGATATAGGAGTGAGAAGCTTACTCTAGAGGGGTTTCCTTTGGATCCATCTTGCCACTACACCATCGCCGGAGCAAATCGGGTCGTACCTTGCCTTCTTCTCTTCCTACCGGCCGCCGGAGCAAATCGGCCGCGTGCCACCCTGGACCGCGCGCGCCGCCGCTAGCCACGCGCGCGCGCTGCTGCCCGCACCGCTCGCTCGCAGGCCGCCGACCGCTAGGCCGCGCGCCGCTCGGGCCGCGAAGCCGCCTAGACCGCGCGCTCGCCGAAGCGCGCGCGCAGCCCCGCGATCGCCCCGCGCCGCCCTAGCCGGCCGGCCGCGAGGCTCCCTCGCCCCATCGACCGCGCCCTTGACCTCCTCACCGCGCTCCGTCGGCAGCCGGACCTCCGCCCCACACCCTCTGCTGCGCCGCCGTTGGTCCGGGAAACCCTAGCCAATCGAGGTGCATTGCCTCCTTTAGATCCCAATCGAGTAGGAATACACCTCATCCACATGGGGCAAAATGGTCATCCTAATGTCAAAATATAGTACAATACGGATTAGTATACTTAAGAGGTACTAAATAGTATAAAAAGGGCATTTTCTCAACAAAACACTCTAAAGGAGGGTATATTATCAATTAGGATCTAAAGGAGGGTATATCCTAGATTTCCATCTAGTTGGAGGGCATATTATCAATTTTCTCCGCTCAAAATGCTCATCAAGGTGTTGAGGTTAACATTGCCTAGCATTCAAGCATTTTTCATAAATCATTAGAAATGTAACAGCATATATATCTACTTAATAAGGCAGCTAAAGGACTGAGCACGTCTAATTTCCTTCAAGTTTGCAAGATAAAATATTGACCTTTCATGAACCGTTAAACCCACTGGAATCATATTAGGCATCTTACTATATCGGTAACAAAGTAAACCAGGGCATACATGGTCAACAAATGGGGAAAGTCACAAAAAAATGTTTCCCACCAGAGTATATTAGTTAGGATGGCTTTCATTTCATTGTTCATGCTTCAAGTTATATAACCAAAGTTATGTATGTCAAAAGAAAAAAAGAGCATAACTTTAGTGCTCTAATGTGTGCATGGCATGAGTAGCTAAGCATACTATTCTCATATGACAATGTTCTAGTTTTATACTTTCGTCACATGGTATGAGTAGCTAAGCATACTATTCTCACGCGACAATGTTCTAGTTTTAGGTAAAAAAAATAAACTTTATGGGAAGTAATGTTCAAAAGTGATCTTCAAATCTATCCACGGCATGTTAAGAAACAACCATCAATAAAAAAACTAATATAAATGACTTGTCAAAAGCTGACATATGAATTCATATGACAATACCAGAAAAAGTCATTGTGATAGTGAATTGGAAGATGAAATTACCCGCACCAGTGCACGCTTGGGTTCGCTCCCTGAATAAAACAAGAAAAAGGATTCAACAAATAGTGCATAGGGCAATACTTAACATATTACCACCAAGAATCACAGACACCTAATCTCTTAATTTTAGGCTTAACAAGCAAACTTCTATCTTAGAGAAAAGGTATTCAACAACATCATGAGCCAAGGAGGCCAAGTTGAACTGGAGATACTAACTGGCTAGCTTCTTGTTGACCAAGTTGAGACATCAAAGCCTGCTGAAATGAAATTAAGTGTTGCATAAAAAAAGAAAATCATTAGTCTTTCATATAATCACATGATCTGCATATAGCTACAGGAGTGTTATGGTTACAGGCCAAACAATAAAGAGGGCTAGTAGAAGAGAATGAGAGCCAACAGAGAGATGGTATATGAAAAATGGATGGACCTCCCTCTCTCATACCTCTCTTGAGGGGTTTATATATATGAGTGGAGTAGGATGGGAAGTTCCCATTCTACCCCTTAATAATTGCAAAAGGTAGTAATACATTGGTACATTTCTCTATACTACTAAGCCTATTACATATTGGACCAGTTGTAAGGCCTAGTCACGAGGGGTGGCCCAGAAGAGAAGGAGAGCCAACAGAGAGATGATATATGGAAAATAGATGGACCTCCCTCCCTCATACCTCTCTTGAGGGGCTTATATATATGAGTGGAGTAGAATGGGAAGTTCCCATCCTACCCCTTAATAATTACAAAAGGTAGTAATACATTGGTACATTCCTCTATACTACTAGGTCTATTACATATTGGGCCAGTTGCAAGACCCAGTCACGAGGGGTTGGGCCACCCCTACAACAGTACAGTTGGCGCCGTCCGTGAGGACCATGCAAGAAGCTGCGTGAGGAGTTGCGATCACAAGAGGGATATGTTGGATTTCAACTGGACACGATGTTGCGGCGCTGAATTCCGCGGGCCTCCACGATCGGCAGCTTCCGCCTCCGAGGTGCACGTGGTTTGCTTTGTACGAACGAAGTAGCATGCGCATGGATACTCCTTGGGCTAGGAAGGGCTAGGAAGGGCTTAGTTTCATGTATACGACCGCCGTGGAGCCAAGTGCCCTCCTAGTGCTCAGGCAGCCTCCGCACTTGCCTTTGCCTCCGTTTCGGGCTTCGCCAGCACGCCTCCGCGCCAGTGACCTCAACCTCACCGGTCACTCAAAGCTTCGCCGGTGACCTGGAAGGTATTCTTGAACCATGTCGAGCCCTCGCGTCATCGTCAGTAGACACCAGGGAGTTGTCCTCCACACGAGAAAAGACAGACTCCGGTCCTGGGACTCCATGTGTGGCGAAGACCGCCACATCCAGGATGGCGATGATGGCCTCACCTCCGCGACGGCATCCTCGACATGTGTCTCTGCTTTGTCGAAGTCCGAGTAGGCCTCGCCTCGACGCGAAGTCTTCGTGCTGAGCCTCCACATCACAAGGTACCCGTGCCAAACCTCCGCGTCGTAAGGTCTCCACACCGAGCTTCCACGTCGCAAAGTCTTCACGCGAGGTCTCCGCATCGAGTCTCCGCGCTGGGCCTCCACATCGCGAGGTCTCCGTGCTGGGCCTCCACATTGTGAGGTCTCCGTGCTAAGCCTCCATACCAAGCCTACACGTCATGAGGCCTTTGCACAAGTCTTCACACGATGTCTCGGCATCAAGTCTCCATACCGAGCTTCCACATCGTGAAGTCCCCACACCAAGTCTTTGTGTCAGGCCTCCACATCGCGAGATCTCTGCGCCGAGTCTCCGCGCCGGGCCTCTACGTTGTGTGGTCTCCGTACTGAGTCTTCGTGCTGAGCTTCCATGTTGCGAGGTCTCCACGCCCAGCCTCCGGCTGAGCTTCCACGTCACGAGGTCTCTGCATCGAGTCTTCGAATCGAGGCTCTACTTCGTGAGGTCTCTGCACTGAGTCTCTGTGCTGGGCCTCCACATCGCAAGGTCTCTGTGCTGAGTCTCCACACCGGGCCTCTACATCGCGAGGTCTCCGTGCTGAGTCTCCGCGTCGAGCTTCAATGTCATGAGGTCTCCGCGCCCAGCCTCTGCGTCAATCTTCCACGTCGCCAGGTCTCTGCGGCCAGCCTCTGTGTCGATCTTCCACGTCGCGAGGTCTCCGCACCCAGCCTCCGCGCCGAGCTTCCACGTCGTGAAGTCTTCGCGTCGAGTCTCCGCACCAAGGCTCCACTTCGCGAGGTCTCTATGCTAGGCCTCCACATCGCGAGGTCTCCACGTCGAGTCTCCACGCTGGGCCTCCACATCGCGAGGTCTCCACGGTGAGTCTCCGCGCCGGGCCTCCATGTTGCGAGGCCTCCATGCTGAGTCTCCACGCCAAGCCTCCACGTTGTGAGGTCTCCGTGGGGAGTCTTCATGTCAAGCCTCCACATCGCGAGGTCTCCACGTCGAGCTTTCACGTCGCGAAGTCTTTGCATGAGGTCTCCGCATAGAGCCTCCACGTTGTGAGGTCTCTGTGCCGAGCCTCCGTGTCGCGATGTCTCTACGCCAAACCTCCACATCACAAGGGCTTCGCGTCGAGCCTCCACGCTGAGCATCCACGTCATAAGATTTTCGCCTCGAGTAGCTCCGCGCAGCCGGTTTTGGCACTCGTCTCCGCCTCGGTATTCTCATTAGATGTAGCGTGTAAACTGTAAAGGGAGCGGAATGGTCCAGCACCTTGTTTGCATGCACTAGGATGATAGCGAGGCATCAATTAAAACGGTTTGCGTATAGCAGGGAGTCAGCAACATTTAATACCATGCTGCGGTGGGTGTAGTGCAGCACTTACCATTTCCTTTTTTAATGCCACAAGTAGTACACTGCAGTCTGGTCCTACAGGGCCTGTTCTTTTCGGCTGCGGCTTATGGCTTTTGGCTGAATTTTTTGAATTTTGGCTGTTTACGGTACAGATTACGGAGAGATAGATACTCACTTGCGATTTTGGCTGGTACAGATGTTGGGCTTTTAACGTGTAGATCGTTTAACTTGTAGACCCCGTCTTGAGAAAATACTCCGTTTGAAAATTAGGTACTATATTGGCGACCTCCTCGTTGCCCCTCTCACGCTGCATGATGAGGCAATGAGGTCCCGATCTTCCGATAGGATGATAACTTCGATTTTGGTGGAGGTGACTTTTGTGATCCGACTACAACTGTACGACGTCGCTTGCGCCTTAGCAATCGCTGAACCACACTCCAAGTCGTTATCAATCGTGCCAAAAACGCGGTTGACCTGACCACGAAGGTCTATTCCTGCATGGAACCAAAGAACACGCAAGAACAAGATAACAAGAATTCTGAAATTGCAAATATTTATATTGAGTTCAAAAGATGGGATCCCGAAGGCTGTCTTGATATGTGGTTGTCCGACACAACTGAAGAACAGAAGTTTGCACAAAGGGCTAAACCAAAATTCAACGAAATCCAAGTCCTAGCATAGAGAGGCGGGAGCTCCTATATAGGGAGACGACCAGGTTTGGTGGCCAAGGCGCACGCCCCTAGGGTTACAAGGCCCATGGGCCCATGTGGAGGTGACGCAGCACCCTTTTGACTCGAACTCAGAAACCAACGTGGACTCTTTTGGTGATTATGGCCGGCTCAGATGGAATTTGAAAATGGAGTTGAATTCGTTAAAAAGTAGACTTGATAAGCTTTCCATGAAGTACTCACTCATCCCAAACGGACTCCGGATACGAATTCTATGCATATTGAAAGTCAATCCTGTCAAGCAAAATCAGCATCGGATTATTTTGGTGATTGCGATGCGACCAAAAGGTTTCTGAAGCTGAGGCCTTACCCATTGGATGGGTCTTGAAATAAGATTTCTAACAAGCACAAGAACACCTAAATCGGACTCCGTTTGTGAAAGTTATGACCGTTTTATTTCAGGCATGTCGGGCTGTCCCGAACCGAATCCGAAGTGAGTTCTAAGTTGATTCTAAGTTTGATTTCGGTTGGGCTTGTGGAAATTTCGAATTGGGCTTGGAAACCTCATCCAAAATATGGGCTTTAAGTTCTTGGACCTCTCCCCTTTTGCTCTCCCACTGCATGGCTTCTCCTTGGCTTTATTCTTCCTTATTTTTCTCCATTGCTTTGGCGCCGGCCTCCCTCTTGGTTCGAATGTATTTCATTTGTCAAAACTGAGAAGGAACAAAGTAGTGACATGAGGTAGTATTCTATTCTCATGAATAATATTGGTAGTAATAGACAGAAATGAATTCACCTTTTGTTCAATCTTGATATTGGGTGCTATGGTTATATACGTTTGCGGCATGGTCACATCACTGCACCTGTTGGCAGATGTCATTGTTATGCTCATTGAGATTGTCAATCCGTGCTTCCAACTCTAAGATTTGGTCCCACAATGTATCTATGTACATCACAACATGGCGTTTGTGTTGAGGATCGATCCAGTGGATAAAGTTGCATTTCACCATCTATTGGAATGGAGAGTTAACATGGAAGCTCTATTAGCAGTAAAAGAAATAAAGTATTGCCTAATTGTACCCCAAAATGTGGGAATCAGAAGAAACACGATCCATCGTCAAATTAGCCGTTCGCGACTTGCACGACCGCGTCCACCCTATGTGTGCATTTCGGCCATACCGGTTGAGCACATTTGTTTGGCATCAAGCGATAGTTAGGGCCAAAGTCCTCCCTCATTTCGAGGGGAATGTCTTGCTTAGGCGACCCTGGTTGGACTGGCCCCTCGGCGTCAGCCATGGTATATTTCTATAGGACGGAAAAAGTTCTTTCTATGGTTGGGAGGATCTGAGTGCTCCTACCTCCAGAGCATGGGGCATGCATTTTATAGCTCGTGGGTCATCTTTATGCAGTAAGTACACCAAATGGGACAGTTTTGCACAGTGACTAGACCAGACGGGCCAGCTTTGCGTAATGACAAGACCTACTAGGGCAGCTTTGAGAAGTGATAAGACCAGATAAGCTAGCTTTGCGCGGTGACAAGATCAAACGGGACAGCTTTTCAAAGTGACAAGACTAAATAGGACAACTTTACGCAATGACTAGACCACATGGGCCAGCTTTGCACAATGAGTACACCACATAGGGCAGCTTTGTGTAGTGACTAGACTAGGAGGGCCAACTTTGTGCAGTGACAAGACCAAACGAGACAGCTTTGAGCTATGATAAGACCAAAAGAGACAGTGTTGCACAGCGACAAGACCAAACATGGCAGCTTTCCACAGCGACAAGACCAAACAGGGCAACTTTACGCGGTTACAAAACCAGGTGGGCTAACTTTGCGTAGTGACAAGACCAAACGAGGCAGCTTTGAGTTGTGATAAGACCAAAGGAGATAGTCTTGCATAGTGAAAAGACCAAACGGGGCTACTTTCCGTAGTAACAACACCAAACAGGGGCATCTTTGCACAGTGACATGATGGCACACTGGTCCACGAATCGTCCAGTGTGCGGCTGCCTCACGGACGCTAATTTACCCTAATCGAATTGGACTTGCAAAGCGTACGCCGCTTGGGCTAAGCCTATAAGTATTGCACCTTCCCTAGTGTGCTTTCCTACACCACGATTGCAACACAACATTGCTATCATGGAGAAGCAATGGGAGGACATCACCGAACTCTCAAGGGCTGCTGCAGCCCGCGACAAACAAGCAGAGCGTGCCAGGAGGCAACCTCCCCTCAACGAAGCCCCCCGTACCTCCAACCCCAATCCATACCTAAACGTTCCCACCGAGCGTTCGTCGCAAGACCCCGTGGAGGAGACGTCCCTCCTTTGCTGGTGCTGCGACACATGTAAGTTCTTCAAGTCCAAGGAGCAATTGAGCTTAGGCATGCATTATTGGGGTTACCGTAACTATGCCTGGAACTATCTCGACCAGCGTTGAGACACGAACCGCTACCGGTAATCGGTAAGGACGGATTACAGTATATTCCCCTATCAGTTCTATTCTATGGCACACACCAACAAGCTCCCCCTCTTCCCGCAGTCTCCGGATCCGCTATGTGCGTACCATAAATAGATCGACTGTGAGATCCACCTGCACGACCAGTGGCAGCTGGACTGCGAGGAGTGGGACGCACGGACGGCATGCGAGAGGATGGGGGACCGTCAACGAGCTGAAGAACGAATTGAGTGTATCTACCGGGAGACCAAAGCTCACCTGGAGGCGTGCACACGCAGGGAGCGCGAGAGAAAGCATGAACTGGCAACCAAGGCCAGGGCGATCGACAAGGACCACAACGCCAACCTCAGGAGGAAGGGTAAATAGCCACGGTCCATGTAGTAATTCACGTCATTGCGCCCGCCATCCTACATGCCAAGCTATTTATTTCTCTAAAATGCGTGCATTCCTACATGGTCTGAGTGCATGTGTCATTGTGTATCCTTGTAGTACCATTCTTGGCCAAGTACACCATGTAACGAGCCTTCAAAATAAATTTTACAATGTGTCCACCTCATTTTCTATATTACAAAAATTCCTTAACAATCAATATGCGTAAGTTAATTTCCTAGGATAATCCATAACTGTCATATTCTCAAAAAAAATTACACAACCAAGCACACCACCCTGAAACGACGTGTGTAGTGTTCAGAAATTTTGGAAATATTACATAACCAAGTATATTATGCAACGAGCCCTCAAAATTTTTTTGCAATGTTCGGACTTCATGTCCTACATTCAAAAATTCCTACAAACAACATACTTACACAAAATTTCACTACTACAGAAAGGCTAATAGTAGACGGCAAATCACAGACGGTTTTGTGAAACCGTCTGTAATGTAAACTATTACAGACGGTTTTAATTTGAAGGTCGCTCGTGGTATTTGTGGCGGGAAAAGGAGTATCACAGATGGTTCTTACCTCTGAACCGCTCGTGATATCGAATATCACTGACGGTTTTATTAAAACCGCATGCGTGATAATCTGGAATTATCACGCACGGTTTTTATTAAAACCGCTCGTGTTGTGTCGACTATCACAGCCGGTTGCTGTTAAGAACCGTCGGGAATGTTCATGACGGTTTTTCACAAGAACCATTTGTGATGTTTCTTTGTCTGTCATATTCTAGATCGAGGTTAATATATAAATACACATTGCTTCAAATAACTTAACTACGTAACTATCGAGACAAGAGATCACAAATTAAAGGCAAATTTATTAATTTCAATTAGAGGCAAATTTATTACAAAAGTCGCATTGTAAAGAGTTTCCCAGATTGTATTCTTTTGGGCTTCGTAGCTTCTTCTTCAACTTGGGGACTTGGAGGATCACCGCTAAATTCTCGAACGTCGTTAAGATTGCCCTTGTCCTCAAGCACTTCCTCCCGTAGCTTTGGGCAAATGATCGCAGAGATCCATAATGTCGTAGAGGATAGCATGAAAAGATTCCTCGAATCTGCCGTTTCTGCTTGATCGGCAAGGCTATCCATCAGTCTGTGCAATGCGTGTAGAGCTTCTTCCGCATTGCGCACATTGTGGAGAAGAACCAGGGTGAGGGCTGTTTCCCTTTCTTGAGCGGCAGCGAGACGCCTTCGTCGACGGCGGAGGATCAGGTCAAGCTGACGGATGCAAGAAAGTCGGGGAAGGAGAGCAGGGCGGGTGCGGAGAAGCTGCTCCAAATGCAAATTGTTGGCCGCCTGTGTAAGGTTCCGGCCGAACAATTCGTGATGAACAGATGAGAGGAAGGAGATGATCACAAGAACAGTAGTAGAAGCCATGTTGTATTGTATATTGTATTGTACGACGTAGAAGAGACTCGGATTAGGAGCGCATATTTAACCTTTAGCATGACGGTTCGTATACCCAAACATTAATGATGTAGACGCTCGTATAACGATCAAGAGACGTTAATTAGATGATCGAAACACGGCGCTCGCATCAAACACGCTAAGCGTTCTAGTTTGAAGCTTAGATGCACGGTTTTTATCAAAACCGTCGGATAATATTTATCACAGACGGTTTTAATAACAAACCGTCTGTGATAAGCTGGTTTTGTCAAACCATCTCTGATGAGCACTATTACAGACGGTTGTAATTTGGAGGCCGTCTGTGGTATTTGAGGCGGGAAAATGGATTATCACAGACGGTTATTATTGATGAACCGTTTGTGATACTTTTGTATCACAGACGGTCTGTATAAAAAATCGTCTGTGATAATGGCTAAGGCATTTATTGCGCTGTTCAGACCGCATCTGTCTTCATTTCGATCCAGATCTAGCCACTGCTGCGCACTTTTTCACTCGGGAGGAAGCTAGGCGATTTCAGACCAGTTAATTTGGTGGGAAGAGGCAGAGATTGAGCTTTGAAAGATTCAGACTTTCCTGGTTGCTCTAGATATGGTTAGTAATGAAATTTATTTTTTCTTTAATTGCATTACAATTTAGGTCTAAGTAATCCATGAGTGGTTATATTGAAGATGGTTAATTTGCAAAATTGTTGGTTATATAATAGCTGTTGTGTTTGTAATATGAATTGAGCTAGCAAATTAAGTCTCAATATAATAAATGTGGCCGGTATATATGTAGTTATAATTAGTTAATCTAGATTTTAATACTAAGTTGTTATATATGTACGCATCAGTAGGACCAAGCTGGATGTATGCCGTGAGCCGTGTGAGTGAAGAGTACATTAATGGCGTTTCTGCTTTTATAAGAGCTGCCGAGGAGTATATGTTGAATAAGGGGGTGGAATATATGTGCTGTCCATGCACTAACTGCGAGAATTTGAAGATGTTTAAGAACCGAGGGCAAATTGAATCGCACTTGATTCGGAGGGGTTTCAAAAAGGATTATACGTGTTGGACCAGTCATGGCGAAGTGAATGATCATATGCCGCCGGATGACATCACCGGTGAAGTGAATGATATGCCCCCGGATGACATCGCCGGTGAACTGAATGACATGCCGCCGGCTGATGTCGATTGTGGCTCGGATTCGGATAGGTTGCACGATGATAATCTGGAGCAGATGCTTCGCGATGTAGAAGAGAACTATGATGAGAGAGAGTATGTTAAATTCCATGGCTTGATGGAGGACTTAGAGAAACCTTTGTACACGGGCTGCAAGTACACGAGGTTGTCGGCCGTGCTTGAACTGTTGAAATAGAAGGCAAGCAACGGTTGGTCCGACAAGAGTTTCACGGCGCTGCTAGGTCTTTTCGCAGACATGCTTCCGGAGGGAAATGAGTTGCCTAAAACCACGTATAAAGCCAAGAAGGTTCTTTGTCCGTTGGGAATGGAAGTAGAAAGAATACATGCATGCCCGAACGACTGTATCCTCTACCGTAAAGAGTATGCAAACATGCATGTATATCCGGTGTGCAACGCATCCCGATACAAACGTAACAATCAATCGATGATGGCGAGGAACAGAGGCGAAGAAAGGACCTCTGCTAAGGTGACATGGTATTTTCCTATAATTCCCGTTTGAAAAGGTTTTTGCAAATCCAAAGGAGGCAAAGCTGCTGCGTTGGCACTCTGAGGAGCGCAAGAAGGATGGAATGATAAGACACCTTGCCGATTCCGCGCGGTGGAGAAACATCGATAGGAGTTTTGCGAGTTCGGTGCAGAACCAAGGAATATAAGGTTTGGGTGAGCGAGATGGAATGAATCCTTTCATAGCATGAGCACCGACATAGCACATGGCCCGTGACACTCTGCATCTATAACCTTCCTCTGGGTTGTGTATGAAGCGAAAGTACATTTTGCGATCGATACTTATCCAAGGGCCAAAACAACTGGGAATGATATCGATGTGTTCATAGCACCGTTGGTGGAAGATCTAAAAGTACTATGGAACGAAGGGTGCAGGTATGGGATGCATACAAACGAAAGAATTTCACTCTGCGCTCCTTATTGTTCTCGCACCATAAATGATTATCCCGCCCTTGGTAACCTATCGGGCCATAGTACAAAAGGTGCCAAAGCTTGTACTCACTGTTTAGATGGTACCGAGAGTGTGTGGTGAGACACTCACGCAAAACCGTCTACATGCGCCACCGCTGCCTTCCTTCGGAGGGCTCACCCATACCGCAAGATAAAGAAACAATTTGACGGAGAGAAGGAAGACGGTTCAGCTCCAAGGCATTTAAGGGGCACGAGGTTTATGATATGGTTAAGGATTTAGATGTTGTCCTCGAAAGGGACGTAAATTGAGGGCTCATGAGAAGAACACCGGAAGAAGAGATCAATATTTTGGGACTTACCTTATTGGGAGTACCTAGATGTTCGGCATCGCATCGACGTCATGCACGAGAAAAGAATGTGTGCGGCGACTGATTGGTCTCTTCATGAACATCCGTGATAAAACAAAGGATGGTGTCAACGCACGGCTTGACTTGGTTGCCATGGACATCAAGCGGAGTTAGCACCGACAAGCACCGATAATAGACGAACGTACCTTCCCCTGCGTGTTACACTCGCCCAAGGTGAGAAAACAGAATCGTGCGCTGCTTGCATGGTGTCAAAGTTCCGTCCGTTACTCCGACAACGTGAAGAAACTTATTTCGATGCAAGATTTGAAGTTAAATGGCATGAAGTCTCATGATTGTCATGTGCCGATGACACGATGCTCCCTATTGCAATTAGAAATATTTTGCCGATCAAAGTCCGAGAGACAATCATGAGGCTATGTTATTTCTTTAACACAATTGCTCGAAGGTCATCGATCCCGAAGGACTAGATGCTCTGCAGACGAGGTGGTGATGACTCTATGTCACCTTGAAATGTATTTCTCTCCTTCGTTTTCGATATCATGGTTCATCTCATTGTTCACGTTGTGTGGGAGATAAAATATGTGGGCCCGTATTCCTACGTAGCATGTACCCATTTGAGAGGTTCATGGGAATTCTCAAGTCGACGTGACGGAATCGTTCTCACGGAGGGCAGCATCGTCGAAGGTTATGCAAGCAAAGAGGTCATTGAGTTTTGTGTCGATTATATGGCTCGATTCAACCGATAGGTGTCCTCAATCTCGTCATGAGGGGAGGTCAAGGGTCTCGGAACTATCGAAAGGAAAGCAATCACTCCAGATATGGACACGTATACTCAAGCCCATTTCACGGTGTTGCAACACATGACTGAAGTGGCCCCTTATGTGGACCAGCACAAGGATGTGCTTCGGCAACAGAATCCGGAGCGGCCGGATGTTTGGATCATGAGGCAACACAACCGTGGGTTCAACCAATGGTTAAAGGAACAAATTGCTAGGAGCTCGCCGAGTGAGACGCTGACATGGTTGGCAAAAGGGCCGACATTTACAGTTGTGACATGGAAATGATATGACATAAATGGGTACACATTCTATACGCAGTCTCAGAATGTCAAGAGCACTAACCAGAACAGCGGTGTCCGCATAGATGCATTCAGTACCGATGGGTCGAGAAACTCGTACTATGGCTTCATAGAAGAGATTTGGGAGCTCGACTATGTGGTTTTCAAGACCTCCTTATTTCGCTGCCGTTGGGTGCATCTCCCACAGGTGAAGGTTGACAAGTACGGTGTCACGACCGTGGACCTCGAACGTGTCGGGTACAAAGACGAACCATTCGTACTCGCCAATCAAGTTGTTCAAGTTTTCTATGTAACCGACCCGGCAAATAAGAAACGCCATGTAGTTCTTCATGGAAAAAGGAGAATTGTCGGAGTGGAGAATGTAGTGGACGAGGAGGAATACAATCAATTTGACGAGTTACCTCCTTTTGGAAATGGCATAAGGGTCGACGATGAACAACGTGTGAAACTAGTTACGCACGCATTGATCATGATGAAGGGCTAATTTTTAAAGGAAATAAGCAAGTACAATAAGAATATATATGTGAAAATGTGTGACAATTTGGAGATGTATATGTGAAATGTGTGATGTAGTCAATTTTGAGATGATGTGAAAATGTGTCAATTTTGAGATGTATATGTGAAAATGTGATGAGTCAATTTTGAGATGTATATGTGAAAATGTGTGATGTAGTCAATTTTGAGATGTATATGTGAAAATGTGTGATGTAGTCAATTTTGAGATGTATATGTGAAAATGTGTGATGTAGTCAATTTTGAGATGTATATGTGAAAATGTATATTGTAGTTGGTTGGTGTTGTATATGAATGCAGCTGTTTGGTGGTTGATATGAATGTAGCTGTGTAGTTATTGGTGTTGTCTTAATTGCAACAGCCGGCATAGGCTTATCACAGACGGTTCTAAGTTTAGAACCGTCTGTGATATGTTATCACAGACGGTTTTAAGTTTAGAACCTTCTGTGATAATCTCCCTACATATACCCTCTCGCTAGGGTTTTCCGCAGCGCTGCAGATTATTCGACAGATCTAAATCCCGAGCCCGTCGCCCCGGATGAAGACGCCGCCGCAGCCTCCTCCTCCTTCGCCGCCGCCCCCGAGCCGTCGCCTCCTCCTCCTCCGTCGCCGCCTCCCCGAGCCCGTCGCCTCCTCCTCCTCCGTTGCCGCCGCCTCCTCCTGCGTCGCCGCCTCCTCCTCCTCCGTCGTCGTCGCCGCCGCCTCCTCCGTCATCGTCGTCGTCGCCTCCTCCGTCGCCGCCGCCTCCTCCTCCTCCGTCGCCGCCGCCTCCTCCGCTTGGTACATATTTAGGGTTGATGCTTCATGCTTACTGTTAGTGTTTAGGGTTGATGCTTGATGCTTGGTACATATTTAGGGTTGATGCTTCATGCTTACTGTTAGTGTTGAGGGTTGATACTTGATGCTTGGTACATATTTAGGGTTGATGCTTCATGCTTACTATTAGTGTTTAGGGTTGATGCTTGATGCTTGGTACATATTTAGGGTTGATGCTTCATGCTTACTGTTAGTGTTTAGGGTTGATGCTTGATGCTTGGTACATATTACATTGGTACATTGTTTATCGCAGAGCTTAGTTTAATTTGCTATTTGGTACATACTACATTGGTACATTGTTTATGCAGCTTGCTTAGTTTACATTGGTACATATTACATTGCTTGTTGTGTTAGTATATAGTATATAGTATATAGTATAGGCACATAACCCCTCTCTGTCCACATCACCCCCTCCCTTCTCCCCCTTCCCTCTACTCCTCTCCTCTCTTCCTAACATTGAGAGGACAAATTTGAGAGCTTGCTTCTCCTCTCTTCCCTTCTCCCCCTCACTTTTCTTGCTTCCTCATCTTATCATGTGCAACCCTACAATTTGAGAGCACAAATTAACCAATCAAGGAAGAGTATATGATCAAAGGGCATGAAGCAAGTAACATATTCTAGTGTATCTCGTTCAATGAACCGGATACACTAGTTTGTGTAATTTGCTTCATAGACCTTTGTGTAGGGACTTTGCTATTTGGTTTATACTATTAGCAACTAAAGTAGGTGCTAGGATAGGCACATCGCCCTTGTAGTAATAGTATTACAAAATGCAAGGCAATTTTAGTATAAAAGTTCAAAAAAAAGAATGTGTTTTTTTTGCACTTTTGTAATACAATTGCCTTGAATTTTGCGGGAAAAGGAAGGACTTGATACATTGGTAAGATAGGCACATCACCCCCTCTCAATGTCCATATCACCCCCTCCCTTCTCCCCCTCCCCTCTACTCCTCTCGTCTTGCAATTCAATATGATCACTTTCTCATCTTATCTTAATAGACCCACAAAATGAGCAACATGTCACCCGCGCATTCTTCAACATCATCGCCGGAGGCGTCCGCTCCAACATCAAGACGCCAAGGAAGAGGGCTATCAAAGAAGCTCGAGGGCCGGATGCACCATCACAATGGTGAATGCATCCGGGGTCCCTATCCTTCCTCAAAAGCGAGAACGCATTTCAACCATGGTCGGAGTAGTTGCACGAGCAATTGAGATCACATACAATTCATGGAAGAACGTGCGACACTCGGAAACGTGAGTCGTGGACCGAAATTTTGGTATCGCTCGAGTTCCCGTAAGAACACCGACGCTGTGCAACAACAAACCTACAAAGCGGCGTGCAAAGTATGGAAGAACTTCAAGAGCACGCTTGTCGGAAATACGTGGAGACGGACGAAACGCGCTGTTCATAAATACCCATTCCGGAACCACAATGGGAAGAGTTCAAGGCGATGAAAACGATCAAGATTTCAAAAGTACAAGTGTGGCGCACAAGGCTCTCGGGCAAAAATACACACCCTCACAGACTTGGCATACTGGGTATGCGGGTAAAATCGCAGATGGAGGAAGGAGGATGAGTGGCGGCAGCCGCACAGACATCGCCCGCCGTTTTCCAATATCCTGGATGACCGCGCTCGAAATTGGATTAGAGCAACATCATCTACAACGACATCAGGGGATGTCACGTTTCGAAACCCTGCAGACCAGCAAGTGACCGAGCACCTGGTAAGATATCGATCGAACTACGTAGCTTGTAATTACTACACAACTTCGTACGAATTGAAATGACATGTCGTGCTCTTGCAGGAAGAGCTGAGTTTTCAATCTACCCTGAGATCATTCCAGGGAACAAGGGAGAATGATATGCTCTCCGTGGCCCTGGGAAACAAGGAGCACCCGGGCCGTACGAGAGGCCCCAATACGTTCCTTGGAAACATGGTTTTCAAGATGACTCCGACATGTATCGGCGCAGGAAGAGAAACAAAGCCAAGCGTGACGCATAGCTACGAGAAGAGATCAAGGCATCTCTTAGAGAGGAGATATTGGATTCGCTGGCTGATGTAATCAGAGATGAGGTGCAAAAACAGACAGAAAGTCAGCAGGCCGCTACCGCTGCTCCTGTGCTAGCCAGCCCGCCCAACCGTCCGAGTAGCTGCGCGTCGAATCCGACGCAATCCCAGGCCAAATTTCCTGTGGACGACATCCTGATAATAATTATTACCTCTCGAATGCTTGCTCCATTGGTAGGCCTATTCGAGTAGCTAATTTTGTATCGTTATGTAGGAGCCTACGAAGTGCAAGCTCCAAGTGAGATATGGCTCCATTCCCTTGTACGCTGCATATTCGCCTGGGTATCGGGCTATGGTTCGTCAAACTTTAGCGCCAGCTTCGCAAAGTTAATGTGGATGGTGTGTATGTCAATTTTGAGGTGGTCCCGCCATGAAGCCCCCAACGACGAGATCGTGACTCTAGGACGAGCCATTGGAACATTCATCCGGTGGCCCAAAAGCGACATCTCCTCGAGGCTTCTTCACCGGTGGGGGACGAGCAACTTGCACCGGTGCCATCTCCATTACAAGACGATCGGTTCCACCACCGGATACTACACCGGTGCTATCTCCACGGGCCCTATTCTCGCAGAGCAACTTGCACCATTGCTACCTTCAAAGTCGACTTCCGTGAAGTCGACCTATAGCCGGCGACAAGGCGGCAAGGGCAAAGCAAAGAAGACCGATGATGATATTCCGTACCACCCTTTGGCCCGCAAATTCGTGCTTGGCGAGCCGTTGCTCGAGCAAAAAGACCTCCAAAAGCTACCACATAGTTGCGCGCAATTGCACACGTGGTATACGCAGCAGTCCAATAAGCTAGAGGGAGAACGGACTTCAAGTATCACTGTCAAATTCACCGACGAAGATTTACACCACAATCTTCAAGAGTGTATGTTCGTGGTCACCTTTGAGGATTTATTCGATCATTCACGCCAACGCTCTTGACGTCTCAATCATTCGATCTTTGGACGCCGTAAGTGTGTACAATCACGATCTCGTTAATGTCAATCCGATAAATGTCATATCTAATTTTTGTTTTCGTGTGTATATATATAGACACATGCTGATTAAAGCTAGATTATCCAACTCATCAATGGTTTCTTGGACCCACAATTGGTCGCCAAGGATACCATCGACCAGAGACACCCTCGTCGAGAGGTACATTGCATCAGATCTGCTGGTTGCGCAATAAGGACTATGTACTTGTGCCCTTCAATCGAACTTTCATTGGATTTTAATAGTAATTGTACTAAAATGGAACAAGGTATATTACCTTGATTCCCTAAGTAAGAATAAAATGGACTTCACGATTGTCACCAAGTAATTGATAGGTAAGCACATATTCCCCATACATATCTCGCATTGTACTCTTTCTTTCCTTCCGAATGACTAAGGTTAACTTTTCGAATTACGAGGGCGTTCGCGACGTACATTGAAAAGGAGGTGACTCGAGCGCGGGCCAAAGGCTGCGACACATGTTCGAGATTTTAAGGTATTCGCTATTTCACATTAATTAATCCTATGCAACAGATTGGTACTAATGCCTCTTGAAATAACACATTCCTTTTTTGCGGTGTCACCAAAGCAGCGGCGGAGCAACACATGTGGATACTACGTTTGCCAACATATGGAACTACTCCTCGATTCCTCGAGGCTCACCAATCGCAAGGTTTGTCACTCTTCCCATAATTACTTCATACTTATCACGTTACATATATATATGCACATTGATATTCCTATCGACAGTGTGTCCATCCGTCAATCGCATTGAAACGATCGATTTTGGAGGATTCAAGGAGAGTTGACGTATTTTTGGCGACTCAAGTCATAAAGCCGGGAGGGCGGTTCCACTGCGCACCATGATTTCTTATTGGTCTTATCACTAAGTGTAAATGCGGTGTAGATCTTTTGTAATGTGCATTTGTTAATGGATATTTCATTTCAATTCAATTAATCGATTTGCGAAATGGATGCATGCTTTATGTTTGTGAAATGAAGTGCGATGTCAATTGGATGTTTTATGTCCGTGAAATGTATCGAAAGCAAATGAGATGTGTGAATTGTATGTTTTTGTCCGTGATTATCTCGCTTGTTTGAGAGGGCATGACTAGCATTCCCGAGGCTAGCCAATAAGAGAAATATATGTAGGGGTGAAGGAATATCACAGAGCGGTTTTACTCAAAAACCGCTCGTGATAGATGATAATCACACATGGTTTTTACTCAAAAACCGTCTGTGATAATCAGTATCATAGACGGTTGTTAACTAAAAATAAATGCGTGATTATCAGCTATCACGAGCGGTTTTGAGTAAAACCGTCAGGATTATCGCTATCACGCGGTTTTGGTTAAAACCGCTGCGTGATAGTGATAATCACTGACGGTTCAAAACCGCCTGCGTGATGACATTCGATTATCACTGACCCATAAATACAGACGGCTCACAAAACCGTCTGTGATGACGTTTTCGAACCGTCTGTAATGACCTTTTCTGTAGTAGTGTTTTAAGAATAATTTAGAAAGGTTACGTTTACAAAACAAATCACGCAGATGAGTGCATTATGTCCGGAGGCTCTACAAAAAATTTACAATTTTTAGAGCCTTTTTCTTATATTTACAAATTTTGAAAAAAAAATAAAAATTAACTAGCCTCCTGACGCGCGGCTCGCGGCTGGGCGTGCCACCTTCCTCTCCCGCGGCGCCCGGACACACCACCTCCTGTTCACACGGCCATGGGACCTGCCATCTCTCTGGCACGGTTCCCAAATGCGTCAGGCCGCCACAATTACAATTTTATCGTGCTGGGGGCCATTTGTGGGAGTACGGAGAGCGCGGGGCCAGTAGGGGCTTTGTTTCGAGGATTAATGCCGGCAGCACCCAACAGCCCTGCTCTCACCTCCAAGAACACCCAAAAAAGGATGTTCCCTCTCCGCTCGCCGTGGGACCTTTAGAGCACTCCCAATGCAGAAACTATGGATGATTTCTATGGCATTAAATAAGGTGCCAAGTAAGCAAAATGCTGATGTGTCATTGGAGTTAAGGAGGAGAGATAAGGAAATGGTTTCTTATATAGACACAATGTCTACACAGGAACCAAGATAGAAAGAGCTGTGATAGGTAGATGATAGGAGGAGAAGATAGATGATTGGATGAAAATTTTATTTGTAGAAACTATCCATTGGAAGTATAGTTTCTATGGATAGTGTCTACATTAATTGACAAGTATAGAAACTATTTCATAGTTTCTGCATTAGGAGTGCCCTTAGGAGTGAGGGACCAAACAAAAAATGGCAGAAGCAAGTTCTTGTTCTTATTTTTTTAGTTGGTTTTTGATTTTGATTTCTTTTAGTGATCACTATTCATTATACTATTAAACGAAACATAAAAGAACGCCCCTAAAGGCAGAGGTTCAAGAGAAAGTGAGAGCCCGGGTCTGAGTCTAGCACTTGTTAGTTAGTTATTAGATGGCACAAAAGAATAACCATTCTTGAAGTGGCAAAAAAGAATAGCCAATCTTTAGAGGTGGATGTGTCCATGATGCATTTTATGAACTAGCCTCATAGGCGCGGCGACACGTCGCGCCAGCCACCGTGTGTACCGAAGTAAAAGAGGCGATAATTCGTGAGGAGTTTTTTAAAAAAATCGAGGGCACATGTGTATTTTCGAGAAAGCTAAAGGGCTTTTTCGTAAAAATTCAAGGACCTGCACGTAACTAAACGAGGACCCGTACGTAATTTTAAAAACCGCGGGGCGCTATCCTGCAAAGGGGAGGGGTGTTTTCAAAAAAAGTGTTTTAAAAAACTGGCAGGGATCTTTTCACGAGGAAAAAGGACCTTTACGTAATTTCGAGAAAATACAAGGAAATCACCTCCCCTGACCGTACGAAAAACCGGCGGCCACGCGCCGGCGCGAGCGCGCGCAGGGGCGACGTGGCCGCCCTCCCCTCGCGGCAATCCCCCGGTCATAAGAAGGGGAGTATACCATATCTTTAGAATGGCAAACAATTAATTATCTTTTTTTTTCCTATTACAAGGTGGACGTGCATGTACTGAATACAACAGCAAGCACACGCGCTCAAATGTGCCCACACCCCCTAGAATTACGGAAACCAGGCGATAAATCCATGACCTGCAAAGTTCCCAGTGTGGTGCAATCACATATGCTTAAAGTTCCGCTCGTTTCAGTTTCAGCTTTTAGTTTCTGACTTATTTTTTACTATTCATAAATTTCATTTTTTTTCTGAATTTTTAGCTTTTTTAGCTTTTTTGCCGTTCTTTTTTCCCGTATTTGTTTACGTTGTCCGTGATGAGCTAGCATATTCTTTATTTTTTTAAATTTAATTACGCCAAATAAGTCACCTTCAGCTACAGTGAAATTTCAGTCGCTACAGTATAATTTCAGCCATAAGCCACAGCTTTTTAGCCCAACCGAGCGAGACCTAAAGCTGGGCTCGGCGATTTGACTACGGTGATTGGAGGGTCTGTTTGATATAGTTATGGTATATGGCTTTTGGTTGAAAATTTTAAAGTTTAGCTGTTTATGACAGAGATTACGGAGAGATACTCGCTTGCGATTTCGGTTGATATAGATGTTGGGCTTTTAACATGTACTACAATTAACTTATAGACCCCGTCTTAAGAAAAATACTTCATTTAAAAGTTAGGTACTGTAACAAAAAACAAAAGCCGCTTTTAGAAGCCATTAAAAAACAGTCATGGAGTCATGCGTTCGACTTTATCACCCAACCAAACGTAGTTCCTGCAGTGGAAACTAGACATGCACATCCAACCAGCTATGATTTAGTATATGATAACTGACAATATATCACACGCACTCAAGCTTGTTGGACACTCATTGTGCCCCCAACTAAAAAAGTCACTAAAAATTTCAAAAAAACTACATATATTCTATGGTTTACTCCACTTATGTGTAAAATTTTAAGTTTAAATTCATTCTATGTTAAGATAAAAAAAGAGAAAATTCTGACAAATTTGAATTCTTAACCGTTGTCAGATTTTGTCTTTTTTTGTTACTGCTAACATATAATAAATTTGAACATAAAATTTTATGCATAGTTAAAGTAAGTTTAGAAGTGCATATAGAATTTTTTTAAAAATTTTTTTGAGATTTTTTAGTTGGGGTGCATGCTGAGTATACCACAAGCTTAAGTACATAGCATATGTTGCCATAATAATATGGTGCAATACCAACCATTTTGTGAGCATTGTACTCTTAAACAAATGCAAATTGTCATTATTCGTTATTCACCACATCCAAAGAATAAGTTAAGCTATTTTAGCATGGGCCGTAAGCGCATTGTTCGGCTGCCGCATGAAAAACTTCAATTATAACTCATCAAGAGTGCTTACCAATTCTTCATGGATTTATTCATCATATACCCTCCTTATAGATGGAAATTCAGGATTTACCCTCCTGACTCACGTGTCAGTAACTTATGATGACCCCACATATCATTGAAGTGGGAGGGTAAATCCTGAAATCCCCAATTCAAGAGAGGGTATATGATGAAGATCCCCATTCTTCATTATCCAGGAAGACCAAGCAACCGCTTAGTTCGTACCAGTAGAGTTCCAATGGTTGATGCGCGCTTGGGTCTCCCTCACATAATTTCACATTTTTTAACCTATGTCAAACCATAAGTTGAATTTCATCTACTTGCGTAGAAGGACATGCGCTACCTTCCATACGATCTTGCAGTAGCTACCAGGAAAACACATATATCATCTCTGATCATCGCCGTAGCCTTTGACTTAGGCTTTGGCTTATAGTTTCCGAAGCTGTGTTGAACGTGCTAATTTTTTAATGTGTCTTTTTTCTCTTCCTCTTTTTCTTTTTTCCTTTACATTGTCCGTGAAGATATAATAGATTTTTAATTTTTCTTTGTATTGTCTGTGAAGATGTAATAGGATTTTAATTTCTCTCTTTTTCCTTCATTTTCCTTTAATTCAATGTCTCAGCTAAAATCTAACAACTGCTATAATGCTCATTTCAGCTAATAGCAATAACTGCTCCTATAAATCATCAGCAAAGACCGTTTTGAACGTGGCCTTATACGAATCCAAAGCCAATCTACGAACCGCTCTCACCACCTGTTCAGGGTTAAAACAAGAATGGCCACAATTTATTTCCAGGGAGATGCAAAGCCTCGAACGATTATGGCTATGTTCCAAACTACGGTAGCTTTTGGCTTTTAAAACTCAAAAGTTGTTTAAAATGTATTAG
This sequence comes from Dendrocalamus sinicus, assembly GCA_036346575.1. Taxonomy (NCBI): domain Eukaryota; kingdom Viridiplantae; phylum Streptophyta; class Magnoliopsida; order Poales; family Poaceae; genus Dendrocalamus; species Dendrocalamus sinicus. The sequence continues at coordinate 16,333,918 of CM070675.1, read as the reverse complement.
TTTTTTAATGCGATTTTTTCTTAATTTTTCCTTTTTCATTTCTATTATCTGTGGAGATATAACAATATTTTTTATTTTTTTCTATTTTCTTTAATTGAATACATTAGAAAAACTAATAGCCGCTACAATGCTATTTCAACAAAAAACAAAAGTCACTGTACTTCGAAACATGGTCTATGAGTACGCCAGCTCATTGGGAAATTAAGGGTGCGTTCTTTTTGGCCGCAGGTTATGGTTTTTGAGTCTAATGTGAGTGCTTATGTGAAAGAACTGATAGCCGATAAGCTGCTTCTAAATGGCTATTTTGATAAGCGTTTTGAAACGGTGGCGAAGAATACGTTCTAGTTATTTGTTTGAAGGAAGATATCAGTCATTAGTTAAAAGAATGTGGACAGGTTTAGGAGTCAACTATTTTAGTAGAGAAGATTGGACAGAAGTGCGCATTATTAAAAATGATAAAGTACGTCTTCGAAGATAGAAGACTTAAAATATTACTCACTTCATTCTCATTTAGATGTTGTTTTAACTTCATACATACAAAGCAAAGAAAAAAAGCACATCTTGTTTTACATATGTTTCCCATGCTGATGGTATTTTATCTCTATAATACCACTAAAATAAGCAATTATTAGGGAAATTTTGTGGAAACTATTGTATCGCAGAAACAAAAGAACAACTATATACAAACCAATGCCAACATGTTAAAACGACATGTTTTTAACTGAAATATCTCAGACCTTTATCATCTCCCTTTCGTTGCTAGCAATGAATTACGATGGTATATGTTTTTCCTTCATAAACCTTGTGACTGAGAACATCGGGCAAAAGCTAGAGCTACACCAGCGAAACATGAAGTCCCATCACCTAACTTCTCCAAAGCCTACATGAACAAAACCTCATACACAGGAAGTAGAATTTGGACGGAGGTAGATTCAAAGGTCATCGAGTAGAGTTGTGGAGCAGAGTATTTCTAAACTTGCCCTGTGTTAGCAGATGTTGTAAATCACTATTAACACCTCTCCAGTCCTAAACTTTAGTGTCAATTCCTAAACTGCCCTTTAGGAATCTGAATTTGTGACTGATCTTTATTGTCAATTTTACATTTTTAAGGTCGACTTGTTTTGAACATGACTTTTGGTTATAACTAATGGTTTTTATTTGTATTTTTCTAAACAGTGGAGACATCGATATAGAAGACGCACATAATTTTAGCCTCAGGAAGTCGTTTGGAGAAGCGGTTTAGAATAAACACTTAAAATTGTCCTATTTGTTTTGGCTTTCGAAGAAGTCAAAACTAAGAGCCACAAAAAACAAGGGTTTTTTTTTTGCATTTTGTTGTCCCATGAAAACCGTATTTTGCAAAATTAGCCCCTTCCGACCATGTTTGCAAAAGTAGCCCATACACAGTACTCCTACCCATGGGTACCAGGCGTAGCAGGGACGTGCCCCCGGTACCAGGCACGGTTGGAGACCTCGGCAGTCTACGCAGCTCGGGAGTGGCGATTAGAGATGGCAGCGGGTAAATACCGTCGGGTATAACCAAACCATACGTGCGATACACCCGCTACAATACCCGTACCGCTTTGCGGTATAGAAACTTACCATACCGTGCCGCGCGGTATTTATACCCGACGGGTAACCCATACCAATTGATAAGGGTATATACGAGAACGCAGTATATACGAGTGTGGGTATTTCCATCGGCCGTTTGAATATATATATACGGGCCATAGGTATATGTACTGTTGCTATATCTAATATACATCCGGTGGGTATATTTTACCGCGGGTATGCGGGTCTGGTAGTATACACCGCACCCGCATACCCGATGGGTAGAGATTTTGCCCATTAGCATACCGCGGGTGAAGATATCTTTCCATACCCGCCTCCTTATCGGGTAAAACCCATCGGGTACTCGGGTTTCGGGTACCCATTGCCATCTCTAGTGGCGATGGTGGTCTGGCGGCATGAGGCGGCGATGGGCAAAGGAGGCGCATGGTGCTGGCGAGGTACAGCCGTACAGGTGGTGATGGGTCCGCCTGAGGTTGGGGATGGCATCGCCGTACTCCAAGGAGGCTCCAACTCGGTGGAATCAGCCCGATGCAGCTCCAATCGACTGTTCTCCGTTGGTCGGTGTTGGAGAAGACAGTGCCGCCAGCGCTTCTGCGGGCTATTATGGGGCAATTCTTCACAATTGGAGGGGGAGTGTGATGGGTCGACGAGGATGGGGGACAAGAGAGCCTTTATAGCTAGTGGAAGAGGCTAGCGACATGAGAGGTGGCAGGACAAGTCATGGCAGACGGCACGGCATCGGCATGGCTACATGCTTGATCGTGCAAAAATAGCACACCCGCAAGTGCACGGGTTGCCACTGAAATAGCGGCGAGTGTCGTGTTCTCCACGAGGACTAGGCCGAGGCTACGGTGCTCGGCTAAAGCTAGATCAAGCGAAGCAGGAGAAAACTAAACTAAAGCGACTACCAAAGGATGACGGGACGAACGGCCGTGCGAATAGGCGTCGTGCGACCGAGCGAACAAAGCGACGAAAGACTAGGCGAGCGGCGCACAAACAACACTACGCGACAACGCGAGCGAACACTACGACTAAGCGAGCGAACACGACTACGATCGGCGATCTACCTAGCTAACGACCGCAAGAAAGAAAGAGGTAGAGAGACAAGAAGCAATAGGGGAGGGTTAGAAGCACGGAGGAGTCGAGAGAGAACGAGGAAGAGGGCGGTCAGCGGCTAACTAGGCGGCGGCGACTGCGACAACACAGCGGACTTCACGGCGAACACACGCACGACTTAACTCATCGGCGATCGCTAAGAGAAGCAAAGAGGAGGGCGAAGCACAAGGGAGAACTAGAAGCAAAGGTGGGTTGAGACAGCAAGGGGAATGGACACGGTCGGCCGGCTAGCTAATTCGACGAAACTCTCAAACAAACACATATACTAACACGGACAACTAACGGAGGGATTCCTAACAGCTAACACAACTAACACAACCAAAATCACAGAAACTAGCCATACTCACTGAATAACACAGATAACAATAATCAATATTGAAATTGCTAAATAATTGCTAACAGAATTAACAACACAAAACATTGCACACTGCACAGATCACACATCATAGATTCACAAGTTAACATTCACAGTGCATTATATCAGGCTACAGGATACTAAGGCTCTGATACCACTTGTTAGTCGCTGGACTCTTGCTCTTGGTGATAGCAAGATCCTTACTCTCATGGAGAGGATGACACTAGGAGATGGGGCAAGTTTTCTTGTTTATTTCTCACACAATGCCATGCCAACTTTGAGGGTTGGGGATACAAATTATAGGTGAGAACCAGCCAAGCATATGCTAAGATGCTATCTAGATCTTGTCCTAAAGCGGTCAATATCTTGTCCTAAGCGGATCTTTGTCCTAAAAGCGAATCTTTGTCCTAAAGCAAAAGCAGATGCTGTCCTAAAGCGGTCAAAAAACAAAAACTACCACAGCCCCACAAAGACCACAGTACAGGGACTTATTCATCAGATCCTCCATGCCAGGAGTGAGCACAAACCCGGATAAGAGGTCCCAATGATAGATAAGTCTTTGTGTTATCTGCACATGGTGTACATGGTGCTTTTTGTTTTTTTTTTTTTGCTTTAGCATCTAGGACTTGCTTTTGTTTTAGCATCGAGGACTTGCTTTTTGCTTTAGCAGCTTTTTGCTTTAGCATCTTAGACTAGCTTTAGGACAGCATCTTGGACTAGTCTAGGATAGCATCTTGGCATATGCTTGGCTGACTAGCAGCCTATAAATATGTATCTCCAACCCCTCAGGTTGGTATGGCATTGTGTGAGAAATAAACAAGAAAAATTGCCCCATCCCCAAGTGTCATCCTCTCGATGAGAGTAAGGATCTTGCTATCACCAACAACAGAAGACTCAGCCCAGTAACAAGTGGTATCGAGCCTTAGTATCCTGTAGCTGAGCATCTCTGCTCATCTCCTTCTCGGCCTCAGTGCCCAGTGCGTAGCGGCAGCTCAGCCCCGCCGTCCCGCTCCCTCCTCTCGGAGGCGGCAGACTCGTCGGCAGCCCTCTCTCCACGCATGAGCCCCGATAGCGCGCCATGTCGCGAGGTAGTCTCGGCCTTCAGTTGCCTCGAGCACGAGGCGTCGAGACGGCCGAGCTTCGCGCAGCAGCAGCGCAGCAGCGGCGCAGACAGCGCGGCGGCGGAAAAAGCGTCAAGGCGGCGATGGCGGAGCCGGCGGCAGGCTTGAGCGGAGGTGGAAGCGGCGGCAGCGGCAGTGCGGCGCAGGCGGCGGCAGAGAGTCAAAGCTCTGCAGCGGCAGCAACAGCAACTCGGCTGCTGATGACAGCGGCGACGCGGACCCTCGGCCTGCTTTGGAGAGGAAGCGGCGCAAGGGCGAAGCAGCGCAATGGGCAGCGCGCGCGCGCCCACAAGCGGCGGCGGCAGACGGCAGCGCGCGCGCGGCGGCGCTCTGAAGAGGCGCACGGCGGTGGTGCTCTGGAGGAGGCACGCCGGCGGCGACATCGAGGTTGGCGAGAGCGCGGCCCTCACGAACAGCGCGCTCTCTCCCGGTTCGGTGCCGTGGTCACTACGAGTACCAGTCGCCGTCGGGGCGTCGGCCGGCGGCGGTGGCCTACCTCACCAAGACCAACTACGTCCGGTGGCTGCGGTGATGAGGTAAAGCTCAGTGCGGCATATGTGGGATGCGATCCGGTATGGCGGCGTCGACTACGACCGGGGATCGGCGGCGCTGGATGCTCTCATCGCTGCGATCCGCGCGAGATGCGATTCTCGCTTACCAACAAGCGGACTACAAAGAGGCTTGGGGCGCCATCGCTGCGACACGCATCGGCGGCCGACCGCGCCGCAAGTCCACAATGCGAGCACTACGCGCGGGTGGGAGAACACGGCCTTCAAGCGGTGAAGGCGTTGATGACTTTGCTCTCCGTCTCAACACTCTGCTGCGAGAAGTTGGTGCGATTCGGTGGCGACACCTACGGCGAGGAGAGAGAGCGTGGAAGCTCTTCCGCTGCGTCCCAGAAATACAAGCGGATGGCTCGCTCGATCGGTCTCTGCTGGACCTTTCCACGATGACCATCGAGGCGTTGGGTCGCCTCAAGGTCGTCGACATCGATGAGCCACGAGCCTCTCGGGACCGTCACCATTGGCGGGAACCTCCTCACTCGGGAAGCGGTGGGCTGCGGCCAAGGTGACGAGGAAGAAGGGAGCCTTCTTCCACGACGAGCGGCGACGCAAGCATGGCAAGCGGCAAGCAGCGCAAAGCATGACGAGGCGTGAGGGCGCCAGGCGGCGTGCGGCAAGCAAAAAGCCGACGAGGCGACTCTTGCCACAGCTGCGGCAAGCTTGGTCATTGGGCCAAGGATTGTCGGCGACCACGGCGCGGCGAGGCCCGTCGCGCAAGCGGAGGAGGAAGCGATCGGTCTGTTCATTGCTCATGCGAGCATCGAACTACCCCGGCACCGGCGCGATGGCTCTCCTCCACCTTGGCGAGCCAAAGCACACGCCCTCCTCGGTAGCGATTAAACGCAATGACAAGGCCGGCGGGTGGTGCCTCGACACGGCGCCACCACCACATGGCCGGGTGGCGGAGTTCTTCTCGAGCTCGACTCGAGCGTTGAGGCACCGTCAAGTTCGGCGATGCCTCGCCGTGGAGATCAAGGCGTCGGCTGCATCGTCTTAAATGCGCCAAGGCCCGCGAGCACCGCTGCTCACGGCGTCTACTATATCCGTCTGCGAACTCCATCATCGACTTGGGACGGCTGGATGAGAATGGCTCGGCGTGTCGAGATCGAGCGAGGTGCTTTGCGGATTTGGGATCTTCGGCGCGCCTTCTTGCCAAGGTAACAGAGCGCCGTCGACTCTACACTCTTCACGTGCGGTGGCACAACCCCTCTGTCTCTGCTGCGTCGGACGACGAGGCGTGGCGATAACACAGCGCTTTAGGCACCTTCGCCGAGGCCACGGCGGCTCGGTGCCACGGAAATGGTGCGAGCTGCCGTGTTTTGACCATGTGGAGCGATTCTGCGGCGTCTGCGTGTTGGCGAGCGGCGACTCCTTTCCCTCCCGGCGAGTTTCGAGCCAGGAGAGGCTCGAGCTTCGTGCACGGGACTTGTGTGCCCAATGACGGCCACCACAGGAGGACGGCGCTACTTCTGCTGCTCGTCGGCGACCTCTCCCGCTACATGGGTGATGGTCCTCGGCGATGAGGAAAGCTGCGGGCGCCATCAGCGCCTTGAGTGCTGCGGAGGCGGTGCGCCGCAGGCTGCGCGTCTTGTGCACCAACGTGGCGGCGAATTCACGGCGGCTGAATTCGTGTCGTCTTCGGCGATGAGGGCATTGGCGCCATTACTCGCGCCATCTGACCGCGTGAAGCGGCGTCGTCTGGCGGCGCAACGAGGCGGTTGTGGGGATGGCTCGGGCCCTCCTCAGCGAGAGGATGCCGGCGTCTTACGGGAAGCGGTGGTGGCGGCCGTCTACATCCTCAACCGCTTCGCCTACCAGGCGCTCGGCGGCGGGGCGCGTGCGAGGCTTGGCATGGCGCAGCGGCGGTCTCCCACTGCGGGTCTTGGCTCCCTCGCGTTCGCCAGAGCTTAGCCACATCGGCAAGCTCGGCAGCGAGAGCACTCGGGAGTGTTCGCCGGCTACGCGGAGGCTCGACGCCTCGCATCCGACCACTGTCACAACAGGCGTCGCATCTCGCGTGGCCGTGTTCGGCGAGGCGGCGGGCGTGGGACAAGCGGTGGGCGGCGGTTCGGCCTCGACTCGGGGACTTTGTTGTCGACTCGTCCGCCGAGAGCCGGGAGCTAGCGGCTCGTCTTCGCGAAGCTCGTCCACCTCGACACCTTGCTCGCCACCGGCTCGGCGAGTGCTCCACCACGCCGGCACCGGCTCGCCCCACCCTTCACCACCGGCTCACCACTCTCTGCACCGCCGGCACACCACCGGGTCGGCCCCAACGGCCGGTCCACGATGGCGGCGCGCGGTGGAGTTCGCTACTCATTGTCTCACGGCGAGGATCGCGTCGGCGCGTACCACGGCGGCGAGCCTCTGCGCTATCGTACCATGGACAACATCCTCGGCGAGCTGCCGTCCACAGGTGGCGCGACGGCGTGCGGCGGAGCGCACTTAGCGTCGACGGCGGCGGGCCGCTCGCTTGGCGGCGGAGGACCGCGGCGTGGCGTGTCGCGATGAAGCGAGAGATGGGCGCCGTCGGCGGAACGGACGTGGGAGGCGGCGGATCTTCTGCGGTCACCGCGCGATCACCCTTAAGTGGGTGTTCAAGGCGAGCGGGATGGCCGGCGCCATCGTCAAGCACAAGGCTCGTTGGTGGCACGAGGCTTTGTGCGGCGGGGAGGTCAACCGATGGCGCGCCGCGCGTCGCGCGGATGGAGTCCGCGCGACTCCTCCTGCGCTAGCTGCCTAGGAAAGGTGGCGTGTTCATCACATGGATGTCAAGTCGGCATTTCTTAATGGCGACTTGAAGGAGGAGGTCTCGTGCATCAGCCGGCGGGATTTGCGATCCCGGCAAGGAGGGCAGGTGCTCTGCTGCGCAAGGCCCTCTATGGCTTGCGGCGAGCACCGAGGCGTGGGCGCCAAGTTGGACTCCACGCCTGAAAGGAATGGGCTTCGAGCAAAGTCCGCACGAGGCGGCCATCTACGGAAGCGATGGAAAAATGCCTGGCGGTGGGTGTCGTCGGCGACTTGGTGATCACGGCACCAGGATGCGGAGGTGGCGGCATTCAAGGAAGAGATGAAGGCCACCTTCCGGATGAGTGACACAGGGTCTCTCCTTCTACTTAGGATCGAGGTGCACGGGATGATTTGGGATCACGCTTGACGGGCCGCCTCGCCAAGCGCGTCGTTGAGCTAGCTGGGCTCACCGGCGCAACCCAGCTCTCACTCCAATGGAGGAGAGGTCGGCGCTGCCGCGACAAAGACGACGGAGGAGGTGGGCGCTACGCGATATCGGCGTCTTGTGGGAGCCTTCGCTACCTCGCCCACACGCACGGACTTGGCATTCTCGTCGGCTCGTTAGTCGGTTCATGCAACGACCGACGGCGAACATCGGCAGGTGTGAAGAGGATCATCCGCTACGTTGCGGGGACCCTTGACCACGGCCTCCATTACCGAGGTGTCTGGCGGCACCGTCGGTGCGGCGGCGGTGACCACGCGGGCGACATCGACACCGGCAAGAGCACAAGCGGGATTCTCTTCTTTCGGCAAGTGCCTCGTTCATCGGCGATCGATCAAGCGGCGGTGGTGGCCTGTCGGTGTGAGGCCGAGTACATAGCGGCTTCCACCGCCGACTCGAGCACTCGGCTCGCTCGGCGCTTGGTGATCTCCTTGGCGGGGACAAGGCGATGGAGCTCGGGGTGGGCGAGCAAGTCGCTCTAGCCCACGGCAAAGAACCCGTTTTCCATGAGCGGAGACAAGCACATCGGGTGAAGTACCATTTCATCGAAATTTGCTTGGATGAAGGAAGCATCAAGGCAAGCTACATCAACACCACGGATCGACTTGCGGATCGCTCACCAAGCCTCTTGGAAGGATCAAGTTCCTTGAGCTCTGCTCCAAGATCGGATGGTTCAACTCTCCCACAAGGCGACGCACAAGACTTAGGGGAGAATGATAGATAAGTCTTTGTGTTTCTGCACATGGTGTACATGGTGTTTTTGTTTTTGTTTTGCTTTAGCATCTAGGACTTGCTTTGCTTTAGCATCTAGGACTTGCTTTTGCTTTAGCGACTTTTTGCTTTAGCATCTTAGACTAGCTTTAGGGCGACATCTTGGACTAGTCTAGGATAGCATCTTGGCATATGCTTGGTGACTAGCAGCCTATAAATATGTATTTCCAACCCCTCAGGTTGGCATGGCATTGTGTGAGCAATAAACAAGAAAACTTGCCCCATCTCCTAGTGTCATCCTCTCCATGAGAGTAAGGATCTTGCTATCACCAAGAGCAAGAGTCCAGCGACTAACAGTGATCTGAAATCATTGATGCCGAGCTCTGAAGAATACAATCCTGGAACAGCTGCTCCCAAGCAGTGGACATGAAAACCCGATCAAGCCGAACCAAAGTAGGCACCTTCCGCTCATTGGACCAGGTAAATTTATGCCCAAGCAAGGAGATTTCTTCCAGCTCCATATCATCCAAAAAATGGCGGAAACGACCCATCAAAGCTCTGTTAGTATTTGTGTTGTTCTTGTCTTCAGCCATGTATATGAGATTGAAATCCCCTCCAATAGCCCACGGCCTCGGACAGCCCTGTCGAATATCCCGTAACTCTTGCAAAAATTGGACTTTCCGGTCATCAGATTGGGGACCATAAACCCCTGTAAACCACCAAGCAGGCCCATTTTGAGATTCAAACTGAACCGAGACCGAATACGAATCAACCCGAGAAGAGAAAGCATGCCAAGTATTGCCCTTCCAAGCCACCAGCACTCCTCCTCTCGTTCCATCTGCCGGGAGTACCACAAATTGATCAAACTCCACACCAAGCACCGAGGCAACCAAAAGACCTGAGATGGATTCTTTCTTTGTTTCCTGCAAGCAGAGCATGACCGGCCGAATGGAGCTAACCAAATTTCTGACACTAACACGCCTTGCTTTGCTGTTGAGTCCTCTCACATTCCAAATTAAAATAGAAGACATTGATCACGAATTGCTGGGCGACCAAAAACCTTTCGCAGTCAACACTCAAGAGCGGCAGCCGAAGATTCACCTGGCGAAGGTGGCTGCTTGCCGAATAGCGTTGCCAGCGCCGCAATATGAACCTGTGAGAGGGGCTTGTCAAAAAAGCGGCAATAATTCTCCAGCTGTTGCTCACCGACAACTTCCTGATCTTCCACCAATCCAAGCTGATGCATGATCTTCTTTTGAGCTTGAAGAATTGGAGGCGAAGAGGCCCCAATTTTGGTCACCAGCCTTTTGCTTTGGCGAAGCACAAAATCAGGAGGGAGTTGCTTAGTACGTCGTGTCTGGACGGCGGGAGGAGGGAGCAGACCATCAGAGATTTGAGTCACCTTCTCGAGGAAAGCTCTGGCCGGGGTAGAGAGCTCAAGGCTGGGCGCTTGCCGCTGTGAGTGGCGCCGGCGACGCCGACTGTAGACGGAGATAACGCGAGCGCCACCCCTGGGGCCCTGAGCCAAAACTGCGGCCGTCCCAGAAGGAAACGTCGACTCCTCTGCGACCCACTCATTTGCGCGTGAAACAACGGTAGTCCCCTGATCCGGGTCCACCGATTGAGAGCTCGGAGAAGCGGGGACGGGTTGCATGTCGCCAGTCACAGCAGCAAACGGGGGGTCAGGAGAGCACCGAGCCACTTCGCCAGTTCCCAACGCCTGGGGGTCTCCTTGGGCAGAGCAGAAGGAGGACTTGAGACGGCAATCTGCCCCGGATGAGGATCCTCACCATTATGGCAAATCTCAGCCTCCGACTCAGAAGATGCCACGTGGTCAGCCGTGGCGGCCACGCGACCCGTGGGCTGTGCGCCGATTGGCGAGGAGGCGGCGATGCAGGCATCGCCGGCGCTCCTCGCCGGCGATCTGCCACGGGACCGCGGCGGAGAAAAGGAGGCCCACCGCTGCCGCCGACTGGCCGCAGCCTGGTCACGCGACCTAGAAGGCCCCAGACGTTGCTTGACAGGGATGCGGCCAGTCTGGGCATCTCCGGCGCCCTCCCTCGCCGGCGATCTGCCACGGGAGCGTGGCGGAGGGAAGGAGGCTCTCCGCTGCCGAAGACGGGCCGCGGCCTGGCCGATGACGACTGCGACCTGGCCGATGATGGTCGCGGCCTGGTCGAGGGAGGCGACAGAGAGCGCATGACGGAGAGCCCTCACAGCTCCGACGATCACCAGCTCAGAAGCTCGACCCGAAGAAGAGTGGCACCTACGCCTGCGACGCCGCCGAGGCCGTCTTCCAGCGCCAACACCGCCATCCTCGCGGAGGCGAAGACGCGAAGCAACCGCGATCGATACGCGCCACCGAGACGCGTCCCTGCGACGGAGGGGCTCCAAGGCAGCCGTAGGAGCAATGGCCGAGTCCCATGCATCGATAGCATCGCACCCGGCGACGACAATCAGCAGCGCGGTGCGAAACAGAGAGGCAGTTGAAGCATTTGCCGCGGAGGTCCGCCGACACCGGACGCCGAGAGTCGCCAGGAGGGAGGCGGGGCCTACTCCGACGACGGCGACGACCACCCACTGTCCGCCACCCCTCCTCGCCCGCTCCGGGAGACAGCCCCCGGCCAGGAGGAAGCGCAGCGCGATCGCCAAGGGCTTGGATTGGGCAAGCACGCTGGCGGCCCTCAGGCTGACTCTCCGGCACCACCGAGACCTCGCCGGCCGGCCTGGGAGACGCCAGCACCACGTAACGGTAGGACGGGGATGCCGCAAGCCTGGAGGCCACAGGGGAGGCGGGAGGAGAAACCTCCCTCCAGCGCTCCAGCTTCGAGTGTCCAACGGCGGGGGAGGACGGCGATAGGTGGATAGGAAAGGTGGCCGGCGCTTGGGGCAGCGCGGCCGAGGAGGTGGCCGCCGAGTCCGGAGAGAACGTCGGCGGGAGGCTGAGAGCTGTTGACATGGATGTCCAATGGTTTTTACCTAACTCCTTTTGAATAACACAGCAATCGTAGGCACCCAGTTTTGCTACAATGACATCATTTTTTTGGCCATTGGGTTTGTTTGAAATAGGTGCTATTGAGACTAGCTGTTGCATGTTGCTATCGCTGCCAGGATCTGACATGTAGGTACCAACTCTACCTGCCAACCTGCCTACATAGAGCAGAAGGACAAATGATGAGTTAAGGATAGAATGTTGGTTTTTAATTTGAGTGGGTCACGTTAACACTTAGTATTTAGATTATGCAATTCAAATTCCTAGTTTTGTTTGGGCTACAGAAGTAACAGATGATAGGGAGGACATGGAAATAGCAAGAATAATTAACTAATCAGTAATGACAGGGTGGGAGTGAACATAGTAAGAATAACTGAGGCCTTGTTTGGGAGCCCATAATTCCCTGCCATCTCCGTGGATGGGCTCAAGGTCCTAGTTGCAACCACTAGTTGGAGCTGTCTCAAGCTACCGAATATCAAGAGAGCCATCTTAGAGCAACTGTCTCAAAAGGGCCCCTACTTTTTATTTACTACTTTTGAATTTTTTAGGCTACAAGAGCCCTCAAACAGACCCTCAAATTCATTCTTAGAGGGATGACACATAGGGCAAAAACTCAACCTTAGGGGGAGGAATGAGGGCTCGAAGATTTGAGGACTTTGAGGGCTCAAGGCCTCCTCTCCTTCTTAGGCACACCTAACCTTCTTCAGGCCTCCTCTCCTTTCCTTCTTCATGGGAGCCCACCTGTCAGTCAGAGAGATGGAGAGAGGGAGAGAGATGGATGCTCTGCTCGGCATCTTTGGGTGGACCTAAAGCATGGTGGGCCTGGCAACTAGTCCTCTTATCGTTGTCGTCGTTGTACGGAGATGGCGATGGCGGAGGGTGGTGGCGGAAGCGCCTCCTCCGGCTGCTGCTTCACCAGGCGCCACACACCAACGGCCGGCGAGGTTAGGATGCGCTTCCCGTCTCTGATTTTTCTTGATTTCTTCTTTCCCCTGTTCGTCTTTTGTTAATAAAATCTTGGAGGATGCACTTTGCGTTGCAAGAGCTTCACGAGAGGTACGGTGCAGTGGCCACTTGGTGTGCATCCGAATGGGAGTTAGTATTAAACCAAATCTTTTTGCTCTCTGTAAGTAAAAAATTGACCAAGAAATGGTTGGGTTGTTTGTGGTGATTGGTCGAGGATCTGAAAGTATGGTGGAATTCACGAATCCTTATTTTTACCTACCAAACTGAACTGGCCGCTTTGTTGAACCATTGGGGGGCATATAATGGAGCACCGTGAATCAGTTTGACGGATTGTATATGCTATAGCAATCTATATGTTACAAAAAGGAGTGTTTTAGGTTTTGCATGCTGGCTTCTTACTACTGATCAATTGTTATGAACCTTAGTTCATGAGGGATAAACACCACCGAGAGGATAGCCGGATGGAGTCGGCGTAGGGAGAGAGAGGAGACTATAGATGAGGAAGACTTTGTTATTACTCTGCTTGATTACAATGCTTGATTACAATAGCATGCGGTAGCCCTCTTATATAGACGGCTCCCCCTAACAGATGGAATCTAATCCCAATCATATCTCTAACAGATATAGTAACTAATATCATATCTCTAACACAAGGAAACTAATCTCTAACTCGAATAGAAACCAACTCTAATTCCTAATAATAACCCGACTGGCCCAAGGCCCACGTCTATAACATCAACCCTACGAATACTCATCTGATTTTGTGTATATATGTTGTCTGTCCTGAGATTAGGATCTTAACAATAGTGCCAGAATGCAATTCTGTCTTCCGTAAAATGTTCCATATGCAGCACATTCTCTGTACTTGGCTTACATTTGTGACATGATACAGGTTATGAATCAAGACCAACCTCAAAACGTTGAAAATTGGTGCGGACTATGGTCTAATGGGATGGACTTGCTCAAAGACGCAGCAGAAAGAAAGCATTTCCTCCCTACTGGACTTGAAGGGTACTCCTATCTTGAATGTATTCATTCCCTTTCTATTAAGACCTCTTGTTCTTTTATAGTTTTATTGACCTATCAATATCTGTCCAGAGGACCTCCTTATCATTATGCAGAAAATCACATTATTTTAAGAAGTAGATTGCAGTCTAATTTATGATGCCCTGAGTTCCCAGCATCGACATGCTTCTTGGAGGTGGGCTGCGCCAAGGTCAGTTGACGGAAATAACTGGCCCATCATCTTCTGGTAAAACACAGGTGACAAAAAGGAATAATCTTTTTAACTTGAAGATACTTCATATCCTTAATTCTGGACCTGGTTGCCTCGAAACAACTGTAGACTAAATCATAAGCCTGTGTCATTATTTACTCCATGTAATGATATACACCCAATTGCAGGTCTGTCTATATTCCGCTTCACACGTTGCAGCCAAGCATATGGGTGTTGTTATGTACTTGGATACTAGTAATTCCTTCTCTCCTAGCCGCATTGCTCGAATTATTGATGAACTTCCCATCCCTTTCATTGAAGAGGTTTGCAATCATCTATATTTCTATCCTGCTCTTTCCTGTTGTCATTCAGGGAGTTATCATAATTATTCCCATTATTATGTTGTAAGTAGATGATACATTATGTTGGACACTTATTGCTGCCATTAGATTACCCTAACAACTAACAAATGTTTGAGCATGTGCTATATTGCTTATATTTCTAATTACCAGGTTTTGACTTGCAGCCAAAGGATGTGAGGCTTAAGAGGGTCATGAGCAGCATTATTTGTGAATCTGTATTTGATATATTTGCTTTGTTTGAAGTACTACATCAACTAGAACTCTCACTCAATGACAAGGTGATTATGAAGGGAAGTCTTCGATATAATCTTCAGGAAAAAGTCTATTTTGGTTCCTCATCTCTTTGCGTCATTTAATTTTCATCTCATCTATGAAATCTGGTAAAACACATCCTCCAACTCTCAAAACCATTTAGAACTCATCCCTACCACTAGCAAAAGACGGTTTTGACCGCACGTGTCACGCCACCTTGGATCCAAGATGGCCAAAATGAGGTGGGGCCCGCATCTCCATGGTAAATTGAGTCCATAGACGGTTCACGGGTAGGCTAGACCCACATGTCATTGAAATATTATCTATTCTTTGTTTTCAATATTATTTATTTTCGTTTTTTGAAATATTATTTATTTTTAGGTTTTGACTGCTCAGATCCACATGGCGTGCTACATGGGTCAAAATCGGTCAAAACCGCCGTTTTCTAGTGGGAGGGACAGGTTCTAAATGGTTTTGAGAGTTTGAGAACGTGTTTACCCTGTTTTGCAGGTGAGGGGCGAAAATTAAATCACACGAATATTTAGGGGACCAAGAAAGGACTTTCTAATTTTTATTATCTTAAAAATTTCTCACATGTTACAAGCTTAATAGGTTAACAATGGCGGTAGCAAGATATGCTTTCTTATCATTGATTCAATATCATCTCTACTTGCTCCCATCAATGGAGGGAAGAATTCACAAGGTACTTGCATAGCCTTGTTGTCTTGTTGGGAATTTCTTATCAGTGTCGTTGTCATCATGGGACCACAGCTCCTACAGCTGACGTTCAGGTCAAGGATAGCGCAGCCTAGGCTGGCGTGGTGGCTTGGCTATGCCTTGTCCATCAAATTAGGATGATCGAGTTTAATTAGGAATAAGAGATAAGCTTTGTTTTAAAATACAGAGTTTGATTGTATCTCTGGTTCAGTCTGTTAGGGAAACCTTCTATATAAGGGGATTATGTTATTCAAGAAAGGGCAAGCAAGAAGTTATCTATAATCTCACATCCCCTGCTCTTCCCCGTCTACAGCGTGCCTTTCCCTGTCTACAGCTCCTGGGTGCAAGCCAGGGCCAAAGTCCCCTACCTCGCATATGTACCCATTGCGTTCCTTGCCACAAGGTCATGACATGTGTACTAAATTATTTGACTTAGCAAAATTTACTTTTTAGCACTTCAGCTATCCCAGAAGAATGAGAGGTTGAGACAATTTACGTATGATTTAGTGAGTTATGTGATGAATAAGTCTCTGTACTGTGGTCTTTGTGGGGCTGTGGTAGTTTTTGTTTTTTTTTACTGCTTTAGGATAGCATCTGCTTTTAGGACAGCATCTGCTTTTGCTTTAGGACAGCATCTGCTTTTAGGACAAGATTCTTTTAGGACAAAGATTCGCTTTAGGACAAAGATTCGCTTTTAGGACAACATCCGCTTTAGGACAGCATATTGACCGCTTTAGGACAGCATCTAGGATAGCATCGTAGCATATGCTTGGGTGGTTCTCACCTATAAATTTGTATCCCCAACCCCTCGAGTTGGCATGGCATTTGTGAGCAATAAACAAGAAAACTTGCCCCATCTCCTAGTGTCATCCTCTCCATGAGAGTAAGGATCTTGCTATCACCAAGAGCAAGAGTCGGCGACTAACAAGTGGTATCGAGCCTTAGTATCTTGTAGCCCGAGCATCTCCTGCTCATCTCCTTCTCGCCCTCACAGCGGCCCACAGAGTGCGGCAGCAGCCCCATTGTCCCTTCGCTCTCGGAGGCGGGCGGCTCTCGTCGGCGACCCTCTCTCCACGCAAGCGCCCAAGCGCGCCATGTCCGCAGGCGATCTCGGCCTTCGATCGCCTCGAGCATGCGGCGTCGTGACGGCCCGAGCTTCGTCGCGGCAGCGGCAGCAGCAGCGAGAGCGCAGCTGCCGGCGCGAAAAAAGCGTCAAGGCGCGGCCAGCGGGGAGCGGCGGCCAGGCGGAGGTGAAGCAGCGGCGGCGGCGAAGATGGCGCGTCTGGCGGCAGCGAGGTCAAGGCTCTGCAGCGCGCAATAGCGCAGCTCCGGCTCTGTTGATGGCGGCGACGCGGACCTCACCGCTGGAGAGGAGGCGCGCAGAGGCGAAGCAGCGCAATGGCGCGCCGCGCCCGCGCGGCGCGCGCAGCAGACGGCAGCGGGACGCGCGGCGGCGCTCTGGAAGAGGCGCGCAAGGCGTGGCACTCTCGGAGAGGCATGCACGGCGGCGGCGTGCGGTGCGGCGGAGGCGCGCCTGCGAGCAACGCGGCTCTCCCGGTTCGGCATCGTGGTCACCACGAGTACGGTGTCGTCGAGGGCGTCGGCCGGCCGGCGGCGGTGGCCTACCCTCGCCAAGACCAACTACGTCGAGTGGGTCGCGGTGATGAGGTGAAGCTCAGTGCGGCATATGTGGGATGCGCGATCCGACGGCGGCGTCGACTACGACCGGATCGGCCGGGCGCTGGATGCTCTCATCGCCGCTGCCCGCCGAGATGCGATTCTCGCTACCAACAAGCGGATCGCCAAAGAGGCTTGGGGCGCCATCCGCAAAGACGCATCGGCGGCGGCCGCGCGCGCAGTCTACACCGCAGCACTACGCACGGAGTGGGAGTGCACGGCCTTCAAGCAGTGAGGGCGTTGATGACTTTGCTCTCGTCTCAACACTCTGTTGCACAAGTTGGTGCGATTCGGCGACGACACCTACGGAGGAGAGGCGTGGAGAAGCTCTTCCGTGCGTCCCAGAAGTACAAGCGGATGGCTCGCTCGATCGGGTCTCTGCTGGACTTTCCACGATGACCATCGGAGGCGTTGGTCGCCTCAAGGTCGTCGACATCGATGAGCCACGAGCCTCTCGGGACCGTCACCATTGGCGGGAAGCTCCTCCTCGCTCGGGAGCGGTGGGGTGCGGCCAAGGTGACAAGAAGAAGGAGCCTTCTTCCACGACGAGCGGCCGCAAGAGTGGCAAGCGGCAAGCGCGCAAAGCGCCAGGCGGCGATGGTTGGCAAGCAAAGCCGGCGACGAGATGACTCTTGCCACAAGCTGCGGCAAGCTTGGTCATTGGGCCAGGAGTGTCGGCGACCACGACGCGGCCAGCCCAGCGTCCGCGCAAGTGGAGGAGGAGGAAGCGGCGGTCCTGTTCATTGCTCATGCGAGCATCGAACTACCTCGGCACCGCCGCCGCGATGGCTCTCTCCACCTTGACGAGCCAAAGCACACGCCTCCTCGGCGGCGGCCCGCAATGACAAGACCGGCGGGTGGTGCCTCGACACCGCGCCACCCACCACATGACCGGGCGGCGGGAGTTCTTCTCGAGCTCGACTCAGCGTTCGAGGCACCGTCAAGTTCCGCGACGCCTCGCCGTGGAGATCAGGCGTCGGCTCTGTCGTCTTGCCGCCAAGATCGGCGAGCACCGGCCGCTCACGGCGTCTACTACATCCCGATCTGCGGAACTCCATCATCGGCTTGGGCGGTGGATGAGAACGGCTCGCGAGTCGAGATCGAGCACGGATGCTGCGGATTTGGGATCTTCGACGCCGCCTCCTTGCCAAGGTAACGAGGCGCAAATCGACTCTACACTCTTCACGCGCGGTGGCACAACCCTCTCATCTCGCGGCTCGTCGGACGACGAGGCGTGGCGATGGCACGAGCGCTTTGGGCACCTTTCACCGAGGCCCTGGCGGCTCGGTGCCACGGAAATGGTGCGAGGCTGCCGTGCCTTGACCATGTGGAGCGGCTCTGCGGCGTCTGCGTGTTGACGGCGCAGGCGACTCCTTTCCCCAGGCGAGTTTCGAGCCAAGGAGAGGCTCGAGCTCGTGCACGGGACTTGTGGCCCGGTGACACCGGCCACACCGAGGACGACGCTACTTCCTGCGCCGTCGGCGACCTCTCCCGCTACATGTGGTGATGGTCCTCGGCGGCAAGGAGAAGCTGCGGGACGCCATCAGCGCCACGCAGTCGCTGCTGCGGAGTAGTGCGGCGCGCAAGCTGCGCGTCTTTGCGCGCACGAACAACGCGGCGAATTCACGGCGGCTGGTCGCGTCGTCTTTGCTGCCGATGAGGCATTCATTGGCGCCACTACTCCGCGCCGCCGTGCAGCGCAGAGCGGCGTCGTCGAGCAGCGCAACCCGAGGCGGTTGCGGGATGGCTCGGGCCTCCTCAGCGAGAGGATGCCGGTGTCTTACGGGAGAGGCGGTGGTGACCGCCGTCTACATCCTCAACGCTTCGCCTACCAAGCGCTCGGCAGCGGACGCCGTCACGAGGCTCGGCATGGCGCAAGCCGGCGGTCTCCCACTTGCGGGTCTTGGCTCCCTCGCGTTCGCCAAGAGCTGGCCACATCGGCAAGCTCGGCGGCGGAGCACTCGGAGTGTTCATCGGCCGCGGAGGCTCGAAGGCCTACGCATCTCGACCTGTCACACGTCAAGCGTCGCATCTCGCGTGACGGCGTGTTCGGATGAAGGGCGGCGGGCGTGGGACAAGGCGGTGGGCGGCGGTTGGCCTCGACTCGGGGACTTTGTTGTCGACTCGTCGCCCACCGAGAGAAGCGGGAGCTAGCGGCTCGTCTTCACCGAGCTCGTCCACCTCGACACCTTGTCGCCACGGCACCCGGCGAGTGCTCCGCCGCCTTCGCACCGCTACGCCCCGCCCTTCACCACCGCCACCGGCTCTCCGCCCGGCCACATCACCGGAATCGCCCCCCGGCCGGTCCACGGCGAGCAGCGCGGTGGAGTTCGCTACTCCATCGTCTCACGGCGAGATCGCGTCGGCGCCTACCACGACGGCGAGACTGCTGCGCTACCGCATCGTGGGCGACCTCCTCGGCCAACGGCCCTCGGTCCTGGGCGCGCGGCGCGACCAGGCGAGTCGCGCGGCATGCGGCGGCGGCGAGCCCCGCTCCCGGCCGAGGCGAGGAGACGCGGCGTGGCGTGTCGCGATAAGCGAGAGATGGACGCCGTCAGCGGAGCCGGGCGTGGGGCTGGCGGATCTTCCCGCCGGCCACCGCGCGATCACCCTAAGTGGGTGTTCAAGGTGAAGCGGGATGGCGGCGCCATCGTCAAGCACAAGGCTCGCTTGGTGGCACGAGGCTTCGCGGCGGAGAGGGGTCGACCGATGGCGCCCGCGCGCGTCGCGCGGATGGAGTCCGTGCGACTTCTCTCGCACTTGCGGCCGGGAGGATTGGCGCGTCCATCACATGGACGTCAAGTCCGCCTTCCTCAACGGCGATTTGAAGGAGGAGGTCACGTCCGCCAACCGCCGGATTCGTCATCCCGGCAAGGAGGCAGGTTCTCCGCTGCGCAAGGCCTCTGCGGCTTGCGGCGGGCACCACGAGCTGGAATGCTAAGTCGGACTCCACCTCAAGCAAATGGGGTTCAGCGAGCGCACACGCAGGCTGCGGTCACCGGCGGGCAAAGCGGCAACGCCTGGCGCGGTGGCGTCGTCGACGACACGGTGATCACCGGCTCCAGGAGGCCGAGGTCGAGGCGTTCAAGGCGGAGATGAAGACCGTCTTCCGGATGAGCGACTTGGGGCTCCTCTCCTTCTACCGGGATCGAGGTCCACCGGGACGGCTCCGTATCTCCCGCCGCCGACCGCCACGCCCAGCGCACCGCCGAGCCGGGCGGGCTCACCGACCGCAACCCACCACACTCCAATGGAGGAAAGGCGAAGCCGAGCCGCGATAAAGACGGCGGAGAGGCGGGCGCGACGCAGACGGCGCATCGTGGGCGCCTTCGCTACCTCGCCCACAGCGTCAGATTTGGCGTTCGCCGTCGGCTACGTCGATCGGTTCATGCGGCCGACGACGAGCATCGGCGGCCGTGAAGAGGATCCTCCGCTACGTTGCGGGCACCTCCGACCACGGCTTGCACTACCCGAGGTGTCGTGCGCGCGCACTTCATCCGGCATGCGGCGGCGACCACGCAGCGACATCGACACCAAGAAAAGCACAAGCGGATTCTCTTCTTCCTCGGCAAGTGCCTCGTTAGCCGCGATCGATCAGCGGCAGTGGTGGCCTGTCGGTGTGAGGCCGAGTACATAGCGGCTTCCACCGCTCGACTCGAGCCCTCGGCTCGCTCGGCGCTGGTGATCTCTCGGCGGGGACACCGGCGGTGGAGCTCGAGGTGGACAGCAAGTCCGCTCTAGCCACGCAAAGAACCCGTTTTCATGAACGAGCAAGCACATCCGGTGAAGTATCATTTCATCCGAGGCGCTGGATGAAGGAAGCATCAAGGCAAGCTACATCAACACCACGGATCGAGCTTGCGGATCTCGCTCACCAAGCCTCTTGGAAGGATCAAGTTCCTTGAGCTCTGCTCCAAGATCAGGATGGTTCAACCCTCCCACAAGACGACGCACAAGACTTAGGGGGAGAATGATGAATAAGTCTCTGTACTGTGGTCTTTGTGGGGCTGTGGTAGTTTTTGTTTTTTTTTACTGCTTTAGGATAGCATCTGCTTTTAGGACAGCATCTGCTTTTGCTTTAGGACAGCATCTGCTTTTGCTTTAGGACAGCATCTGCTTTTAGGACAGCATCTGCTTTAGGACAGCATCTGCTTTTAGGACAGCATCTGCTTTTAGGACAGCATCTGCTTTAGGACAGCATATTAACCGCTTTAGGACAGCATCTAGGATAGCATCGTAGCATATGCTTGGCTGGTTCTCAGCCTATAAATTTGTATCCCCAACCCCTCAGGTTGGCATGGCATTTTGTGAGCAATAAACAAGAAAACTTGCCCCATCTCCTAGTGTCATCCTCTCCATGAGAGTAAGGATCTTGCTATCACCAAGAGCAAGAGTCCAGCGAAAATTGGTACAAGATAGCTTATTTATCCAGTCATTAACTTAAACAATACGGTGCAGCTAATCTGCAATTGTGCAGCCAGACATTGATAATTTGAGCTGGTCATAAATTCGATGTGCCTTTGTTAATGATTTGAAATTTGAACTCCTAAAAACATTATTTGCTGTCATGATTGCTTCCTGAGAGGGGCATCATTATTCTTAAAAGTGTAGTGTGAACTATAATTGTTGTTTCCTTTCTTTAAACCTGTATTACTAACCTGACAGGGCGGTCGATGATGATATCCGTGGCTATGATTCTAAAGAAGTTAGCAGATGAGCATAATCTATCTGTTCTGGTAATTCTGTTTCTCTCATGTTTGATTGGTAATCATTCATGGCATATACAGTGTATTCTTTGGATTAAGCATATCTGCAACTGCCTTTCTAAAATATTCTTATAATCCATGGAGCTAGTGTATGCATCCAATTTCTTTATCACATTTATTTGTGCAAACCATGCAATTTTCATTTTATATCACCATCAGTCTTTTTTTTCATGATGGATGTGCTTGGAGAATAAAGAACAATAATTGGACTGATGGTCCTGAAAACTTTATTTCATTGGCAGAGCCCTTGGGTGAATGCACCAGCTTCATTTTTTTCATATGGCTAATTTTTGTCTGTATTGTTTATAACTCACTAATTCAGCGTGCCATCTTTTTGGAAGAACAAGATGTTCCATACATCTGTAAATTCGTTTCCTGCTTTACTTGTTGTCAGAGAAGTTATATAAGTAATTTGATGGTGTACCAGTGAATTTGATGAAGGTTAGCACCTGAATTTGCATGCTACAAGTCTGCAAAGTAGTCTTGCTACAGTCAAATCTTATATCATCTTATGTCCATCTTTTTTCCCCTGTGTGCAAACAATATTGATTTTCTGTAGTTCCTTTTGTCTAATTTGGAAAAGGTATTCATTGGCAGCCCAGAGAGAGTGTGGTATGGAGAGTTGAGTAAAACAACTTAGCCCCCTCCTCTTCTTGCCACATATAATTGCATGGGGAGTGGATGCTTACTATCATGAGTATTCCCCTTGGGGGCTCTTATGTCATTACAATGTCCTAGGACCTCCCAGGGATGGACAAGTATCACAGATTTATTTGGAACAACTTTTCTTTAATTGCCTTGGATGCTTTTCGAAACTCAAAAGTTCCATGGATCTGGAAGAGAGTGCAAATGGAATTTTGTCAGAAACTATTGGGCTTAAATGTTTGGTTTTACAAATTTCTATGGCTCAGAACTTATCGAATGTTTGAACTGTGTGCCTTATAATATTTCTAGCGAAAATTGTCAGATCAGAAACAAAATGGCAGTTTTTATATCCATCATCGCAATTTCTTTTGAAAGTCTATGGACCGGATGACACAAGATAAAAGTTCACTGCTACAACTATATAGGATATTGCCACACTTTGAAAGTTTTGACATACAGTTTAACTGACACAGGTAACTCTTTTATATTCATCATACTTGCACTTTTGCATTTGCTGGGAATGGAGCTCCCAAGCCTGCTCTTGGAGAGACCTGGAAAGCTGTTCCACATGTTCGCTTGGTGATCTCTCGTGATTGTGGGAGCAATATGTGTACAGCAACTGTGTTGAAGCATACACTACTGGTATTTTCTTTGATTTGGTTGTACCTTTAGATGTCATAGACACAGCAGCATTGCTTGTTGGCACTGTAGAGATTGCATGGATAATAAACAAATGATATCATCTTGTTGAACAGAAAAAATTCCCATGATACATATGGTTGTGAGAAGCATACCACGGCATTACATACCTTTATCCCCATGAGAAAAGCGTGTGCTTTTATCAACAAGGATGATAGCCAACTTTATTATCCATGCACACACTCCTATGAGGCTTGTGGTTACCATTTTTTACGAGATAGCAGCAAGGGGATTTACATAGTTGGAAGAAAGGAATGTTAGTGGCTGTTTTTTACTGTTTGACGACACAATAGGTTGCCTTGGATTCTTTGTTGACAAATGCTGGCATCCCCTTCCAAATCCCAATTGCAAAATAGAATTACATGACATTTGGATGGAAAATGCTTATCGTGATCATTATATGCAAAATGTTGTTTGTTCCCACATACTGCTTTTGGTTTATGACTTTCTACTTCATTGCAGGCTTCCGGCCATCGTATGAAATTTGCGGTACCCGGCTGAATTCAGCTACACGTTGTTCCAGATAGGATGAGAAGCAAAGGAGACTCATGTGGTAGTTAAGCCATAGATAGAGGTTAGAACTTCACCCATAAGGGATAGACTATTCTTTACCTTCTTTTTTATGGTCCTGACCGTTCGTATCTATCTAGTGGTTTTTGCATAGATCGTGAGTTTATGCGCCATAGGTTGTTGGAATATTGAATGTACCAGGGTGCTTTTATCTGTCAACTTGTGTTTCTGAAAGCCATGAAATTACAGGCAAAGAATGCGGTGCATTCATCCTTGTGAATGTTGGAAAATTATTTTTGCAATGAAAGGGTAAATGTATCATATGAAAAATATGTAGTGTTCCCTCAGTCAACCTGTGCCGGATGCGGGCGTAGCAATATATGGCATAGCATGAGGCAATCCATCTTGTGTTGTTGGTACATGGGAGCCCTACTCTGATTGGCTATTGGATTGTACACAGTACATATCCTGTGGCATCGTTACGGTTTTGTATGATGCTAATCGTAGCTGCGATCTAATGAACATATTGCATACTTGAGTCGTGGATAGAACTGATAAGATTAATATATTTGCAATAGCATTGGCAAATGGCGTGTAAGACAGCGGATCATGCATGAACCTTGCTCTATCCTGCATTGCGACACTCGCTTTGCTGGCTGTTTCTTGGAGAATTCAAGTTGAAGCTTAACTTGCCATACGGAAATCTCTCCCAATCAGCAACGAAGACGGCATGCTCCGCTTCAATCAGAACCACTCTGCTCTTCTTTCTAAGGTAACATTGTGAATCTCATTGCCGTCGACCAATCGGCAGCACTAGTAATCACTGATGCAGAATGGGCAGGCGATAGCACACGCAAGAGGTTCGAGAAATGCTTACTACAAATTGTAGGTAATAGTCTTACAGCCTAGAATATGCAAAGAAAAAAAAACAAGTTATGAAGTTCACACAATATAATATCCTCACTGCTCACCCAGGTTCAGAAAACCGGCGGCAACCGCCGGTAACTGGATTTCTCGGTGGGTACTAGGAAATAAAAAACCGGCTAGCTTTTTCCAGGGTGTATTTATATTTGTAAATCTTTTGTGACTGCATAATACACCTCTTCGATTGGTTTAGGCTTTTTTTATGCTAGATTACCTATTTAATGAGCTAAATATGCTTCGAAACATCCTAAATTCCTTTTTTCGTTTTCCCGGTTTTTAGCGGTTTTGGTTTTTAGCGGGTTCTCAGGTTTTTTGCGGTAACCGGCTGGTTTTTTCCCGGTTATTGGTTTGAAATTCAAATATCAAAACTTGAAATTTGATCGGAT
The DNA here is from genome assembly GCA_036346575.1 of Dendrocalamus sinicus. NCBI lineage: Eukaryota > Viridiplantae > Streptophyta > Magnoliopsida > Poales > Poaceae > Dendrocalamus > Dendrocalamus sinicus. The sequence continues at coordinate 16,309,139 of CM070675.1, read as the reverse complement.
TATCCGATTTTTTAGTTACCGCCGAACCGTACCCAGGATCGAAAACCGGGCAGGGCAAATCCCGGCCGTCGGGTGGTACCGTAATCGGCGATTCACGGCTAGTTACCGAAATCCGGATAAAACCGGATGAATTTTGTCAAATGAAAATTTTGGGCGGGCGGGAGGGACCGTGAACGGTCGATACGGAAATACGGTGGGAAACCGGATAAAACCGGTGGAATGAAGTATGAAGACTGAAAAATGGCTCTTTGCTTGGTTCTTTGCTCGCTTCTTTGCGCCGCGCCGCTTGCTTGCTTCTTCGCTTGCTGCTTGCTTTCATATTTCAGCCGGTTTTATAAATCCGAGGAGCCGGTTTTTCGATTCTGCGGTGGCAGCCGATAACCGAACCTGCCAGATTTAGGCGGTACGGGTTTTGGAACCTTGCTGCTCACCACCATGCATTATCCTCCTGACTTTGCCAATGCAGCTGCTCAAATGCAAAGTATTAGAGCTCTTGGGTGCAAGAAGGGAGGGAGGAAGGGAAGGGAAAAGACCTTTCCGACAGATTAGGTAAGAGACCCTGGACAGCTTGAATCACAATGTCGGCTTCTTGGTTCTCCGTTACAAGAGCTATCGCAAAAACAACCCATCAACATACAAGGGCATTGCAAACTGGGGAAAAAAGGCCATACTAAAAACAGAAAAGCTTTAATGATGGTTCACAATGTACCTTGAGAAATAGACCCCCCTCCAAGATAACCTCCGGTGAGTTCAACAACCTCGTTGTTCTCTGCAAGCAACATGTTTTTCAGAATTTGTCCAACAAGCTTGTGGGACATACTTGCAGTCCCATGACATATCACGGAGAGATCATCAGAGCATCTAGTCGCCTTCATATTATTTGCACCAATGACCTCCTTTGAACGAGGCTCCATCATACTACCAGCAGCCTCACTGCCTCTGTAATGTCCCGCACCGCCAGCCTCTTCAATCCTTCCACAAGGTCTACCAAGAACCTCCTCTAATTGGGAAACAAAATCTTCAGCTTCGGGAACATAATTTTTACCTCCGACAGTTCCACCCATATCAGCAGTGTTGGTCATAATATTCGAACACAACCCCTCATCCATCTTCTGCTGCTGAGAATCAAAATTGAAGTAGTTGGTCTCGGTGAGTACGAAGTCATTATCCTCGCTGCATTTGTCACTCCCAAAGCTCACTTCATCATCACTTGGGCATCCTTCTTTGCCACAGTGTGCCAAAGATTTAAGGCGACTGCTTAAATCCAAGACAGCCTCAACTTCCTCTTCCTTTCTCTCATCTGTGAGAATAACCTGTTGACGCTTAGGAGATGTCCGAATTAAGAAAGCAATGGTTCGCAGTGCCTCATCTGGTAAACTAGCTTCATCACATTCAAACAGGCATTCTATCAAGTACCTCTTCAAATCTACTTTGAAAAACATCTTCTCAACTTTAGAACCTTGACCCAATATGAGACGCAGCAACTTCAGATCATTATGATTGACTTTTGTAAGTGACCAAAGAGCATTCACGACATCATTCTGCAATGACATGGTTCCTCCTGAAAAGGGAAAGAACTCTGACTGAAATATCCATGCATCTTAGTGTTAGTTTCCGATATAGATTCATCACTGACAATGCTTTTGCTATACCTTCCTCAAGCTCTGATATAATCTTTCCACATCTTTTGTTTATCATGCTAACAAGATGATTTCTTGTGGAAGCTTGAGCTACATACATGCAACAATATTGGAGGACATGATTTTTCTCTGAGCTTCCTATTCATTGCAACAAGAGCTTGCTCAGGCATTTCATTGAGTCCATCTAAAGCTTGGTTTATGGACGATAGAAGTATTGGTGAAACAGGTGTTGCAAGGCTCACAGAATTAGACTGATGGCTGCATGGATTTGTTAAAATTTCGGACAATTGAGACTTGGCGTTTTCATTATCCAACTCGGCCAAGTATTTTGGAAGGTGCTCCTTTATGATCTTTTTCATTCTAGGCTGAATCTTCTCAAAACTAATCCTATTATGGGTGGCAATATTAGCCACTGACTGAAGTCCTTCATTGCTTAACTTGCTGATTGTACGGTGCACGAGCTTCAAACTTCCCGGATTACGTAATTTCTTGACGGCATATAAACCCATCACTAATATTAAAATTTCCGACGGTATTTTGTAGGCCGTCACGAAAGATCTTGTTTCTGGTAGGGATGTGTTAGAGAGAGAAGGAAGATGGATGGAGAGAGAGAACCTAAGAGGCATGGTGTCATAAACGGGGCATATGGGCACAAAGTTAGGTTCCGTCCTACATTATTTTTTAGCTAACTGCCATGCATGATATACTACAGTTTACGAATACCATAATTTTCGACAGTTTTGAGAAAAACCATGACGTATTTGGTAGAAGCGATGTTAATACGGTATTTTGTTTTAAAAGATGGTTTTCTTAGGCTAACTAGTCATTGTTACGAAAATTTGTCAAAATTATATGCATAAATGGCACCTAATTAACCGCTTGATCTTTGGGCGTAATTGTACGTAGATATTGAATGGACATGGTGATGTCCATGTTGTTCAACAAGGAACAATGAGACACCATTGCATGATTGCATGAAGATGGGAAAGAGAATGTATGAACCAAGATCGATCATACCTGATCTCAACGTGGCCAAGAAGAACCTAGCGCTGCAGATATACACCGGCTCACTTGCCGCAGCAGCTAGCCGCTTGTTGTAGCTTCCCCAGCTGCAAGGTAGTATGAAACCGTCAGATCCACCGGTGATGATGGTGAATCGGCGTTGGAGGTGGAATCTGCTGTGTGGGAAAGGTCGGTGGAATTTTCAGTAGGAAAGCGAGATATGGATGGATGCACGTGTGCGACAGTAGATTGATCAACGTAATGCATTGGGATGGGTGCAGTGGATGAGGACAATGGAAGCAACGATCTGCAGCGAGGAGTGGAAAACGGTAACCAAGAATTCATTTTATCCGATATTCGTATTAAAAAAACACAAATATAATAAGCAAAATCTATATTCGAAAAATATTCATATTCATATTCAAGAATATTCGTATCCGTATTCGTAGTCGAGACTATTCGATTCGTATTCGATCCGTTTCTAGAACCCATGAAAAATCCATACGAATTTTGCGATTCAAAAATTGAATTTAGATGGTTTAAAACTGGTAACCAGTCAAAAACCGGTGAAAAATCAGCAATACCATTAGGAATCCGTTTTATCCGATATTCGTATCGGAGAAAATCCGTATTCGAAAATATTCATATTCGTATTCGAGAATATTCGTATCTGTATTTAAGAATATTCGAATTCATTTTCGTTTTAAAAATATAGATTCGTATTTATATTTAAGACTATTCGATTGTATCCAATCTGTTTCCACCCTATCTGCAGCACCCAGTGGTTCGAATCGGACCGTGATATAACGGTATAGCATTGCTTAGTTTTTTTTTTCTCTTCGTGATATGTATTTGAAAACGGTGGACCTATATATAGTTACAGTTCGAAATATTTCACTACACCTATATAATAGCAATTGATGGTTTCAACTATAAGTATAAATAGGGACTAAGGCCTGTTTGGAGCATAGAAATTTCACATAAATTTTACAAAAAAATTCATTTTTCACATAAACATAAAAATTTTCCCACGTTCCGAACAGAGACGGGAGGTTACACCCAGGCGAACAAGCGGGCATCCATTTCTAAGCTGATCTTCCGGTTTACATAAGATGGAAAAATCAATTATTTCATGCAAAGCAATAGTTGAGTAGCATGATGGTGGACGCCAACCAGCCAGGCTCTAGCTACATTAATCTTGACATCATGGGCTTATCATACGGTCAAGAACATGACTGGGTCTCAAATGAAAAATGAGAAAACAGAAAGTAGATCATGCGAGAGACTGGCGTACTGATTCCCAAAATCATGGATAATTTTCCATTCCATATCACAGCATCAACATTGTCAAGTTAAAATAGCACGAGGTTCTCTCAAATGTACCAGGAAATGTTCACACAACTCATTTCAACCTAACCATCGACAAACATAGGAATCACATGACGGCAATCCCTTGTAAAGCAAGTGCTTCGGAAGGCCGTTCACTCGTTCATTACGGGCTTGTTCTCGTTGGCCTTGGGCTTCTGCTCCTTGGGCTTTTGCTCTTCCATTTTCCTGTCAGCCGAAGGGCAACAGGATTAAAAACAACGATAACGGAACAGCAAATTCAGTGGTTACAATTGAAATGCAATGCATGGAAGCATCCATTACTTTGACATAAGAATTGACTATGCATTTAAAGCCTCAGGGAACACAACACAAAAGAAAATGCAGGGCCTTAAGTGCACACACAAAAAAGAAAAGCAAGTTCAGAGAAGACGACAAAACAAAACATTACATTTTTTAAAGTGGATTCATCATTAACGAACTTATCTCACCAGAACCACAACCAAATAAAAATTTGGCTTTTGGACAACTAAAGGTTTTATGTTTAGTAATATTGTGATATAGTTCCTTTGCAGTTGCATTTTGCAACTAGACATGTGCACTAGTTCAACCACAAGTATCTTACAAACTATGGAAAAAAATCTGTTGACTGATGAATAATCAATAACAAAGTCAGTTTCCTCAGCACAAGACCGCTTTGTACGTTTGTAGTCATATAATAGTTCCAGAACAACCAACTAAATACAGCAGAACTCAGTACTATGTATCATATGAATTTAAATATTCCTTGTGCAGGTCACATTAATTTAAATATATCTTACGATGTTGATGCCATAAAGGCCTCCAGCATAATGTTTGATACTGTTCAATATCCAAATTCTTTTGAACATTTCATTCTACATGTCCTACTCAAACAATGAAATGGTCAGTCCAATCTTTAAAATAGTAGCATCTCACGTATGACTGAATATGAAGTGTACAGGACATGCATTGAATATTGACAAAAATGTGTTCTTAGGTAGTATAAAAGAGAAAAAACAGGATACATACAAATCTTTCAAGCATATCTTGGTTTGGCAGTTCAATCTTTTCTATAATGAAGCTTCTTCAAACTTGGCAACTTTATATGTGATTGTGTTATCATCACTCAGGATATATGATCAAACATGAAGAAGCAACGAAGAGATAAGTAGTATATGCATGTATGCATTGCTGCAACACTTGTTCCCCATCTTCAACCCACCCAACTACTTGGTCCAGGTCCCCAGAAGGATACTTCGTCAAACTCAAATAACTAACTCCTAATAGGGCATTAAAAAGATAATATTCTACAGGCTTGTCAAACACTGTCAGACATAGTTATTGAAACCGGACCGGTGTGTGAACCAGCTAGCCCATCAGTGAACTGGTCGGACCAGCGGTTCACCGGTCTGACCACCAGTTTTCAAAATAATATTAACATAGTAATTTAGGATTTTTAAAATTCTAAATATGATTTATAAATACCTGGACACAAATTTTAGTCTGGACAAAATTGGATGCTTACAAAGGAACAAGGCGAAGACGATATAAACTACTACATGTTTACTCGTTTGTATGAGCAGAGAGAAATCATGTTCACTTGAATCGTAGTAGAGAGAAGAGCAAATCAAGCAAGAAAAAGCCAGAACAAAATACAAGTCGCTCTCAACAATGAAACAATGCAAATGAGAACTCCTAGCATGCAACATCTTTGATCTAGCTTCCGTACTGTAGAGCCACAGGACACCCCAACGCACAGCTGCCACCGCTCTCGCCAGGGCCTTGCGCCTCACGGATGTGATGGCCATCGCCCACCTATAGCCTCATGGTGCCATGGATTGGGCTCCCGGCGGCAGCACGCCGGATTTATATCTGGCTTCTCTGATTGAGAGGAATAAGGTGGATAGCAATAGTAAGAAAGGAATAGATGGAGAATGGAGATCGAGGTGAGAGACAATGAGATGGGATCATGGGTGGTGGCGACTGTGAGGAACCCTTGCTCGTTGCTCCCCCTTCTCCAATGCTCAAAGCACACATATCGGGCCTATTGGGCCAGGGCAGCCCACTCATCAACCCTGGTGTATTTTGCCTACAAACAAGAGCCGCTCGGTTCGCTCGGAACCATCCAGTTCACTGGTTTTTCAAAAACTGGCCGGTTCACCCTGTTTTTTCCGGTCTAATTACATGAACTGTCCTTGAAGCAAACCAAGTTGTCGAGATCAATGGTTCCCATTTTTTTCTGGTTCAACCGCTAGTCCGGTCCGGTTTTAATAACTAAATATTCATCCCCTCCAAAATCAGCTAAATATTATCCTGAAAGGCACAAGTTCATTGCGCTCTCAGTGGTTCTCTCATAACACAGTAACAGTGACGCTATGACATGTACACTTACAAAATTGATGTGTTAATGAATAGCCAGTTACTTCATATCCAAAGTAAGATAAACAACACAAGGAAAACCTTCTAGGATACCACTATAACTCCTATTTAAATCTACAAGATTCTCCATCCTAACTTAGAACACCATTATGATCATATGGCTATTTGACAATATCAAATAATCTTTCGATCTTAACTTGGAACACCATTAGGATCATACGGCTATTTGGGAGTATCAAATAAGCGATAAAAAAATTTTAGATAATAAGGCATTGTGGCAAACAATTGTGGATTGCGAATCAATCTGGAATAGTACTTTAATGACGAAATGTTGCAACAGCCAAAAAGTTGCTGCAAGCACCAAGAAGTTCATTTGTCCCATGTTTGGGCAGAGGATACATGCGCCGAAGGAGAAAAACATTCCATGTGCAGCGCTGATTGCTGAGAGAACACCCCAAAACCGCAAGACCGGTTTTAAAACACCAAAAAATTGTTGCCGCTATCCTTGCTGTTTCCTACTACTCCTCTGATCTGTCAGTTTTACTTGAAGTGAAATAATTTCTCACCTAGCTATGCACTACGTATGCTCTGTTATGACCAGTTTGTTTCTCGTACAACTGCAAACGAGCAATCGCTCACACACCCCTGACATCTCTACCGATCAAGAACAACGATATATGCACAAATCAGACGCTACAGCAAATCCCTCGATGAGAGAACCACCGCATATCGAGAAGAGAGAAAAACATCTCTTACATCGCATCAATTAGTTCGAACAAAGAGCTCGCGGAACCGAATCAAGGAAACAAAAGGGGGGGCAAGTGCTCCGTAATGACGGATGGATGAAGGGAAGGTTACCTCTTGTCGGAGGCGCCGCCCTTCTGGCTGAGGAAGGAGCGGAAGAGGGGGGAGTTCACGTCGTATATCATCTTTCTTCTCCGCCGCGGCCGCCGCCGCCGATGCAAGGTTAGCTAGGGTTTGTGGGATCTGTCAATTCGAGATCCACACGCTGTTACTAGACCCTCTGAGAAAGCGTGGTCGGTTTTTCAGTTTTATCGGGAGAACGGATTACTTTTAACGGAAATGGGAGACTCGACGCTGGGGCTGTTTGGTTGGACGCCCTAAGCCCGGTAAAAACAATTTCGTGTTCATTTTTAGATTCTTGCTAAATAATAACATTGGCTCTGTTGGACCTATTATTTTAGGTTGCGGCTCATATCTTTTGATTTTGATTGATAAATAGTAACAGCTGATAAAAGGTTGTGAGAGAGTATAGAATAAGAGAAACCCTATGCAGTTTTAACTGGTATAGTTGAAGTCGTTATAGTTTCTATTAAACTCATAGACCATATTTTGAAAAAACATCTGTTTGAAATCTAGTTACTGTAAAAAATCAAGAGCTGAAGTCGAAAAGAAGGTTTCTGTTTCTCTGAAAGTCGAAATAAACGGGATAACTTGTTCAAACGGCTTCAAGAAGCCGCTTCTCTAAATAGGTTCGTGAGCTCATCGGTGCATGCGCCATCCGCGTTGGGGGAGGGGCGTGGGTGAGGAGGGCCGTTGGAGTTGGGGGAGGCAGCGATGGGCTCGGGGAAGGTGGCGTCATTGAGTAGGAGTTGGGGTGTAGCGTTATTATAGTGGGGACAAACCCTAGAGTGCAATATATATAGGAGAATAATCACAGACGATTCTATTTAAGAACCGTCTATGATATTAATTATCACAGATACGGTTCTCAAGAAAAATCATCTGTAATAAGCAAACATCACATATGGTTTTACTTGAGAACCATGACACATATCATAGAACATTCAATACATAAAGTGGTAAGTGGCATGTTTACTTTAGTCCTAAACTTAGGGAATATAACTTGTTGGGTCTATTACATTTTGTCTCTGGGTGTGATGTTCACTCAAGAACTCAAATAGACAAATATATCACACATTCTCATATACATAAATGCAAATTCACATTATTGTGTAGTAGTATATATATATATATATCGAGGGCGTAATCACACATTCGTTCCATACACATAAATACAAATTCACTATCGCCGACCCTTCCCACCCTTCATCATGCTAACATCCGAACCCGGATCCTCATTGAAATGTCCAAAGTGGTGAAGTTCGCACCACCCTGAACCCGGAGCTCCCACACCAAGCTTGCGTATTCTCTCCTTAAAGAAGTATATATATCACACATTCTTATATACATAAATGCAAACAATGCTCTCTGCAACACTACAAATCCCGGTGGACTTATGGACGGCTTGTCGTGCACGGCGATGTACGTGCCCGGGTTCCTTTGCTACAACACCTTAAGCATACGAGGAAGGTTATCGTACGCCGCCTCGAAAGTGCCAAAACGTTTTTCCAACGCCTTTTGCTTGGCACGCCACGCCTTCGCATAGCTAATCTTATACTTGAATTTATTCTCGATAGCTGCCACAATATGCGTGGCCGCAATATCTTTCTTATCCACTATCTCCCCATACATCAAATTGGCTATAAATCCGGACGTCAGGTTACGATGCCTCGCCAAGACAGTGTGTAGAATGCAGGAGTATGGCTCCACCTTGGACACAATCCAGTGAGTCTCATACTTGGGTCTACGTGCGTGCACCCTCCAAGGACAACCATCCTGCTCGCACTTCACAGTGTACTGCTCCTGGCTTGATTTCACGACGCGAAATGTCTGCTGCATTGAAAGGGCCCAAAGTTTGATGGTATCCTGCAGCGCTTCCTTGTCAGCAAACATAGCATGCAACCGAACATCTGTGTCATGATACTCCCATGGTGATTCATGCTCATCATGTGCGGAAACACCCTCCGCATTAAACCAGTTCCATTCCTGGGGGGATAGGAACTTCTTCATCATCGGAATTGTCCTCCTCGTCATCCTCTATAGCTTGCTCTTCATCCCATGCCCTCTGGTCATCAGATTCCATCTGCTGCACGATATACTCATTATGCTCTCCTTCATCAGCTTGCCCAATTCCATCTCTATAGCTTGACGGCTGTAACTCTCGTCCATGTACCGCATCAGCTTGCCCAGTTCCCTCTCTATAGCTTGATGGCTGTAACTCTCCTCCATGTATCGCATTGCCTTCAAATTCATTCGGACCTTCACGAATAATTCCAGCACCATAATACACTCCCAATGTAGTAGTGGCCATTGATGATGTAGGCATGCGTGTATATATATATATATATATATATATATATATATATATATATATATATATATATATATATATATATATATATATATATATATATATATATATATATATATATATATATATATATATATATATATATATATATATATATATATATCACACATTCTCATATACATATATAAATGTAAATATATAACATATTACACATAAACATTTCATTCATCATTCCACTTGTTTATTTCCTTTAAAAATTAGCCCTTCATGATGATCGACGCGTATGTAGTTAGTCTCATCACGGTGTTTGTCTCGACCATTATGCAGTTTTCAAAAGGAGGCAACTCATCAAATTGATTGTATTCTTCCTCGTCCACTACATTCTCAACTCCGATAATTCTCCTTTTTCCATGAGAAACTACGTGTCACTTCTTATTTACCTGGTAAGTTACATAGAAAACTAGAAGAACTTAGTTAGCGAGTATGAATGGTTCGTTTTTGTATCCGACATATTTGAAGTCCACGGTAGTGACACCGTACTTATCAAGCTTCACCTATGGGAGATGGACCCAACGACACTGAAACAAGGGGATCTTGAAAAGTACGTAGTCGAGCTTCCAAATCTCCTCTATGAACCCATAGTAATAGTTTTTCAACCCATCGATACTGAATGCATCTATGTGGACATCGTTTTTTTGTTAGTGCTCTTTACATCCTGAGCTTGCATATAGAATGTGTATCCATTTATGTCATATCATTGCCATATCACAACTGTAAATATTGGCCCTTTTGCCAACTATGTCAGCATATTACTTGACAAGCTCCTAGAGAGTCGCTCCTTCAACCATTGGTTGAACTGACTATTGTATTGTCTCGTGATCCAACATCCAACCACTCTGGATTCTTTTGCTAAAGCACATCCTTGTGTTGTTCGATATACGGGGGCACTTCAGTCATATATTGTAAGACCGTAAAATGGGCTTGAGCATACGCATCCATATCTGTAGTGATTGCTTTCCTTCCCCATGGTCCCAATGTACTTGAGCCTCCCCTCATGGCGAGATCGAGGCGCACCTATCAGTTCGATCTGAGCCATATAATCGACACAAAACTCAATGACATCTTTGGTTGCATAACATTCGATAATGTTGCCCTCTAGCTAAGATCTATTTCATACATAGGACTTGATAATTCCTATAAACCTCTCGAACGAGTACATGCAATGTAGGAACATGGGCAAGTATATTTTTATTTCTCACACAATGTGAACAATGAGATAGATCATGATATTAAAAAATAATGAACAAAAATACATCTCAAGTTGACATAGAGTCATCACCACCTTGTCTTGTAGAGCATCTAATCCTTCAAGATCGATGACCTTCTGAGTAATTGTATTAAAGAAATAACATAGCCTCATGATTGTCTCTCAGACCTTAATTGACAAAATACTTCTAATTGTAATAGAAGTGTCTATGTCATTAGTACATGACAATCATGAGACTTCATGCTAATTAACTTCAAATCCTCCATCGAAACAAGTTTCTTCATGTTGACAAAGTAACCAGACAAAACTTTAACACCATGCAAGCACTAGCACAGTTCAGTTCTCTCGATACTGGATAGAGTGTAACAGGCAGGGGAAAGGTAAGTTCGTCCTTTATCAATCTTTGTCGATGCTAACTCAGGCTTGATGTCCATATCAACCAAGCCAAGTCGTGCGTTGACACTATCCTTTGTTTTATCATGAATGTTCAATAAGAGACCAATCAAGTTATCACATACATTCTTCTCTACGTGCATGACATCGATGCGATGGCGAACTTCTAGGTGCTCCCAATAAGGTAAGTCCTAAAATATTGATATCTTCTTCTAGATGTTCTTCTTACAGGTCGTCGATTTACGTCCCTTTCTAAGTGCAACATCTAAATTTTTAATCATATCATAGATCTCTTTTTGCTTAAATACCTTGGAGCTGAACTGTCCTCCTTCTCTTCGTCGAATTGTTTCTTTATACTACGATACGGGTGAGCCCTTGAAGGAACCTACGGTGACGCACGTATACGGTTTTGCACGAGTGCTTCAGCCACACACTTTTGGTATCATCTAAATAGAGAGCGCATGCTTTGGCACCTTTTGTACTATGGCCCAACAGGTAAGCAAGGGCAGGATAATCATTTAATATGCAGAACAACAAGGAGATTAAAGTGTAGTTCTCTCGTTTGTAAGCATTCCATACTTGTACCTCTTCAATCCACAGTATTTTTAGATCTTCCACCAATAGTGCTAGGTATACATCAATATCATTCCCACGTTGCTTCGTCCTTTGGATAAGTATCGACATCAAATATACTTTTACTTCATACACAACCAAGAAAGAATATTGTAGATGCAAAGAGTCACGAGCCAAATGCTATGTTGGCTACTCATGTTATCGAAAGGATTCATTCCATCTATACTCAATTCAAATCTTACACTACTTAGTTCTGCACTGAAGTCTATAAACCTCCTATCAATGTTTCTCCTCTAGGCAAAATTAGCAAGGTGTCTTAGTATTTCATCCTTCTTATGCTCCTCCGAGTGCCAACGCAATAATTTTTCCTCCTTTGAGTTCACAAGAAATTGTTTTAAATGGGGAATTACAGGGAGATACCATGCCACCTTAGCAGGAGGTCCCTTCTTCACCTCTATTCCCTCGCCGTTATGTGATTAATTCTTACACTTGTGCCGGGATGTGTTGCACACTGGACATATTTTTATATAGTATTTACGGTAGAGGATATAGTCATTCAGACATGCATGTATTCTTTCTACTTCTATTTCCAATGGACAAAGAATCTTCTTGACTTTGTAGAAGGTTTTGGGTAACTCATTTCCCTCCAGAAGCATATCTGTTAAAAAACCTAACAGCACTGTGAAACTCTTGTCAGACCAACCGTTGATTGCCTTCAATTTCAGCAGTTCAAGTATAGCTGACAACCTCATGTTCTTCAACTTGTAGCACGTAAATAAAGGTTTCTCCGAGTCCTCCATCAAGCCCTGTTATTTAATATACTCTCTCTCTCATCACAGTTCCCTTCTGCATCACGAAGCATCTGATCTAGATTGTCATCATGTAGCCTATCCAATCAGAACCACAATTAACATCATTCGGCGGCATATCATTGACTTCGTTGGCGATGTCATTATTACTACCTTCCTATGTAATGTGCTCTTCACCATAACTGGTCTAAGTGTATACCCCTTTTTGAAACTCCTTCAAATCAAGTGCACTTGAATCTGCACTCAGTTCTTAAATATCTTTAGATTCTTGCAGTCAATGCATAAACAATACATATATTCTACCTCCTTATTCAACATATCCTTCTCAGTAGCTCTTGTAAAAGCAGACACGCCATTAATGTATTCTTCACTCACACAGTTCCCAGGTACATCCAACTTCGTTCCTATGTTACATATATAATAATTTAGTATTTATTGAATTAATTAATTAATATACTAGATATATATGATCTAAAGTAGCTATATATAGCAAGAATAATTAATTAAATTGAATTTAGTAGAAATAGACTATGAATTGACTAAACCCTCAATCATGCTAGATGTAAATAATCTTCTCTCTACATCAAACTAGCGAGATCTAAATTATCTTGAATTCTCCTTTCACCAAAAGCTAGAACTAAATTATAATACAATTAGGAATAAAATACTAACCATAAGTAATCAAGAACTTAATAGATCTATAATCACTCTTGCCAAATAGTCTCCTTTCACTCAAATGGTCTCAAAGCCCCGTCTCCAGCTCAAAGTAGTAGCCTAGATCTAGAAATTCAGGCAGAGGGTTGACGGGTCTATGCGTAATTAATATAGTGGAATTATCATTGACAGTTTGTAACACAAATCATATGTGATAACTTAATTGTAATAGACGGTTTGTAATACATTACTAACCATATGTGAAGTATCACAGATGGTTCAAATAAAAAATCGTCTATGATATTTGGTAATATTACATATGATTCTTATTAATAATTATATGTGATACTTCACAGACGGTTTTCACCACGAACCGTCTGTGATATTACATCTTCACAGACAGTTTTTAGCACTCACGGTAACACAAACGATCTTAAACTAAAATTATCTATGATTGTATTTAATACTGACGATTTTGAGTAACCGTCTATGATGTGACATCTAGTATTAGGCTTTTTGTAGTAGTGATCGGAGGAGACAACAAAAGAGTGCAATAGTGTTGATTTGTTTAACAAGAAGACATTGACCCATCAGGAAGCAAAGAGCAGAGGCGATGGCGTGGGAGATGAGGACAATATCATGTTGCCCACTTAACCGTTCAATAAGAAAAATATCGTGCTACTAGCTGAAGTCATTGAAGAGAAATGCTAGAGTCAAAGGAGCCAAGGGTCACGACGACAAGTAGTCAGCATTAGTATTGTTGAAAAGTCTGTGTCTAAATAAGCTCAATAATAAAAAAAAGCTTCAACAAAGAAAAGGATGAAGCTTTGCATTAAAGATGAGTTATACGATATGGCACCATCAGGTAGCTAGAAATGTGCCATCTCTAATGAGGAGGACGATGTCATCAATGGTGGCGAGAAGGTTCTCCATATTGTTAGACAACAACTAAAACAGACATATCGGTATCAGTGAAGATATGAAGTCGTCGTGGTTAGTGAGAAAGCCATAACATTGAGGTAGACAATGTCGAAGAACAGGAGTGATCGACACAAGAAAAGAGGGATACTGAAGATGTATAACATCATGCATATTTATATCTATGCATGCATCTGTACAAATAGAAGCACAGACGTACAGAAACAAAGATGGCGCAACTATAGGGAATAGGTTTAGGACCACCCGCGAGAGTGTGACCAGTGTTCTTGGCAGGGATCAATGACAGTTGCATATTTACACAGGTTTGATATTGCAATGGTCAGCATTAAGCAATAACTAGAGAAAAATAGAAGATAACTACAAGGTTGAGTATTGTGTTGGAATAGGCAGCAACGAATAGATTGTATTGGAATTGGTAACAGCTAAGATGGACCGATCAAGAATTGGGCGTGCTGTTGGAAATTGAGGTAGAAAAATTGTAGTGAGGAGAAGTAATATATGACACATGGTTCAATAGAGTAGCCATCATGTGAGGGATTATAAATTCAAGATAGTTCACGATGGTGCATCGGTGTATGCGTGAGTCATATACTCTAATACCATGTAAACTAATAAGATAATTTGCCGCACATATAATCAACATACTACTTTGAGATTAAATAGAGGTACATATGTATGCATACATTTTTTGAAAACCGTAACTAATTTAGGAAGAATATGGACATACAGCTACATAATCTATGCATAATGAAGAGTGCTTATGTTTTTAAGAATCTTAACAACTTAGTATGCTCTATGATTTTTCTTCATCAAGCTTATACTTCAATTACAGTTTTCAAGTTATATTTTCTTTCAAGCTTCTATTATCATTTACATTGTTTATGATGTCTTGAAATTTTAAAAACCTATGAAATATATAAACATATTCTTAAACATCTAACTTATATCATTCGATACTAAAAACTTTGAAATAAATCTAGCCACACCGCTAGTTCAGATACAAACTGCTGCATACGACTTTCGTAGTAACCACAGATCACCAAGCCACGGGCAGATAATCTGCGAGAGGCTTGCACAGTAACCACCTGACGACCATACCATGCTCAGATAACCTACGAGCAGCTTGCATCGTAGCTGCACCTTCGCTTCAGTCCTGAGGGAAGAGCCATGCTGCCAGACGCATCTCATCACAGCGCTTCCAGGAGACCTTTCGCAGAGGGCAGGAGACCCCACCGTCTCTCGTGTCATAGGCATTGCAAGAAGTGCTTTCCTCATCATAGCCGTACTCCACGGCATTCTCCTGCCAAGATTTGATCGCCCGCCATCCCGTACTGAGACACGGACACAGCCCTGGAGCACCTTCGCCCTAGAAACAACACCTGATCGGCCCCCACGATTGTCACATTAACCCACCGTGACTGCTCGAAGTCAGCCTTGAATATCTCGAACTCATTTTGTCCAGCCACAATGTCGTGTGTCATTCCTGGAGTATGGATCGCCGGCCTATACCAGCACCAAATCTTTCTGCGTATCATCAGCAATGTACCATGCGATTCAACCAGGTAGAGCTTCTTCCTGGCCATCGTGTCGGCTGGATAAACAACTGTATAAAAGGGACCGCCCTTGACCTGTCCAATTTGAGAAACTTGTGGATCACCAATGCGTTGGTCCCAGCTGATGTTGACCACAAAGAGGTTCTCGTCGTCGGCAAGGGTGTAGAGCTTGCCCTGGTAGAATGCCATGTCTTCAAACCTCTTGATCTCATCGTACACGCGTACCAACCATGAGGAGGGCCCTGGCTGGCACACTAGAATCTGACTGATGTGTCCAATGCCGATGAATGCAGCGACCAGGTTTGGTGAGCACAGGATCAGCTTACTTGTGTGCAGCTTCTCTGAGTCGTTGATGTGCATCTATGTGGGGTATGGTTGGCAAAGCGCTCGTTATCATATTTAGCAACCGCGTTTGGGGACGGATAAGTAGTTTCTTTTTTTATATTTGAGATCGATAATACAGTGAGACAGCAAGATTAATGAAAACGTGAGGCAAAGGATAAGAGAAAAGGGATGGTGCTAAGCATCGAGTGTTCTGTGTAATAAAAAAAGTCTTTTAAAAGTTAAAGAGTAAGTTTTATAGGATGACGATAAAACCTGCGATGCTATATGGAGTGGAATGCTGAGCAACTAAAAAACAACATATGCAGAAGATAAGTGTAGCGGATATGAGGATGTTGCAGTGGATTTGTGGCGGGATCAAATCCATAATAATGATATACATGATAGAGTGGAGGTAGCACCAATTGAAGAGAAGCTTGTCTAACATCGTTTGAGATGGTTTGGACATCTCCAACCGATGCCTCTTGAGGTACCAGTACGTAGTGGAATTTTATGACATACTGGAAACACAAGAAGAGGCAAATGTCGACCAAGTCTGACGTGGAAGGAAACAGTTAAAAAAGATTTAAGGGATTGGAATGTATCCAAAAAATTAGTTTTGGATAGAAGCACATGAAAGTTAACAATATACGTACCGTAATCATAACAAAAGAAGAAGGTTTATGGACGGTGTTTTAGGCTCTCTGTTAAAATGGCAAGATACATACTTAAGGTTTTTGCCTTGTATGTTTTATTAAAAGACTCTTGTTTCTTTGACCATGAGTAGGTTTCATTCCTAGTATATCCTATCTTATTTGACACAAAAGACTTTGTTGTTGCTATTGTATTTGGGGGACGGAGCCGGATGCGAGATAGAGTAGACCAGGGAGCGCCACGGTGGCCCTGGCAAAGGGGTCCACCATGAAGCAGTCATCGTTGCGCGGGAAGGTGAGCCAGCTATTGCAGGCGGTCTTGTAGCCGGTGAAGTTGAAGCTAGGGAAGCGGAAGTGCTAGCTGTAGGGGAGGCTGTAGAAGGTGTCGTCCAAGAGCATGAGCAGCGTCAACGGGAGCTGCCGCGAGGTGACATGCCACTACGGGCACACAGCAGCGAAGCGTGTGCTATCGGCGTGCGCAGGGAGGAGGTGGAGCACCATGCCGGCCAGCTCCAGCGGGATGTCCGACCACCACGACGCCGTGCGGCGTCGCCTCCACCATCGTCTAAGCCATTCTTGCAAAGAACAACAGAAGACACAGAAGCGCACCTGCCTTAGCTGCTATCTAAAGTCCTCTTCCTGCTCAATGTACATCCATCTAAGCAGCCACATATGTGCCAGCTCAGCAATTTATGTTAGCAAACGGAGGAAACGACCTACGATGCAAACAGAAACAAGTTTAGAAAGTTAAAATGCAAGTTCTTAGAGTAAAATGGTATAGCACCATAAGTTTAGAGAGTTACAATGCAATTTCTGTTCTTTTTCTTTTGTGTATTTCAAATATTTAAAAGGTTTTATCTTTTGAACTGAATATCTGTTTTCACGATCCATTTAAATCATCATATTCCTTTTATTGAATTATACCCAAAAAAAGACATATATTACAAATATTTCGGCTGGGTGATAATAACATATAATATCGAGCAAACAACAAGAAATAGTCAAACAAACCAAAAGTGATGGTAATTTCAAATGTTTCATTGCGTAATGAAATACTCCAAGTGTAATAATCTTGCCTAGCCTAGGTTGAATCAGACTACCGACTCGATGGCCGCTTGCTAGGGAGTAGTTGATCAGACCCTTTATTCAAGAGAAATGATCTAGCTAACGACCGGTGGCGCTAGTGTTAGGAATCTTGGACCTGGGCTTAAGCTCTTGGTTTATAGTGGATACCTCATAACTAGGCTATAAATAGGTAGTACTATTGGCTATTTTGTACGCGAAATCAGAAAGAAAACAATAAAGAAAGACCAGAAGTTCTCTCTACCTCTCTGTGTTTCAATCTACTATTTTTTGTCTTCTGTGATTGATCTTGTTTTGCATAAGCAGATGAATCGATCGGACTAGTCACCAGTGACGGTTCCTCAACACGTTATCAGCATGAATCACTCCGGTGAATCGAAGGTAATCATCGAAACACTAGTAGATTGAATTGTTTGTATCTAGATCGCTCTAAATTCGTAGATTTCGCTTTCTAGATTATTTTTCTACGGTGCAAATCCGCTCTAATCTACCGCGAGTAGACTTGAAGTCGCTGGCATAATGTCGATTTGTAGACTACATCACACAGTAGATGTTGATTGCACTGTAGATTGAAAAAATATATAGAAAAAAATCTGCGCACGGTCGGCCCCGTATGGCTACCATACGCAAAACGGCCGCCAACCTGCCGCTGGCCACTGGCCTACCGCCGGCCGCTGGCCACCCTCTCCTCGTGCGCCGATCATCGGCCTCCCCGCACTGGTCACCGCTCAGGGCCGCCGGGATCCACTCCCCGCACGGTCGGCCGACCATGCTAACGCTTCGGTTCCCGCATGGCCGACCGCGCCGCTTCGGTTCTGCACAACCGAACGAGCCACCGGTTCCGCACCCAGGAGGCAGCCCCGCATGGCCGGCCGCCCACTGGCTTCGCACCCGAGGAGGCAGCCCCGCATGGCTGCCCGCCGCCGGCTTCCGCCCGAATCCGCCGCTCATGGCCGCGCTCGAAGCGCCGCCCACCACTTGCGCCAGCTCCACCGCCGAGCTCCAACCCGAATCCATCGCTCATGGCCGGTCTCCCGAAGCATCGACCGCCGCTTGTGCCAGCTCCGCCGCCCAGGCTCCGCCCGTACCCGCCCATGAATAGGACAACAGCCAATGTTGATATCTACTTTGCAAAGAAAATTGCCACAATCATCGATCTTGATCCCGAGCCTGCATCGCTCGCTGAATGTAAGAAAAGATCAGATTGAGAAGATTAGAAGAAGGCAATAGAAACGGAATTATTGTCTCTGAACAAAAGAGAGGTGTTTGGGCCCGTAAGCCGCGCACCTCCCCATGTGCACCCTGTAGGGTATAAGTGGGCATTTGTTTGAAAGAGAAATGAAAGAAATGAAGATGTAAAATATAAAGCAAGGCTGGTAACACAAGGTTTCACTCAATATCCAGGAGTTGATTGTGAAGAAACCTACTCCTCAGTCATGAGTGTAATTACCTTTAGATATTTAATCTCAATGGCAGCGAACTTGAATCTAGAAATGAAATTAATGGATGTGGTAACTGCATACCTTTATGGAAACTTCGATTCGGAGATTTATATGACGGTACCTGAAGGTATCCCCGTCCCGAACCAAGACAGAGTAAATAGAAATATGTACAATGTGAAGCTCAGGAAATCACTGTACAGACTGAAACAATCAGGCAGAATGTGGTATAATCGCTTAAACGACTTTCTATGCAAAAAAGGATACACGAACAATGAAGATTATCCCTGTGTATTTGTACGATGATCTCAGAATGGATTTTGTATTATCTTAGTATATGTAAGTGATTAGAATATCATCGGGACAATGGAAGACATAAAAGAAGCAAGTTCTTACCTGGAGTTAGAATTTGAAATGAAAGATTTGGGTAAACCAAATATTGCTTAGGCCTGGAGCTCGAGCATGTCCCTGAAGGACTATTAGTGCATCAGTCAGCCTATGCCCAGACGGTGTTAGAAAGATTCGGCTTTAAGAAGGCATACCCATCGAAAGTACCGATGATCAGGAGATCTCTACAGTAAGAAAAGGATCCATACCGACCTAGGGAAGAGGGGGAGGAAGTCATGGGACCGGAATTCCCATACTTAAGTGCAGTAGGAGTACTAATACATTTAGCAAACTGCACTAGACCGGACATTACATTTGCCGTAAACCTGTTAGCAAGACATAGCACAGAACCTACCAAAAGGCATTGACAGGGAATAGAGGACATTTTCCAATACCTCCAAGGAAGTAAGGACATTGGATTGCTCTATAAAAAGAATCAAGATTTGAACTTGATTGTCTATGCAAATGCTGGGTACCTATTGAACCCATATACCGCAAGGTCACAAACAGGCTATATATTCCTGTGTGGTGGAACTGCAATTTCCTGAAAATCATCTAAGTAAAGTCTTGTAACAATTTCGACAAACCACTCAGAAATTATAGCACTGTATGAAGCCGCACGAGAATGTACTTGGCTCCGACGAAGGATTCACCACATCTAACAGTCATGTGGGATGAATATTATGCAAACTCCCACAATTATCTATGAAGATAATGTAGCTTGCGTTGCACAAGTGCAGACGGGCTATGTGAAAAGTCATCTCACAAAGCATATCAATCCTAAGTTCTTCTATGCTCATGAATTGCAAAAGATGGACGAAATTAAAATACTACATACTAAGTCATGTGAGAATCTAGTAGATTTATTCACTAAGTCATTCCCTGCATCTAACTTTGAAATATGCGTACGAAGAATAGGAATGATGAGACTTAGAGAAGTGCAGAGTTCAGGGGAGAATTTTCTCAACCCGTTATTAAATCTTGATCATGAAGATCGAGTACCCAAAGAATAAGTCCTGAAGATTGAACGAATGGGTGGATTGTACTCTTTTTCTCTTGACGAGTTTTCCTAAAGTTTCTCGACCAAGGTTTTTGACGAGGCAATTTGTGCAACGCAGCATAACATGTATCATGTACTCTTTCTCCAAATTTTTTCTACTGGGTTTTTATGGAGTTTTGATGAGGCATGAACGTGTCGGATGAGTGTCCAAGGGGAAGTGTTAGGAAAACTGGGCCTGGGCTTGAAGCCCTTGACTCATGGTGGGCACCTTACCACTAGGCTATAAATAGGACTATTGGCTATTTTGTACGCGAAAATCAGAAAGAAAGCAATAAAGAAAGATCAGGAGTTTTCTTTACCTCTCTGTGTTTCAATCTACTATTTTCTGTATTCTGTGATTGATCTTGTTTTGCATAAACAGAGAAATCGATCAGACTGGTCGCCAGCGACGATTCCTCAACACAAATATCTCACAACAAATTGTCATTTATTGCTGTTAGAGTGGACTGTTATTTGATTAAATGGCATCTCCCTTCACACCAAAGCTTGTCGGTTCAGCAACCAGCACAAATGTCCACACGGCTGGTTGGTTGTACATGGCGCCTCTTCTTCCCCATCTTTGAGCACCAAATAAATTCAACTCTAGAAGCGCTTCAACTCGCTTATAACTTAAGCTTTATGGCTAAACTTCATTATAATAACCGTTAGTTTTTTTTTGAAAAATAAAAAAAAATAAAACCATTATATCGTCACGTATAATACATAGAAACAAGAGGAAAAAAGTAAATAAACTAAAATAAACTAAAATTAGAAGTTAACGTGTTTCAAATGATTTCTAATTTAAATAAATTAAAATCCTAAAAAACCATAAACCGAAACCATTGAAATACGGGGCCTCAATCCCAAGAACTTTCAACTCGGTAAAAAACTTCCAACTCGATTCAACGACTTCCAACTCGATCCAAAAACTCAGTTCGATCCAAAGAACATTCCATTCGATCCCAAAAAAACCTTTTAACTCGATACAGAAAAAGAACCTACCCAATTTCAGGGTTGTTCACCTCCATTCATCGACTCGATTCAAAATAATTTCAACTCAATTCGATAAAAATTCAACTCGACCGGAAGAACTTTCAGCTCGATTTCAGCGACTTCAGCTCGAGAGCAGCCGCGGCGATGGTGGCCAGAAGCGGGGAAGCCGACGGGCGGCGGCGACGGCGGACGTGGCGTGGTGAGAGGAAGGGGAGGTGGGAGTCGGAAGTGTGTGCATCCATTCCGTAAGGTGAGGAATTCGTGGGCAACCTCAAATCAGCCCGTTCCAGAGTTTGAAAAGTAGAGACAATTTTACGTACTAAAATCAAACACAGAAACATCACGAAAGAGCAGCACTCAGCACACACCGGCATACCGCATCATCTGCTTGTAAGATGAAGAACTCGAATGGCTGCTAATAGGTCATGCATGGCACTCCATGAATGATCTTTTGAGTCCTAAAACGGTGACCAGGAAGAAACCACAGGAACCAAGTGCCCTTGGTTACGAAGCTGTTAAGTACGAATAACTAACGGCACGGCACATGCAAAAATTCAACAAAAGCTTTTGCAGTTCCAAATTAGCACGATTCCTTTACACAAGTAGTCAGTATCTGAAAGACTGAAACCTGAATAGCCCAACTTATTGCAGCCTCTCGGGCAGCTTCCATGTAATCTATTGCTCAGCATTCAGCAATGTCCTACGGCTTATCAGCCTTGATGACCCAAATGGCCAAATCACACACTGTGCAACACAAGGTCTGCAACCTAAAAATTTAAGACAAAAAGGTTATTCCTTCAAAGTGCTAAGGTCATTCTCAGTGGAGAGATTCATAGCGTTGTTTCCAAGACTGCCACATCATGTAAAATGAAATGAAACATCCATCCTCAATGCATAGTTTCATTCTATTGTTTCATAGACATTTAATTTCATGACTTATATAGAGTTGGTAATCGTGCCAAGAGAGTTTCATCTAGATGAAACTCATTTCTTCTCTCTCTTCTTAAAAATGTTGTCATATCATCAAAAATGCCTATGTAGCAGCTTATTAAATGCAAATAAAACTCCCACTAAGACTGACCTAATAGGAAATACCACACAACATCTCACGTTCTACGCGGATGACTGTCGGGCGCGCCGCGTGACGCGAGGGTGCGCGGTGGCCGAAGCGTGGCGTCATCAGCAGCAATGAAACAATTTTTCGGGGCAAAATTCATCATATACCCTCCTCATAGTTCAGAATCTAGAATATACCCTCCTACACATCCAAATTCATAATATACCCTCCTTCAATCTATTTACTTTACAAAACACCCTTTTTATACCCTCCAATGTATTATACTGTATTTTGGCACCAATGTACCTAACCAGTTTTTTCTGGCCATTTTCCGGCCGTTTTTAGCCCCGTCTTCCCCGCGCTACCACGCCCACGCGACGCCACCACCCACCCTTCCCCTGCCCTAGTGCGCTTCTTATTCCCCTGCCTCCCCGCCTTGACCTCACATGCCATTGCCAACCTCCCGCTGCTCCTCCTACTTGCTATGCACTTCCCTTTCCACTCCTCACCTGCCAAGAGTAAGCGGCCAAGAAAGCTACGGGTGGTCAGGTCAACCACCCAAGAGCTCACTCATGTCGCTGCTTACTCTTGGCAGGTGAGGAGTGGAAAGGGAAGTGCATAGCAAGTAGGAGGAGCAGCGGGAGGTTGGCAATGGCATGTGAGGTCAAGGCGGGGAGGCAGGGGAATAAGAAGCGCACTAGGGCAGGGGAAGGGTGGGTGGTGGCGTCGCGTGGGCGTGGTCGCGAGGGGAAGACGGGGCTAAAAACGGCCGGAAAATGGCCAGAAAAAACTGGTTAGGTACATTGGTGCCAAAATACAGTATAATACATTGGAGGGTATAAAAAAGGTGTTTTGTAAAGTAAATAGATTGGAGGAGGGTATATTATGAATTTGGATGTGTAGGAGGGTATATTCTAGATTCTGAACTATGAGGAGAGGAGGGTATATGATGAATTTTGCCTGCGTACGCACAGAATAGACCCTCCCATGTTCGACCACCATTTTTCATCATATGCACAATTCATGATAAGTCTTTTGAAGCATGCAAGGTGCAGCTCCAATACATGATCTTCAAGATTCGAACTTCATTTAGCATCACCTGGGTACTCTTTTCGGTAGACCTATTTTACCAAGGAAACATGCGAGCGAGCCAGTATTATAAGACATAAGTGCGTGACCATGGGATTGGGGTTTGTCAGAGTAAATACTGCAAAAGCATTATATTTCTATTTCTTGTGTTCTGTTCGTGGACATATTTCTCACGAAGCGAATGAAGGGCATATGTACATCAATCTGCAGTATTACCAGGGAAGTTGGTAGCTGGATGCTTGCATTAACGGGTGAGCAAAGTATGCTCCCAAAGTTAATGCTGTGATTGTGAGATATGGTAACCGGATGAACTCCTTGTAATAATCTTTTGGTAGTTTCTGCCTTCCATCAACAATTGCAGCAAATGGCATAACACTTGTTCTCTTCTTCAGAACTTCAAAGGCTTCACCATAGCGTGATGCCAGCCTCCTATCACCGTTCCAAACACCAAATAGATGGTGACCAATTAATCCAACAGAGGCCGCAACTGCAACTGAGTTGCCGATCCAGAGCGTGTGAGCTAAGCACCAAATTACCTGTCCAACCATCTACAAGATAGATGTTAATTAGAATGCTACAAGCCAAAGCATATCATAACATGATGCAAAAATAGAAAAATATATCTTGAAATTTCGTAGCACAAAAGAATTTCATGACGCATATATCTTTGAAACATTATTCCAACCATCTGGGAATTACCTGTGGATGTCTGGTGATGCGCATTATTCCAGTTTCCCACATGTGGAATTTTGGCTTGTCCACAGCTGCCACTTCTAAAAGATTGAAAGTAGATGGATACAAAAAGAAGAATGAGATGAAAGATGAGAGCCAAACAAGCTCATGGATGCCTGAAATGCCCTGAACTTGCCACAGCTGAATACCATCGTACCGATGATTTATAAAGTAGACCTACAAGATAGGACAATTTTCTAAGATACTGAAAATATTCAGCCATGTAGATACCATCTGTTTGAAGAAAAAGTATGCCAACCACTCACAACAGTACTAACTGCTAAAGGCAGTGAGATTCCAGCAAACAGCACACGGTAGGCTCGCTCCCCTATTATTTTCTCACCAGTTTCTCGTAGGCTTGCCATACCACTATGGACTACAGCAAAAATGATGGTAAGGAGCAACATAACGACCTACAGTGAAAAGATACAGTGTAAGCATATGTATCTATTTGATAAATGTGATACAATTTGCCAAGGTAACAAGTACTCAACAGAGTTAGCATAGTACCATACAAGGTGTCGAATGCACGTTATCCATCGAGACAACATCAAAGCAAAAGAAGAACTGACTAATGAATATGATCATGTAAGGTGGTTGCAACACTCAACAGATTTTATTGGTTTTGAAAAACATTTCACAATGGATGCTCAGTATAGCCAAAACAAAAATCAGACAAGCATGTTATTACAGATTGCATTATGAAGTCCTGCACAAAGACCATTTTAGTTTAATTCATTAGTCATACATTTACTATATGTCAAACACCATTGAAGTTTTCGATAACCAATTTAAAGGGTTCTATATAAAGATTGGCATGGATCCATTCAGCTAAGCCTAGCTACTCTTATTTGATCCCAAACTTGATGTTGTTGCCAAAACTTACAGCATTGGAAATATCGAATCAAATTCTACTGCTTTCTTGGTGCACCAAGTTTGTCACTCAAGTATCAAATTACCTATACAGTACAGCAAATCAAAATGAAGTCTGCAGCCAACAGTGTACAAGATATGTTACCAAAGAAGGTCATCTGAGTTGAACTAAAAATCTTTGCAATTTAAACACTAGCTTGCCACTACACAGTCCTCCAAAAAATTCATATTTTCTTCAATCCTACTTCAGTAGCTACATTCGCTTACAGACTCCAAGCATCACATTCAGAAGCTATATACAAGTGCAAAACTTTACTTTCTGCCAAAACAAAAGATGGAAGAAAGGAAACAAGCACCACTAGTCAAAGGAGTTGACGGTGCAATTAGAGCTCCCCGCCCCAGAGTACACGAACAAATGACAAACAAAAGGATAACAAGTGAACAAGTAAACGCACCCAAAATTCTAGTAATTCAGACAAGAACGTAACCAAGCCAAACCAACCCAATTGGTCATTACACCTAGGTAGAAGTCACCGGAGTGAAATGAATCAATTGATCAGCACTAAGGAGGCTCCATTTCGCATTGCAGTGGATTATGGTAGAGAATCTTTACAGTGCCTTCTACTTCTTAAGTATCATGAAGTATAAATGAAATCGGACCATTGATATACAAGGGGTAGTTTGGGCATTTTGCCTTAAATCTCTTTGCAACAAACAAAGAATAGAAATATCTTAACAACTGAAAGGATCTTTCCATCGCCCTACTCGTTTGTTCATTCCATGATATCCAACAAGATGCCATGATGCTGTCGTCAAACAAACTGACCCACCGTCGGTGAATGAATGATCCAAAAAGGAACATATGCATACATGTGGAAGGGAATTATGGCTTCCATTATTTACTCAAATAAAGGATCGAGTACATGCAACCCTACTTTAATACAATCATAACACGAACAAACTTTTATACTTATCTAAGTAGAATTGGAGATAAATTAAGGTGATGCAAAACGCTGATGCAAAAAA
The DNA here is from genome assembly GCA_036346575.1 of Dendrocalamus sinicus. Taxonomy (NCBI): domain Eukaryota; kingdom Viridiplantae; phylum Streptophyta; class Magnoliopsida; order Poales; family Poaceae; genus Dendrocalamus; species Dendrocalamus sinicus. The sequence continues at coordinate 16,282,716 of CM070675.1, read as the reverse complement.
TGGCCGCTTCTTATTACGATCGCGTAACAAGATCAACTAGATCAATTCGCTTGCACATGGTATACGAATAAGAATCCAGTCTTGCAAGTATTTTTGTTGGCCTTTTGTAAATTTGTGTCCTTGTGGCAGATGTAGAAAGAGGTGATATTCCACACATGCATCAATAGAACGACACCAATTAACATAGAGGCTCTTGTTGGCAGGCTGCTGCAGAGGACGTGCACCGCACCATCGCCGAAGAACCTTATTCAATGGAATCATTTGACCCAAAAGTCGGTGTTAGGAGAAACCCTAATGGAGGAATGCGTTAGGAAGATGATGAGGTGATTACAGTGTGAATCCACAAATATCGCTCATTCGCACATATTTTGTTATCGGTGGGACCAGTGTGTTATCCAATTTGACCGGATTCAATTTGATATCTTTGGAGAATAATAAAGTTACAATTTTGCCTCTAAAAGAACAATACTTCCCCATACTTAGGGGTGTAGTATAACCAAATCTGAATTGATCTGGTTCGTTGGATTCATACTTAAGGGTGTAGTATAACCAAATCTTAACTGATCTAGTTCGTTTGATTTGAAAGTACAAAGAGCCCACATAAATTGGTACAAAAGAGTTCATATGCTAATCTCTGTTTAATTGAGCCGCATTTAGATACTTATGCTAATCTCTGTTTAATTGAGCCGCACTTAGATACTTGGGTATTTAGCTAGTATTTTTTCTTAATCAAGTTTCAAATTGCTATTATTACATTCAAGAACACACGAGATGAAATGTGACCATTGCATAACAGAATTTATCAAAAAATTAATATGATTTACCAAACATAGTAATAGTAATAGACTGTTCGCAACTTCTTTTCATCACAGCTTTAAAACTAAGCACGGCACAGCAACCGCAAACTGAGAGCAGCAGAAAAATCCCGTACACGCACCTCGTGGCTGTCTGAGACGGCCGCGACGGCGTCCAGGAACCTGGTCCCGACTCCGGTGCCCGGGTCGATCCACAGCACGTTGAGCCCACAGAGCACCGCGGCGAGTATCCCGCCGAAGTAGGCCCACGACGCCATCCGCTGGTCGCCCAAGCTGAATGCCGCCGAGTCCTCCCCCACGAGGCCGCCTCCCCCGCCAGCCTCCCCGTCCCCCTCGCCCTCCGACTCCTCCCCGGCTTCGCCGATGGAGGACCCCCTCGCCCGGGCCGGCCGGACCGGGGGCGAGGAGAGGACGCGGGGGCGCAGCGGAGGCGCTGGGGCCGGGTTCAGAAGGGATTTGGGTGGCCGCGGGAGGCGGAGGCGGTGGGGACGGTGGTGGTGGAGGGGTGGTGGGGCGGCGAGGTGGAGGCGGAGGTGGGAGGCCATGGCGGGGCGGCGCGGTGGGGAGAGAAGACGAGCTTGGCACTGGCAGGCCAGTGCAGCGCCCTAGTGGGAATTGAAATGGAGCGGGGCGGGGCGGGGCGGGGAGCGGCATCTTTGGGGAGGGTGGGGGAAAGATGCGGTCGGCGTGCGTGGGTGGGGATAAATCATATTGTATCTACTCAGTCCGTTAGTTTATTTAACCCTTTTATCTAGATAAATCATATCTATGGTTTAACTATAAATCTAGACATGATCCACTGAGCTCACATATCAAGATATGATGACCCAGCCAGTTAAAAAGGTTCGCCTAGCCTATTTCAGCCTAACAAGTTAAAATAACGCTAAACGGAGCCGTGCTTATCGTGCCTACCAGGCCGCTATCGCCTAACGGGTTGGCCCTATTTATACCATATTTAATGAGTTGTGTTCGTGCCAAACAGTATCTAATGGGCTAAATGGGTTGTTATCGTGCTTATTCGTGCCATGTCTAATAGGTCACGCTCGTGCTGGGTCGTACTCAGCCCGACACTATTCGTGCCGTATCAGGCCAGCACACTAAGCCAGGTGGGGACCCAAGCATGATTCAATGCATTGTGCTGTGCTAACCTAGTCTATTTATGTTACAGGTCGTGTCGTGTTAGATCAGACAACAATACTATGCTTGAGACCAGCCCGGCTAATATGATCCATCTGGCCACCTCTAGTACGGACGGACGTGGCAGGCTTCGGCCGTACGGGTGGCTCGCTCAGTGCGTGCCTCTGCCTGCCTGGGCAGCAAATCAAGTAAGTGATAGTGTCCGCAGGGAACCGGAAACTGCGATGTCTCGGCGGCGGTTCGGTCCACCGATGGACGGTCGAGTTCTTTGACGCGTCGTTGCGGCAGAATAACTTCCCACCACGGTGCAACAAACCATTGCCTCATGAGTCATGAACCACTGCACCTGCACTGCACTGCACTGATTGAGTTGATGATATTTCATGGGTGATTGTAGCAAGAAATGGTGCTTACTGTTTAATTCCAACGAGTGGAACTTTCAACACGCAATTTTACGATTAGATATTACAATATATTAGATTTATTATATAACTCTATTGCTTTCCAAACATACGGTTATAATAGCATGTATTTATATACGATTAATCTGTATTGTTATAATCTAGTCCTATCAAAATAAGCGATATAGATCTTTTCTTTTTCTCTTGATTAATGAAATATTTTCCTACATGATTAATCTACGCTGGTATAATCTGGACCTCCATAATAAGTGATATAGATCTTCTTTCCGATTAATGAGAGAATTTCTAGTAATTATGTTTTTTCTGATTTAAGGATTATTATGGAATTTTCTATATATCCAAAGAGAACAAGTATCTTTCAATATTGTCAATTGTTTGTGTGTGTGTATTCTAATTGCAGCCAAACACGTACATTGTCGGAATTGAATTCTAGTTCCCTGATTCCATGGTCAATTCATAGGAGCCAAAGGGGGTGTAATGTAGCTGGCGGCTGCAGGATTTACCAAATACGAGTTTTTGTATGATCGTGAATGCTCTAAACAGTTTTCAATTTCAGGCAAAATGTGACAGTGCACCCTCTCCCGCCTCCAACAAAGGATCGAAGTGGCCGGTGGCCCGGCGACGAGAAGCTACCTATCGAGTTAGCCGTTAGCGTTGGGTGATGAATGGCGGCGGTGGATGACAAGGTGTTGAGGGCGGCATTGGAGCCCTGGGAAGAGACTGACTGTGTTAGACCATATGATGGTCGTGTATAAATTAATGATGAAAAATTAGCATTTTGGTTTAATTGAAATTTGTGTTTTGGAAAGTTCTAGTCGATGTATTTGTGTTGCTAAAGCTTTCAGGGTAGTCATCTACCACGGCAGTCGCTCACGACAGACTTCGACCACGTGCGACTTCGACCAAGGCATTTTCGACCATGTCAAGCTTCGGCTACGTCACTTCGACCATAGCAGAACGACCTTACCTGGTTGATGATGGTAAGCAACAATACTTTTCTATGGTCGTAACTACAGTGTTTCTCGATGGTCATAATTACAGTACCTACTCGATAGTCGTAGACTTTACTGGTCGATACTCGTACTCGATAGTCATAGACTGCATGATCGGTTGTCGTAGATTATACGGGGTCGTCCGATCTTCTCGACGTAGGATTAGATACTCACGTGCAGCCTCTCAAATCGTAGCAATCCTCCATTGCCAATGCAAGTACGAACGCTCTTTAATTCGCAAGATCACACGCATCGGACTTCACGACTACCAAGCGAAAGCTCTATCGCACTCCCAATTCCCAGCGGAAAGGTTGAACGATCTCAGACTACAAGAACTCACAAATCTTCTATTGAATTTTCTATGGAAATCAAAAAGTCAAAAAACATGTACAAGGCATGAACTCCATCTCAATTCATTATCTAGTCTCATACTGTTTATCTCTATATTCTCTTGATTTAAACCTGAGAATACATAAAGAGTTTGTATGAGGTAGAATACTATTCTCATCAATACAAGAAAATTCATTAAGAAACAAATTCACCTGATAATATTTAATACGGCTCAATAATTCCTTCCAGTCAAATAATATTTTTAACTGAAAAGTGTAAGACATATGCGTATCCGCATCAGTAGACCTTGCGATCGGTTGTCGTAGGCTTTACGGTTAGTACTCGTAGACTTCATAGTCAGTTCGAGTGCTTTTATTTCTTGCTATCTTTGAATACTTGTGTTAGGCCAACAGTTTGACTAGTTGGTGCATAGTGGTTAGTGAACGGTCAACAGTGCTCGGAGAAATTGTACTCAAAGGATTCAGTAGCGATACTCGTTACTCAATAGGAAGTGCTTCAGTACGGGTTGGTACTGGGTAGTCATAGTGATTGGTGCTCGTAGCGAGTGGTATTCGATGGCTCTGTGGTCAGTAGCGATGATTGATATTCCTAAGTGTTTTGAGTGTAGCGATGGTATTTCCTGAGTACTTCATGTTTTTGAGTACTCGGTGTTTTCAAGTACTCAATGAGATAGCAGTAGTATTAAGTGATCTGAAGTTGTTTTTTGGAAGCAATAGGATGTGTGGTCGTGGATGACCTAGTTGGTATTCATGGATGGTTTGGTTCTTGTCTATAGATAGACAAGGGTGTGTTACGCGAGTGTGCTAATGTCAGTCAAGTTGTGACAAACTTGTGCTGGGGAGAAAATGTTCTTTGGTCTTTGATGTGCAGGTTGGTATGAAAACGATCATGGTCAGTGACAAGAATCGGGACTAGGATGGGGAAATCTGAGATCCAGGCGATTGAGGATGTCACGCGAGGTGGTCAGGCTCATGCTGGAGTGAGATCAAAGGTGGTGATTCATGGAGAGGCTACAGGCGGTGTGGTCCAGTAAGCTTCAACACGAGAGGTGATGATGCGTGAAGAAGATATGGGAGGTGTGGTTCCGGAGGCTTCAACATGTGGGATGGTGCGTGATGAAGATATATGAGGTGTTGTCCTGGAAACTTTGTTGCGTGTTGAGTTAGGAGTTGTGCATGGAGTCCATAATTCAGAAGAGATAGAGTTTGGTTAAAAACCCATATTCAGAAGGGTTTCAGGTCCCTTGGTTTCTGAAGAGACAGAATTGTGTTCGTGTTTGAGGTAAACACGGTTTAGAGCTCTAGCATATAAAAATAGGGTAGGCTAAGGGTTTTAGCCAGGACTTTGAGTGACTTTGCGAGGCTTTTTGTGCTATGGCTTTTAGGGTGCTTTGCAGCCAAAAACATGATTCAGATATAATAGATCGGATCTATTCCAAGGAAGGAAATCGCCTCGACGTTATCTCGTGGTCTCAATCAAAGCACGGCAAGTTGTTCTAAGCATCACTTTTCTGAGTCTGCATCGCTATGCTATCGCATCACGTGATCTATGAGTACAGCGTTGTCCTCGGCTTGTTCTCATTTGAGCAGCTGAAGCTTTCGAGCGAAGGGAGATTCCGACTACGTGTAAAGGTGGTCGAAGTGAGCGGTCGACGTGTTCTAGTGGTCAGAGCGCTAGAGCTGTCGAAGTAGTCGAAGTAGTCGAGTGGTCGAGGAGCGGTCAGAACCTCCATCAAGCCCATGCACATGGTCGAGCGTCTTGCAGTCGAATTCTATCTCTATATAAGTTAGATTGGTTTGATATTTGTTTTCAAGTGCCACAAAGTGGCGACAATCATTCACCCCCTTTGATTACTATCTTCGATCCTATAAACTGGTAAGTGAGAGAAGATTCAGTGGAGCGGTAGGGCGACACGAATAACTACAATCATCCTGAGTCCATTTGAAGATAGGTGGTGTTCATTTTGGCTGCAATTGATAACTTTTGACTAAAAATGGTAATAGTGGAAAGAAGTGACTTTTAGAATGAGGACGTGAGCAGTGGAAAAAGATACAGGAAGACGTGTGTAAGACAGGAGTAAGAGGAGTAGTGCGCGATATACCTGTGAGCCCTATGTTATCCTGGAAGCGAGACATGAGCAAAAGGAGTAGAAAAGCCGATTCGAAAAGCCTAGTATCTATATTAGCTTCTGTCTTCTCAAGCAAAAACCAAATACGAAACACCCCATAGAAGAACCATGGTAGTTGCTCACTCCCTGTAACTGTAAGTGTACGTCTTTTTTGTTACTTTAATGCCATCATTTTATACACATAAAAATATTAGTACATCATAGAACTCGCAATATTATTGATGTGTTATCCATTACAAATCTAATAGTAACATTTATTTAGTTATTTTATTTTCATATGACCTATCTAGATTTGTTTACACTTTACACGTATTACCAAGCCGCACATGTGCTCCAGATGCAAACCACCCAAAAGACACGTTGAAGTCTCCTTAGAAGATTAAAAACAACAGTACATTGCATGTCTAACACGGAGGAAGTGCCCCTCAAAAAAAAAAAGACGGAGGAAGTGAGGCGGAAGAATAACATATTTCATGGCCGTGGCCGATGGTTGCATCGTTCGCTTTTCCTCGCCCTCGGAGAGACTTCCAAGGGAATCGCAAACGGGAGCAACTTCCATCTGGCCAAGTTGACCTGCATTCTAACCCAGCAGTACCCCTCGCATGATAGCCAAACACAGCCTAAACTACTGCACTACTGGCCCTGTTCTTTCTACTTTATAACTTTTTTCAAACAAATAAATAAGATAATATCTACATTATTTTTTGAAAACGGCTTATCAACTTATTATCATTTAATTCCAGTGGCGGACCCAGGATTTTATCAAAGGGTATGCCGCACCAAAATTTTTATATGCAATTCGGTAAAACAATTTGCCAATTCGGTAAATAATATATACTATTTCATCTAATCATTTGTACTTATTTTAAAACATAAAAATAATTTCTTTTACCTTTTTATCTGCACCGCTGCTTGCCTCGGTTGAATCAGTAAGTGTTCAACCGTTCAACTCACCGGTTAAATCATCGCCTCATCGGTCAGGCCGTAAAACCACTCAGTCTCGGGCGTTGCTTTGGGCCCTCGGCCATTCACCTAGCTCTTCGCTCTCATCTCTCTCTGCTCCCTGGTGCTTGCCGACTGCTCTCGTCTCTCTCTACTCCTTGGCGCTCGCCGTGCTCTGACTGCTCCCTGCTCGCCTGCGGAGGGCGGAGGCCAGGGGCGAGGGTGGAGGTCGGAGCGCGGAGCGGCGGAGGGAAGAGGCGAGGGCGGAGCGCAGAGCGGCGGAGGCGCAGCCGCGCGGGTCCACGACCACGAGCGGTGAAGCGCGGAGCGGCCGGTGGTGGAGGCGCGCGCAGGCAAGGCGGCGGCCGGTGGTGGGGTGCGCGCAGGAGAGGGAAGTCAGATCTGATTTGGGCGGCTGGGGCTAGGGGTTGGGAATTAGGGTTTTCACTCTTGGTCTTGGTTATCTGGTGAATGGCTCATGGATCAATGGATGCCCTGCTGATTTGATGGGCTGTTGATGGGCTGAATTGTTGTCCACCCCTGGTATGCGCGCGTCGTGCCGGCCAGGAGAAATCGCAATTAGTTAAACCGTTGTACAATCACCATCACGAGCCCGCCGCGCTTGAGCAAATCCTTGTAATCTCGTCACGTTTCCACGGTGCGCGCGGCCCCAGGATATGCCGTGGCCCACCCGGCATACCCTGTGGGTCCGCCCCTGTTTAATTCGTTCACACAAACGCTTGTGTTAGAACAAAAACTATCAGCTGCAGCTGAAAAAAAACCGCACCCATTAACGTCGCTAATTTCTTTGATAGCCATTTGGCATCCATGGATCGGATGACCTAGCCCGACACGAAAGGACTCAAGGAGCCGTGTCCAAGTTCACCGTCTACCTACCATGGTTATCAGGACCTGTATCATCAGTTGGTGCAACAAAAATACACCACTCATGTTTATGTCGGAAATAAGAGCTAAATCAATTTATCGCAATGTAACTCCAACATAACTATAGCAGATAGGCAAACAAAATTCATGGTGAGATCAATTACTCAGATCGCGCAACGGGGGTTGAATCTCTTATTGAACCAGTGATTCAGTGGGTAATACATAAATTACAATTATTATTATATAAAAGGCAGGGTATTATTTCCGCTGTTTTCAACATGCACACCTGCACAAGCAGCAAGTCCCTGCCCTTACTCCCCAATGCCTAGAAAGGAAGAAGAGCAAAGGAAAGAGAAGAGATGTTGCATCCCCATTACAGTCAGTTTGGTAAGCTTTGTCCACTGCAGGTCACCTGTACAACTACAACAAAGGGATCAAGGGACATCATTCGCGGAACCGAGTGTCAGGTAGTGTGTGTATCTTGTGTGTGTGTATGGTAGGGATATATAAGAATAGTTACCCATTTTTTTTCATGGGGCAAATGGGCGTCGGGGGGCAAGCAAGAATTTTGTACTGCCTGAATGTGATACATGATGAAGCACCGGTGTGTGGAAGCTCAAAGCAGCGGCAAAAGGATGGATGAGGACCTGTACAGCTTCAGCTCTTTAAATGTGTTGGGAGATAATTACTGAAGAGTCAAGAATGGGAGGCAGCATGAAGAAAGGTTGAGGAGGGCCTATGATGCCTCTCTCTCGGTACTTCCATCGCCAGAGGGTATTTGTTGGGAATCAGATCGGGGAATCCGGTGAGACCTTCCAGAACCTCCATCAAGCAATCTTTCGGAATGCCCTAGTGAGGGTGCCAACTGATAGTGCATAGTTGGCACATCACCTGTCCGTGAGGTTGCAGTTCCATACATAAGGGTTCTCATAGGATGGTCAAATTTGCAATTAGGACCAAACTTGCAGATGCCATAACGAGAATAAAAGGTGCATATAGGCTCTCCCTGTTAGCAGTAAAAAGAGAGGTTTGAGTAACATCATCCAGAAGACGTAACATATTTGCATAGTATCCACCTACAGATAACTTAAATGCTAAAAAGTTATTGGATAGTATTCATAGCCATTGACCACAAAAATATAAATAAAGAACTAGAAATCCAGAAACAACATGTACTCGTCAATGCCTAAGCTTGATAAACAGAATTAGCAAGTGAACTAGTAAAACTAGTATCAAAGAAATTTTCAACAAATTGGTACTATTACACTAGGAGGGAAATGTACCAAAGCAGTCCTTAAACAATGAATTTAGACTCATTTATGATCTCCAATTTTCAACCCAAACAACTCCAGCTTTAAATTTGTCAACAAAAAAAAAAAGATAGTAGTTAAATTGAGCCAAATGAAAGTTGGAGAGCTAGCTGAGTTCTACCTATTTGCAGGATGATGGGCTCAAATAAATCTGATCCTAGATATTAGAGAGATCTTAGATATTTTTTCCTATTAAAAAAAGACACACGGAGGACTTTTTGCTGCATGTCACTTCTGGCTAAGTTTTTATATCCACTGGATCCTTGGTTAGCTATCACTAGTTCATCGCTAATGTCAGTAAAATAGCTTAGAAGGTTCATCTAATATACACGTCGCTGCTAGGAACAATGGAGAGTACTATATATGAAAATAAAATTTGTTTTGCATCTCTACTTTCGTTATTGCACCTTGAACTCATTTTAGACCACATGAAAGCAACCAATCTTGAGGTTAGACAGCACCATTTCACATTGTAACTCCTACCCTGGTAAACTTTCCCAAACACTTGGGTCCAAGAGATGGTCATCTGAGATCAGTTCTAGCATTTCATTTACCCAAGTTACTACCCTACAAGGACAGGAAGCGCGATAGCATAATATACAGGAAAATTTGCATGGAAAATCCTATAAATAAAGTGTCTTTGGTAAACTCTGCTGAATGCATATCAACTTTGGAAGAGAAAAAAACTTACCGGGCGTAGTGGCAGGCCTAATTCACTCAATGCACAGTTTGGATCAGGAATCAGACGCTCCTTAGGGTGATGAAACTTGCAAACGGCCCCAAACTTACAGTCTCCAGTTTTCATATAGAATTGACACTCTGGTTGGTCAGGTCTCTCAGGAAATACATTCTCCCCTTGTACCGCATAAACTCCGACTGGAACAGAGCCTGGTTGGTATGACGGAAACATTCCATGATCGCCCATACCAGTTGTTTCACTCTGACGTGAGCCATAGTATTGAGTTGTTCCAGGTGTTCGTTGCTGGTCGTCCGGAGAAGAGCCCATTTGTGCCTAAGAAAGCATAATTGCATAAAAAATACCGATCATCTATGGGTTTCACATGAGGAATAAAAAATGACTTCCAAGTAACAATGCAGTTAAAATACAGGCAACCAAAACAGTGTTGCACATGGCATTGATTTGCTTTTGATCATAACATTCATGAGAAGTGTTGGTGGAGTAACTGGTTCTCAATTCAAGATATATGTGTCCAGGAATTGAAATAAGCATTCTCCAGTCTTGCAGCCATTTGAAAGTAATGGGGTGTTTTTGTGTGTGTGTGTGGGGTGCTTAGTCAGATTGACAACAACATCTAATTACACCACCTGTACCTTACATAGATATATAGACACTACACTAGCATAAAAATTAATTGAAGGCATGAAGGCAACATTGAACGAGCTCCTAACACTGACAGAACTAAATGGGTTTCTATCAACTACTGCTGGAAAAGCAGAAAAATTCCCAGGTGAAGTGTTTATCTAAACAAAGAAAATGTGAACATATGCAAAAAAAAAAAAGTGAGGAAGATGGGGCAAAATCTAATCAGTTTTTGTTATGATGCAAATACTGAAGGTAATCAGGTTATAGATCTAAGTATCTGCCGTTGTTTCTGCAAAAATAGAATTGCAGATTTCTTACAGGGTTCGATTTGAGTTTATGCCTCAAGTATTGAACATACTTAATTACTTGACATGAACTTGCCCTCCTCCCTCTCTCACGTAATAAACACATACAGAATTCAAAATGATAGACAAGTGGTAGAGCAACAACAAGCATACATATAGAATTCTAGATTGATAATGGAAGCAATATTACAATACATCATGCCAGACATGACAATCCATATTGAATAGAAGCAATGATGATTATCGATGCTGACCTATAGTGCCAGTAGTTAACATTCATGGGTAACATAAATTTGTTAAGAGTGGTGGGCACATGCTTGAAGTAGTTTAGCATGTGTGTTAGGTAAGGAAGGATGAAGATGGGGCACAAAATAGTAAGTTAGTAAACAGTGCACATTGGAGGGTCTGTTGGCAGAGGGAGAGGAACAGAAAATATACACAAGCAAACTTATTAATTGGTTCCTAGGTAGCATAAAACATATAAGTTCATTGCTTCTCATGCAGAAAGGGGTCAACTAAAACACAAGGATAGTATGCTCCATGAAGAATACGGGGCACCATTTTAGTGTGTGATTAGCATACAACAGTAAAACCCTGCATCTCCATGCTGCTATAAGTATCAGCATAACGTAAGATAGAGAATAACCGTGTACAGGTTTTCCAATAAAATGATGCTATTAAAGTACAAAGAGTGAGCAAAGGTACGAGAACATACAGCATAAGTATTCCACCCTGGAATTTGAACAAGGCCCTGGGGAACAATCACTTGTGCATAGCCTGAATGACCAGGCCACCGAGGACTTGCAATAAATGATGTAGATCTTGACAAGGTCCAGTTTGTTACAGCCCCAGGATAAGAGTGTTGACCAGGTGAGGTTGCAGACTGTCCAGGTGAATAAATAGAGCCACGTACAGCAACCATTGTATTAGAGGGCTGCGGATGATGAAACTTACATGTGCTTGCAAATTTGCACTGCCCTGTTCTTAAATAATAAGCACATTCCTTCTCATTCTGCAGTAATAAACTACAAGTAAATGAAAGCTAACCATGCAGACAAGCTAAGAGATATAGAACAGTTATGGTTAAATAACAAGCAATCAAGCGACAACTAATATTATAGAATTTAGGAACAAACCGGACGTAGTGGGTAGCCTAGAACATTCAACTGTACATGGGTTGCAATTGCAGCCTTCTCTCTGGGGTGATGGAACTTGCATGTTGCTCCAAACTTGCATGTTCCAGTCTTCAGGTAGTACTGCAAAAGAATGGAGGATATGCAAAAAATGAAAGCACAATTTAGTACAAAGTAGTAGTCTAAGTACATAAAAGGGTGGGGGACATAACAAGCTTTATTATTGAAGTTCATTCCTTGCTCAAAGGAACCAAAGGTTAGTAGAAAGATGTACTCAGTACTCACAGCAAAATGCGTGGGCAGCTAGATTAATTATGGACTAGAATTCCTCCAAAAGGAATTATGGATTAGGAATTGGAGGTGCTAAAGCAGTAAAGCACCAGACAACATACAGAAGCTTGATCCAAAAATAATTTTCATACAGCTAAGCTGAACCAAATTTGCAATGGACAAGTGAGTCAACAACAGGAAAAGATAGTCATCTTTTCAGTTGGCACCAATTATGCGAATTTGATTTTTCCAAACTATATCTACAAGCACTGACATGGACTTGGTAAAAAAAAACTTGAATAGAATAAAAATAATTATGTCGATTGTCGCCCTTGACAGAGCATGCAAATTATTACATTATTTAGCAAAACGTCTAGGTCAATTCTTCTAGATACATCTACAGTCAAAGGAACAATTATAACTCTTGCACTGGAACATGGTAGTTTGACTCTGTGAAAAGAAAACATCGACATTAAGTGTTATTGTTCACACAGTTAATTCTTTTTAATGTTATTTTCTGTTAACTGAGAAAATAATACAAGCAAAATGTCTTCCTGCATGCCACAAAAGAATTGTTGAGGAACAGCATTGAAATGGAACACACATAAAATTCTGACTGAAAAATAACAATGTTTTAAACAGCTGAACTTTCAAGTTTAACATAGAACTAGATCAAAAACCTCAATTCTCAACCAATGGATGATAAGTAATATACAATTGATGTGAACATAAAAAATATTTGGATTTTGGAAGCAGGCTAATGTTAACTGTCAATCATACATCACATGGTCAAAAATCAAATGAAGACAACATGATTTAGGGAGTCAATAAAAGATTGAATGCCCACTTGACACTCAGGTTGACCAACTCTATAAGGATATTCTCCTTTCATCCTTGCAGCAGCAACAGCCTATAATTCAAACAAAATAACTTAAGTCAAGACCAAAATGAGCATCGAGCAGAAAAAGGAGACAAATCCCTGTGCTCTAACATTGGAATGAAAGGTATAGCAAATTTGTCATATAATTTAATATTGCTTTGTAAGGGATATAATCATGGAGAGAAAAAAAAAAAGAAACATCACCTATTTTTTCTTTAGCAGGAAATTAATAGGGAAAGCCCTACCTAGTGTACTTTGTATAATAGATAGTATAAGTACAGAGCATAGAAGTATGACAGCTTAAATGCATTATGCATCAAATCAGAATTATATCATCTTGACTATAGGAAGTGCTCTTTTGAGCAACAAGTCAAATGCACAGAGTGAGCTAGTTAAAATGAGTGCACAGATAACTATCAAACAGCTAATGAACTAGTTAAATGAATGACAAAAGAACCCAAGTTCCTAAAAAAACTAACGAGGAAGCTGCAACAAACAACTGGCTCGCCACGTGAGCTTTAGAACCATATTTCGACTTTCTACATCAGTACATCTTGCCATCCAACATTGTGGCTCGCCACTTGAGCTTTAGAACCATTTTTCAACTTTCAACATCAGTACATCTTGCCATCCAACATTGTCTTGCAAGTTTCAGATCAACATCATTACGGAAAATGACACAGATTTTACAGAAGTAATTGACTGATCAAACTAGGTTGTCTCTTTTTAACTCGTTTTCTGTGACACATGGAATGGCAGATCTTAACCCCAAAGTTCATCCACTAAGAAAAAGAAAATAAAAAAGAGAAGGAAAAATTAAACAGGTTTGTTCAGATCTATATGGATTGTGAAATATCAGTCTGACATAGATCTATATGGATTGTGAAATATCAGTGTGACATCCAGGACCCAGTTCTCATGCTTTATTTTATTGAAATCAACATGGATTCTAGCTAGTTTCCACTTTCCAGTGTGTCACAAAAAACCATCAAACTTCTGTTGAAACAATCCATTGCATTACATCCAAAGTTCCCTGTTACAAGCGATTATAAGGAAGAAAGAATTAACTGCTACTTCAGACCAAGACAATGACGCTTAATCAGATGTCCGAATCAACTAATCATACTTTACAACTGCTCAACAGATGCTATGCAGAGATGGCTTGTCTGGCCTGGTTTGGTATTCTTCAATAAGCTATCTTGAGGATTTCTAGCCCCCGAAAGCTCACCAGTTGGCTTAGGAGCAAAACATACGCTGTTTGGCTTCTACTCCATGACATTCTTAGATCCTTATCGTATAGCTAATAATATAGCTGGTAAACACTTTCAAGCCAAATCCACCACCTCAATTGACTAAAATGAACTATTTAGTTTCTTCCAAACTTGGTAGAAAACAAAGTGATGAAGTTGAAGGAACCCCAAAAGCTCTTCTAAGCAAAACATTATCCGCACCAAGAATTTAAACTTTCGCAGGAGCTCCTTTCAGTAGCGTCAAATGGGAAGTCTACATGCAAGAAATGCCAAAAGGGCCAGAGGAGGACATGGAAAGTAATGATAACACAAAATCTGAGAAAATAGATTTTCAAAGTCTTTTGTATGATAATGTAATGACAACAAATTGCAAATGATGAACCGTCAAGTTGCAACTTACCAGCTTCCTATTTGGGGGGTGATTGAATTTGCAGGTCATGCCAAACCTACAAAGTCCAGTCCTCATATAATAACTGCAGTCTGGCTCTCCTATACGCTCAGGGTAGGGCCCAGGTTCCAGAGACTCTCCTCCTAAAGTCATTTGCCACATTGCCTCTGCAATATCATTGAGAAACAATATTATCAATCGCTTTACATAATCACAATGAGGCCAAGACAGCATTCATGCTAGGATATTATACTAGAGACAACAAGCAATGTCTAATTCGTTATCTGTAATTCAGAATCTAATATCATGCTTGATGTTTGATCATCCACTAATTCCAACTGAGACCGAGTCATTTAGAAGAACGTGTCGAAAAGAACAGCAGCATGTACTAGAGTAGAAGCAAACAAAGCAACTCAGCATCGATACTTGCTGTAATTAATCCTAGTGTGTTGACATCCATTTCCAAACAGAATACGAAGGTCACATTATTTCATTAATTTTGTACAGAATCCCCTTCCAACAGTCAAGTTAGAATTGCACTGAGAATTATTTTTGAACATATCAATGCAACAAGACATGTTAGTTTTAAATTCTCACAAAAAAGGATGTGGTACCACATTGAAACAACTACTTCCAATTTATTAGTTTGGGTACCCACTATTTATACTGAAATGGAAAGAGGGTTACTGTGACAAGAAAAGAGCACACCAACAAACGAGGAGCAGCACAAAACAGACAAATAATAAATCTCACTAAAGATATTGGCTTCCCCACCAGAAGACAAGAAATATGTAACCAATTTCGCCAACTGCTAGACCAAAAAGAAAATATTTCCTCCTTTTCAGATAGAAAACCAAGACTTCTCCGTAACATTTCTAGACCCCACCCAACCTGGTTTAAGTTTTAACTAATTAGAGATGGGGCACAGATGGTAGAGAGCACTTCCCATTGCAAGAAAGCAACGCTGATTATAAAAATAATTGAGCCCACTCATACTCATAGCAAACATTAAAAAGGGCTGACGATGAGGCGTGGAACTACTAAGAGCATGTACATGTACATCCTTTAGCATCTAAAGTAGGTGCTAAGCTGTACATATCACCTCTCTCTCTCTCTCTCTCCACAATACCATTGTTAGCTACTTTTATTACAACCCTTAGCACCACCTATAGGTGCTAAACATTCAACTTTTTTGTGACATAACATCAGCTGCTAAGGTTTGCTTCGGTGCCATGCAATCCAGACTTAGCACCCACTCTCCCATCAGTTGGCATCGGTGCTAAGCAATTTCTCTCTCCTATAGCATTGCCTTAGGACCTGGGGATGCACATGCTCTAATGGGTGGCAAAACAAATTGCGCAAGCAAATTAAACCTAATCTCATCACTGTTCCAGGAACGGAAGAACCAAACTTCATTCTGATCAAGCACAAACAGCCATTCGTCCATTCCTCCCAATGCTTAAAGAAGAGGTAAATTACCACTACCACCACCTGCTAGGACAGCAGAAAAGGCAAGTTGTACTGCGAATCCTAGTGGGGGGAAAAGCAATTCCACCAAAGTTATCACCTTTATAACAAAAGTCAAGTACCACTCTGCTTGTCCCCTGACTCTCAAAATTGGAACTCTTAACCAAACGCATTCCATCACTCCCTTCTTTCCGAACTGAAGCTCGCAGTGAAGGTGAAGCACCTCTGACTCCAGCTATTTCCAGGAAACCCTCTTCCCCAGGATTCAGACAAATACTGGAGTGTATCAACTAACTCAAAAGTGTATCAACTAACTCAAAAGACACCGACGAGAAAACCACACAACAAAAACAATAATTCGCCATCCCCAACCTAGCGCGCGGGAACACGCCAGCATTGCTGCCACCGACACAAAAGAAACCAAACAGGAACATCTCGAATCAAGCCCCGGCTGTGAATGTCCAGGGCAGCGTGACACGCCCAACCCAACCCGATCGGAACCCCCTTCCACTCGAACCCTCACAGCAATGCCACACCACCACACACGCACACCACAGGGATCGTCGCAAACGCGGACCAAACCCTAAGGTCAGTACAACCCCAATTCCGCCCACCAAAATCGGCAACTCCCCCGCAACCAAGCCGCTCCCTAGCCACCCCCCGCTTCACGAGCCCCGACCCGCTTCGAAACCCCGCGGAGACCCGCCCTACCGCTCCCCGCGTCACCCCTACACCAAACCGCACACCCGCGACATTGCAACACCGACGCCGCGGCACCCCCTGCGCGGACACGGGCAGAGGAGACGAGGCGAAGCCCTAGGGCACGCGGCGCTCACCTTCGGTGGACCCGCGGTGGGGCCCGATCGCGACGCCGGCCGGGGAGGAGGAGGAGCCGCCCTCCCCGGCGCCGCCGCCGACCGCTCCCGCCGCCGCCGCCGCCATCACGGCCGCCCCGGCATCAGATCACAGGCGCGCGAGGGGGAGGAGAGCCCGGTGGGGGGAGGGAGGGAGAGGAGTGGAGCGGGGGTGAGGCGACGCGAGAGTAGTGGGGAGTTGGAGGAGCCAAGCGTCCGTCCCCCGGCAAGGACAGCCAGTCGTTTTGTTACCCGCGCCGCGCTCCGCCGCCCCGAACCGAAACCACCCGCGGCTGCAAAATCCCGGGCGCACCCCGCGCGTGCACACAGCAGTACGTCACATCTTGTGTAGTGTTCACAAAAGTCGGACTAGAGATAAAAAACGAATCAAATAGTATTCTTATCATATTTATCTTTGTAAATATTCTCAAATAAGATTATGACTTGAACATTATAATAAATACAAATTTGAATCGAATATCTACTAAATTCAGACAGATTCGAATATACTCATAATTTGTGTAGTATAAAGATATTAATGACATTTTGTCCTTGTACAGTCAACTTAGCCATTCTAATTCATTTTTTCACTTAAATAAATACGAATTCATATTGAATTAAAAAACTTATTCAACTAATTAGTCATATATAATAAAAATATGTATATTGCTTTTTCGAATACGAATAGTCAGAATAAAATAATATTCCAGATGATAAAAATTCATATCATATTTACATCCATATATTTTATGCTGAGAAAAATTATTAATCATATAGAAAATCTATATCGTATTCATATTCTATCGAATATGATTGCCAAATGATATAGACAATTTATATCTATTTTTCACTCCTGCCTCGGACTCTCTCCGTCTCTATGTACCACGTCAGGGAACACAAATGCTTTTTTTCTAATTAAAGGGTTGCTAAAAATTATTCTACAGAAAATTTCCATGCATTGAGGGTGTTTTTTTTGTTGGCGCATGTTGACTTGCTGGAATCGAGGAATTGTTTTGATGTGCTTGTGTCGAGGAATTGTTAGGTGGGTTTTTTTTACTGTGATTTATAGTTTTTAGCTTTAGTGTGAGCGTTTATATAAATAAACCGAGTATCGATAAGTTAATAATCCTTTTCGAAAAGATTGTTCTAATAGACTATTTTTGAAAAGACAATGAAGAAATTATCCCTTATTTGTTTGAGGAAAGTTATAAATTATAAGTCGAAAAGAATATGACCATTTTGTACTGCTTTTTTGTTTTGTGGTGTTTGGCTCGAGTAGAGCACTTTGAATAGGTGCATGCACATCATGATTGTGGTTCCACTAAGCTGTCTATTTTGACTATATTTTGCGCCACTATGGCTAAGTTATAACGAAATTACGCGTTAAGCTTTGTCTATGTGTTCAACCGCTACAATTATGCCTCTCCAACTGTGCTAGTGCAGGGCAAAATAAAGGAGTAATTTAACAGTAAATGGCATTTGTTTCTATGTTGTCATTATATGTGCCTCCACTTTGAAAGAAAATGTCATGACACAGCACCGGAGCCATCCATTGGAACTGAGATGTGGTATAGAGTTATTCGTCTGTTGCCGTTCTTACTCTCGTCTCGAGTATATAATGCATGTACAAGACACTAGTCATTTAAACTTAGCACCAAAAAATCGTACGATCAAATTCCATGAAATCCACAGATTAAAATAAATCGCTCGTTATGTAGTCGGTGGGAATCAAACTTTAGCCTTTTTAGCCAGAAACTTGATCTTCTCAGCTTTAGGGCGCGATCAATTTGGCTGATGAACAGTGCTAGAGGATTATTTGGCACTATTCATAAGTTTTGTCTTTTTCTGAAATTTTGACTTTTTGTTGAACTTTTTTGCCGGTTCTTTTTTTTCCCGTATTCGTTTGTATTATACATAATAGGCTAACATATTTTTTTATTTTTAATTTTTTTAAATTTAATTATGTAAAATAAGTCTCATACCATTCTGATCTTTTTTTCAAATTCTGATGTTTTCAACCATAAGCCACGGGCTTTTCAGCCATGTTGATCACAACCTTAATTTTACTACCAAAAAATAGTTTAAATTCATAAGAAAAAACGATGAGTCCCCCACCGACTGTACATCAAAAGGATGCTTAACTAACAAAGCAATACCATGTGCTAAGCCATCACCCTCACATGATGTGAAAACAATCATGAGTACGTGGGAATATATCGTTTTCCGATGATGTGTAGCTTGCTTAGCTAATAAAGTTAAGACTAAGACTTCCTTCTTGGATATTAATTTTTTAAAAATGTAACTACGTAGCTAGTGGATGAAATCCAGCCAGTGTTCGTCAGTTTTTGGAACCATGGTTTTAAAGAATATGGGTAGGCTTTTTTTACTACGGTCTGTGACTTATGAATGCGGTTTATATTTTTTTTTACGCTAGTGTGAGCGTTTATGTGAACGAACACGAGTATCAATAAATTGATAAATCACTTCAAAATAGCTGTCCCGATAAACCGCTTTGAAACAGAAGCAGAGAAATCATCTCATTTATTTATTCAAAAAAAATTATAAGTGAAAAAGAATTAAACCTATATACTTATCTCCCTATAATTGTTAACCCGTTACTTTGCAGAATTAGTTTGACATCGCATATATCCTAGCTAGACCTAAGTAAATAGGGCCAAGGGCGGAGACACGGGGGCTGGCAGGCCTGGCCCCTACCGATTATGAATGTGTTGCCCTATTGAGTACTAATAAGTGTATTAGGATTTGTTCTTTTTTGCTGCGGTTTGTGGTTTTTGGCTGCGGCTTGTGACTTTTGGGCTATTTGTATGAGAGATTACAGAATAACAGAAACTCACGTGCGGTTTTTATCAATATAAATGAAGTCAGTAAAGTATGTACTATAATTAACTAGTAGACTCTATCTTGAAAAAATACTCTGTTTAAAAGCTAGTTACTGTAGAAAAACCGAAAAGCAGCTTTTAGAAGCTGAAAAGAACAAGTCGTTAGATTAAGTTGCTAAGTACTTGCATATAAGGGACTTTTTAATGAAATCTGATGGTAACAATTCACATGACTCCAAGTCAATAAAGCCTTGAGCATGCGTACTGATACTTTAATCCATATATTTTTCATATTTAATTTTAATCTATATAGATAACGCCATTGATTAAACAAGAACATGACGTTTCGATTATCCGTATTGCTTTGTACATTCCCATGTCATGTCTTTTTCTTGAACCTGTTCTTTACGGCTTCTAAAATCGGTTTTTGACTTTTGCTACAATACTTAACTTTTAAACGGGTATTTTTTTTAAGACGGGGTCTACAAGTTAATTGTAGTACACGTTAAAACCCAACATCTGTATCAACCAAAATTGCAAGCGAGTATCTCTCTCCATAATCTCTGTCACAAACAGCTAAAATTCAAAAATTTCAGCCAAAAACTATAAGCCGCAACCATAGCAAACAGGCCCACAGTAACTTGAGTTGGGCTACAGCTGCAATCAACAGGCAAGAAGTCCATGTAATAACTTCGTGGCAAGGAACTAAAAGTGGATGATTAGGCGTAACGAAGGTATTGGCTTTCAAAAGGAATTTGCCATGAAGTTGATTTTCTTAATAGTTGTAGAGCTAAATTTAAGTTAATATATTTGTAGTTTGTTTGTTTTTTTGTATTGGGTCAACATATGTTCCTATGTTGTGTTGTCCATAATATGTTAGAAATTAAAAAACATGATTATGCTATAACATTTTTATGCCTTTGTTGTTTACTTGACCTCGGCCCTCCCTATGCCCAATTTTTCACTCCGCCCCTGAACAGAGCAATCAGGAGAACTCGTCCCAAGAAAGCATGGCTGGCTCAATCCGATCTTATCTAGTTTTTGAGTTGATGGCTCTGTTCTTGCTTTTCAACAGCTTTTAGTTTTTAGTTTATTTTAATAATTATTATTTATTAAACTAATAAGTCATAACAAAAAAACCATAAAGCACAGCACGAAAGAATATACCATATAGTCCTCACCAACTTGCGAGTTTTGCAAGAAATATAGGTCCATTCATATTAGCTTTTGAATAGTAACAACTTGTAGAGAGAGAAACACTTACGTGCAATTCTGACCAATATAAATGAAGACATTATAATGTGTACTGCAATTGACTAGTATATCTCACTTTGAAAAGATACCCTATTTAAAAGCTACGTACCGCAAAAAAAGTCATTCACTGTAGAAAAGGTAGTTTATAGAAGTCAATATGAATAGGACCATAATTCCCCCAGAATCCCGGTGACCAACACATGCCTAGAAGCAACCACGCTTTTTTGGCGCTGTTGGACTTGCTTACCTGCTTAAGAATGGGCATGCCCTCGGTTTGTTGAGGTTTGTGGCCAAAATATGTAGTTTTCTTTGCAGTAACCAAAATGTATATTTGGGGTGAGCTTTTTTAAGTTATGGTTTTGACTTTTGATTATGATTTTTGAATTATGGGTGCTCATGAAAGACAATACGAAAGGGAAAAAGTTATATATGATTTTGGTTGATACAGTTGAATTCGATACAGTATATACTATAATTTAACTGTAATTAAAAAATGTATTATTTAAAAGTAAATACTATAGCACACAGTCAAAAAAATCAAAGTCTAAACCCTCTTGAGCGCAGCCTAGTACATAGTTGATGCCTGGTGGGCCTTAGAAACACATCGGATGCCTCTTGCCAGCTCTGGTACCACTCAGTTGGGCTGAAATAAATTGACTTATAGCTGAAATTGCACTGTAGCTGGTTGAAATTACACTGTAGCTGATGGTGGCTTATTTGGCGTAATTAAATTTAAAAAAATTAAAAATAAAAAATAGGTTAGTCCATCATAGACAATGCAAACGAAAACGGGAAAAAAGAACAAGCAAAAAAGCTCAAAAAAACTAAAAAGTCATAAAAGACGAAATTTAGGAATAGTGAAAAATAAGCCAGAAGTTCCAGCTAAAATAAGCGGGACAGATTTCCCACGATCGAGTTGACGTTATGAGAAGATTGCTACTTTCACACAATATTGTAGTGAGAGAAATCAATACTACAAGCGAAAGCACGGTGCCAACCACTAAAGATCATACTTTCCCGCATGTACTATGATTCTATTCTCTTCGGTTGTGACTATAATAGATTTTAGGTGTAAAAGTCTGATAAATAATATTAGTCGATTGAAATCGAAGTTAGAAGATGGGTAAAAAGCCAAAAAAAAAAAAATGGGGCCATATGTCTGACTTTTCTTGTTTTGTAGCACCTTCTTTGCACAAGTGCACACGATTCCAAGGACATCAGTTTATCTGGTCTGATTGCTGTCGGTTAAATTGCACTTTTACGGCTATCATTATGTTCCCGAGATTTTTCTGCCGTTCAGCTCCCATTCTTGGTCCTATATGGATTGCTTTATTCTTAGTTGTTCTGACCTAACAAGGTGGCAATAATTCTGACTAGGTTCCCAACTTACGTAATGAGTGCGGTGCCTCGCGATTTAGCCATGTTATCCTAATTAATGGAATCACTGTGCTCCAGCTCACAAATAATAATAATTCGACCAGGTTCAGCGAGATGAAAAGGCTTGTCTGACCTAGTTTAATTGTAGGCCTAGTTCTTTTTAACTTATAATTTATACTACAGTAATTAGTTTCTAAACGAAGTATTTTTTAAAGTGAAGTCTACAAATTGATTATAGTAGGTATTATACCGACTTTAGCTATACTGTACAAAATCATATGTGAGTATCTCTCCGTACTCTCTCTCATGAATAACCGGAATTCAAAATTTTCAGTTATAAACCACATCCCAAAAAACGACCCCAAACCCAATAAACCAGATGAATACCAAAGGAGATTGAAGTACAGGAACCATGCTTGTAAGCAAGTTACATTAGATGTTTAGGGTTGTCATACAAATTACATTACTCAATTTATTCTGCTATGTTGCGTAAGCAAAAAAGAAAAACTTGTAGAGACATTGGGTGCATTCTTTTCGGTTATTGTTGATGAATTTTTTGTTCTAGCGCGAGCACTTGTGCGAATGAACTGATACCAATAAGCCATTTTGAAAAGGCTGTCCCAATAAGCCACTTCGAAATGACAGCGGAGAAGCTGTCTCATTTATTTGTTCAGGGAAAACTACAAGTCATAAATCATAAGCTGAAAAAAAAAACAAAGCCATTGCCCTAAAGGTATTTTTCGATTTATCTCTAAAATCAGGAGTTTTGTATCTTAGGACATTGAATAAAAAATGTATATCTTAGAAACTCTTTTAAAAGCCTTAGCAATATACTAAAATTTTATACCTTTAAGATTCCTATTGGTGTTAGTTTATCTTTAATAGACATGTTATATATGCACGTTGTAAATTGCCCTAGATTGTAGTCATGTAAAGACAACTTTTTGAGGCATTTTCTACTCTCCAGAGACACTTTTTAGGTATTTGATATATGTTACATATAAATATTTCATGATATCAATAAATAAATCGAGCCACGTGGTTGAGGTAGTTGGTGGAACATGTCTAAATTAAAAATAGTTCTCGTGAAACTAGCAGTTTCTGTACCAAAGAGAGTATCGTGTTTGCATACCACAAATTATACCGGCGAATTACAACAATGCATCATTTTGGTCATCATCGCATGTTTCTAATTGAACAATTCTTCGTTCAAAGCATCTTTAGGGGAAAAAGGTACTGCAATTAAAGCATACATTCGAAAACAGAGATTTTTTTGCAAGGATAAATAATGAAAATGATTTAAAATCTCAAACCATGAAACATCCATACAATACATGCACGAAAAGATGTACATATTGAACCATTGCAGCTCCGCTAATTTTAGAGCATATTTGAAACACCAAAATTTCATAGCATTTTCACACAAACACAGGTTAATTCCAAAGAAAATCCTGTTCCAAACGGAAACCAGAGAGGCCAACGTCAAATGCCCCGCTCCGCTTGCCACGTATTGTAGTCAAATGCGTAACTACTCACACAAATGGTATCGTAGTCATTTTTTTAAAAAAAATCTAGAACCTGGACGTCTGTTTTGCAAATCTAACCCCCCTTCCCAAGCTCGACACCCGCGATAGACGATATATGTCTTTTGCCACGTTGCAGGAGCTCAGTAGGTGCTATTGAACCACCAAAGATCGGCATCACCTACCAAGCCACAATTGCTCGATGGTAGGACACTGCCGGCCCCAAACTCGATAGGTAAATAGGTTTCATGATTAACACTAATTAAATATGATTAGCACTAAATAAGCATAAGCACGACATCCTGCTGAGCTAGGGGAGCTCCCTAGCTCGGTAAGTACCTGCCGAGCTCCTTTAGCTCGGTAGTTACCCATTGAGTTGAAGAAAGGGGCTAGATTTACAAAAATAGATAAACAGTGGCTAAATCTTAAAAAATAACTACAACACCATTTGTATGATGCAAAGAGGGAACCAGTGATGCACCTTAAAAGCCGTGGCCCCCCGCCATATGCACCTCGGACTCCACCGATGGGTGCGACTCTATTGCACTACAGTTGCCTTAGGCTCCGCTTCAAATGGTTTTAGTTTTTGAATTCTTAATTTCGTTTTTTTGTTTTTTGTTTTTTTCTTGTTCCTTTATATTGTCTACGATGATATAGTATTTTTTAATTTAATTACTTATAAAAAGCTATCAGATGCTATAATACAAAAAATCTAGAAGGTACAGCTTATAAGCTAGTTAGAGCATAACCTTACTTTGCTTGCTGGTTCTAAGCCCACCTCCTTTACTACGCTACACCTTCTCACCGATCACTACCTTTCATCCACCTTTCTCTCATATGCTTAGAACCTATCTATAGAAATGGAATTCAAAACTTTGGAATAGTTTTCGACGAGAGCCTCAAGTCCAGTTCAAGTAGTAGCTACGAGCCCCTCCCGCTTAGGCATAGAGCATATACAACGCAGACGTTTAGAGAGATGCTTAGCAATGAAAAACTAATTTTTCTTGCCGCATAAAATAGATAAGGTGTTTATTTTGAAGCATCGATGTTTAGCAGGTGTTTATGTGTATAACTATATATAATTAATAGATAATATAGCATCTAAGCACCCACAGAAGAGATGCTTACAGTAGAGAAAATAACTTTTACATAGATACTTAATAATGATGTAACTATATTTTTTCTCTTTAAATCATTACTATTATAAAAGAACAAGTTGGTGGTCATACGTCTATTCTTCTCTAACCGCTCTATTTCTTCAATTTCTCATCACTCTTCACTTTCCATCCAATCAAAGCAGCACTCTTCTATAACATAATTATTTATACATCTAATAAATTTTATTGTAAAATATGAATATATAACGAGTATTCATATTTAAATATCATGTACGCGCCCTAGACGCTAAGAAAGGACGTGGTTGTCGGCCGTCCCTTCCTTCCCGGGAAAAGGCTCTCTTGCATCTTTTGCTTCCCCCCACTATAGCATGGACCCACCACGCAGTGATCTAAATGGCTTCGCGAGAGGGTGACGTTTGAAAGCGGCGTCGGTTGGGCTAACAAAAGGACGGAGGCTAGAGCGCCACGTGGCTGCACGGGATAGGAGCGGCGCCGGGCCGGCTGACGGGGGTCGCTTCGCGTGCGCTTTTGGGCGCGGCGCGTGGGTGGGAGAGTGCGCGTGGCACCGACGCGCACGCGGTGGCACCCCGGGCCTGCAAAGGAGGCCGACAGGTGGGGTCAAGGGCGCTGGGCAGGTGGGACCGTTGAGGTGGGTGGGTTCTGTGCCGGTGAGTTTAGCGGACGGTGGCCCGATCGCTGCTGTCCTGATGATCGGTGGGGCCCACATGGATACGTGGGGCCCACCATTTCGAAGCGATCTATGGTGACGGCGACGTCAGCATCGGGCGCTGGAGGGGCTCGCACGCTCAGGTCAAAACAAATGAGACGCCGGTTAAATAAAACGGAGACATTCTTCTTGTTTGCATCGGTGACATCGGGATTCAAGACCTATGAGTTAGCATCTGTATTTATTATATTTTATTTGCATGTTATTTTTTTTGTCTACCTAGAGTAAGAGTGACTTTATTAAAACCAATCACCAAGAATATATCTTCTGGTTGTTCTCAAATGTGCCCATTCAGTTATAAAAGAATGTTATTTTAGACATCATTTTAAAACACAAATTTAATTACTAATTTCTATTATAATTGATTTATAAAATATAATAACATTATACATTTACAAATTTTGTAGATAAATATATACATACCATTTCATATTTTTTTAAATATTAGAAAACTAGCTGGCCAAACCTTTATGTAATCTTATCCCGTATGCACGCGCAAGTTCGTCTTTAGTAGAAAAGTACAACTTGTGCGATGTGACCTCCGAGATTCGTCCTTAACATCCGCAATTTCATGCGTCTACAAGTTGGTGATCATTTGGGTTTATTTTTAACGGTTTATGGTTGAAAAAACACTGTAACTAGCTGAAAAATACTGTAGCTGACAGAACCTTATTTAGCATAATTAAATTTTAAAAAAAATTTAAAAAATGTTAGCCCATTACGTATAATACAAACAAATACGGGAAAAAAACCGGCAAAAAAGCTCAACAAAAAGCCAAAAGTTCAGAAAAAAAATGAAATTTATGAATAGTGAAAAATAAGCCAGAAGTTAAAAGCTGAAGCCAAAACATCATCCCCTTAACACCCGCACATGTGTACTCCTCTGTTAATTGTGTGGGTATGTCTGCCACTGTACTTTCAAAAAATCCTTCGCAAATCGAGGACCATTTCTCTAACATCAATTTTTGTAATATTGACAATAGTTCACTAATTGGATCCAAAAAAATTAAGAGAGTGTTTGGATGTTGGGAATTAAACCAATTTTTAAATAAATCCAAAGATTCCATAAAAGATCTGAAGTGGAGGCGACTGTACTCGTGCTGGACCATTCACATAACCTCCAAATCGCTACGAGCGTGTGTATCGGAAAAAAAGGGTCCAGGGCAGACCCTAACCGGCCCAGATCAAAATGTAAAATCATACTGAACTAGGATCAGGTCCAAATCAGTAGGATTTAATAAGATAGTCTCGGCCTGTCTTCAAAGTTGTGAAGCCAAGTTGGCCCAGATGACGAGAGTATGCTGTCAGGACTGCATGTTGTGCCTACTCTTGTTCTACTCTTTGGGTGGGTTTTTTTAACTATAATTTATAGTTTAAAATTTTAAATTCTAACTGTTTATGAGAGACAGTATGTAGAAAAAATAGTCACATATTATTTTGGTCAGTATAGCTGAACCTAGTATAATTTTTACTACAATCTTTTTATTGACCCCACCTTAAAAATATACCATTTAAAGGATAGTTACTATAGTCCGTATAAGCCAAAGTTGATTAAAAGTCAAAACGAATCCACCCCTTATTCGTGTTAGAGTGTTTAATTGTTATACAATACAATACAATACAATACAATATAATACAATACAATCTCAACCCAAAAATGTTGAGATTGTTTAATTGTTTTTAGTGATCCATTTCAAGAAGTCGAGATTGTGTGGATGTTCAATCTTCCACTCAGGGCATTACACATTCACCCAAAAATTTACACTAAAAACCTAGAAGTGACAAAACAAATTACAAACCCACCTCTGGACTAGTTGTTAGACAACCATGCCTGCTACCCTTTTTCTTCCCCGTTTCTCCCACACCTCCCTTTCGCTTTCCCTATCTCCTCCCTGTCCATCTCACAATTCTGTCGTCGCTACCCTGAGTGGAAGACTAAACACCCATACAAGAGGAGTGTTTCTATGCTTTCCTCAATAGTGATTTGTGTAATTTTTAAAGCATGATAAATGATAGATAGATGCTATTTACCTCTTCATTTACTTTGAGATTAGTGCTACTTTTGTTAGAGAGAAAAACACATAACACCGTTTGTATATAAATTAGGAACACATGGGAGCTGAAGTAAAAAAAATTTGGGTCTGAAATGCAAATATTGTTGGGAGCCCATTGAAGCTTGAAAATGCTTATGTCTAGGTCGAGCATACTTTTTTCTCGTACCACTGTCTTACGGTGAGTTGCAGTGTACATGCTCTTATTCATGTATATAGAAAACTGGCAAAGCATGTCGTGACGTAGATGGGCCACTGCTAGCTTAAAAACTAACTACTGACATACCTATAACTCACTGGACGGGCATTGGTTGGTTAAATACTTTTTACTTTTCGTATAACATAATTTGAACTAACAATGGCTTTCTCCTCCAAATTTGAAAGACAAGCAATAACCATATTTAAAGACAAGCAATGGTAGAGATATCATAACAATAACCAAAATTCGAAAGACAAGCTGTTTCCCTAAAAAAATTTGAAAAGACAACCCATATAATCAAATATTCAATATTCACAGGGGTCTTGCCATGTAGGCCATGCTGCCATGATCCATTTATTTCTCATCACAAATTTGTAGTCCGCCTGTGCTACTAATGCCTTATTTTTGTCTTTGACTTTTGGCTTCTCTAAAAATTAAAAAGTTAAACATCAAAACGGGATAACCTTTTGAAGCGAATTCTTCAAATGACTTCTCGAGCTTAAAATCATATATGCTATTCCAGTATTCCCATTGGTATTTCAGTCGTCCACTGCTATATCAAAAAATATAGATAAAAGTTATCAGCTGTAACAAAAAAAAACACCCCTAAAGCGGGGCATGTTTCTATCTCCTCAGTTGTTTAGTACTTTGCCGAGTAATTAATTTCCATTTTTTGCTTTCCATGACCGCTGGCATACGATGTGGCAGGCAGCGTAGCTCGTCTCCTTTGTTGACGCTGCAGGATAGGACATACGGGACCGGCGTGACTAGGAAGGAATTAGAATGAAAATGGTTGGGCTTTATCGTTTCACTGTACATATAATAATATATATAATTTTTAAATAATATTATACTTAATATTATATATCTGATAATTTTTAGTATTAATACGTCAATATAACCAATGGCAGTGTATGATAATAAAGAAATAATAATCGAAATGCTTACCAAAATAAAGAAACTCGATAATAATATTTGTTAGTTGCAGCAAATTGAAAAAACTAAGAATGAAATTATAGATTTGGTTCACATTGGTAAAATACATCATCTGACCTCAATGGCCTGTTAAAAGAGAGCAAAATTATTTAAAATTATCAAGTAAAAAGTAGAATGATCAAATATAAGTTAATGCATTACCTTTTAGTATTTATGTTCTTTCAAGTTCATAAAGCGATGAACCACAACATCATTAGTAATTTTCATCAATTATTATTTCTTCACATAGTAAATAAGTACTTTATGAAATCATCACCAATTAATTGAAAAAGTCAATTAGATATTTGTATGTTCAATGGTTCAAAAACAATATAATAAAAAATACATCCAATAGCTTACTTACTTGACATTGTGGTTAAATATTATAATTTTGCCTCTGATTTATAATGCGCTAGATCGATATTCCAAAAATCAAAATTAAAACCCTAAGCCTTAACTCAACAATTCGACAAAAATCAATCAACAATCATCATATTGAAACCCTAACTCACAAATTTAGCCCCTATTCTTGAAATAAATCGAAAGAATTGAGAGAAATTTAGAACAAAATACATACTAATTAGGTGGACCTATGCTTCCTTCGGCCAGCGAGGATGCGAGGCAATAGGGACTAGGTGGCGTCACAGTAAGATGGCAGGCGAGGGCAGTCGGTGGCACTGATTTCTCCCGTTCTCCAACAACCGATTGTTGTCTGGTTGGGTACGGTTGTGCAGTGGACGTGGTGCTCATCCCCTGGCCGAACATGTAAGACAAATAAACGTTGATGCTTGCTGTGAGGTGACATGCTTTTGGGTCAATAAAATGGACGCTGTGGCCTATTGTGGTTCTCTCTCTTAGGCTGGCTTAAGAGCTAGCTTGGCCTACTGTAGTTGTCTCATGGGCTGAGGGAAGTGAGGCTCCTCGTGGACTATTGGTAGTTACTGAGAATTTGGGCTGCTAGTGCTCCCTTCATTGGGCTTCAAAAGAAGAACCAGGTGCACTAAATTTAGGCTAGGGGGTTCACACAGGGACTGGAGGCGCTAATTCCTACTAAAAGTTTTTTGGACTTGGTGTCTTGTGACACCGAGACGGGTGTGACGAAGAGAGTAATGGAGAGAGAGAGAGAGAGGAAGGGAGGACGTTGTGAGGTTGCTTTGAGATTTCTAATTCCACATATCTAACACAAAGTAAAGATCCTTTGTCAGATGATGTTAGATGAAGGAAGGACCTTGGGTCCTGTAAATTTTTTCTCTTAGCACACCTCGCCCCTTCAATCATTGATGTTTCCTAGTCTTTTTGGCACTGTAGGTTGAAGTGGCGGACTTAGGATTTTTAGAATAGATGTTAACAAATTTAAAGCTAGGTTGCTTAGATACATCGATACCACGACATACCGTTTTCCCAAAATACTGATACAACGATACATGTATATAGATATAATAAAATACAAAAATATAGAAATTAATGATTTCTTATGAGAAAATGGGTGACATAAGGTGAGCATAATGATATAAATTAAACAATAAATTATAGGATTAATGATAGTTACATACCTTGCTGCTATTGCCTTTTTTGCTCTTTTTCTTGCCAGCAAGAACCACCCATCTTAGAGGAAGCTGAATGTTCTTTCTATGGAGCAAAACATACAAAAAATTAGCATATAAACATATGTAACAATGATCTAACTAACTGCCTATTATCCAAAGCAAAGATTGTATTTTTACACAACATCTATTAGAAAGAACGAAGAAAGCAGATGCTAGACTCTATAAAGAACCGAAGTCGGAATAGAGGAGAGTAGAGCATAGTGGAGTAAGAAATAAAATAAGTAGAGTGGGGTGGAGCACACCTAAATCTAGAGAGAGGACGATGACGATGAGTTGGAGGTGCTGCTCCGTTCCCGATGCTGCGCTCTTTCTCGGCCACCGCGCTTCTCCCTTCCCACTGCTCGCTCCTTACCTCCCTGTTCGCTGTGTCACCGTCTGCTTGCCCGCGACTGCTCGCCCGTGCTGCCGCACGCTCGCCTTACACCCTGCGTTGCCTCACGCATAATTTCCATCACGGCGCCACATCCACTGACAGTTGCTCGCCTTCGTAGCCTATGCCCATCGGGCGTCGCTCACCTCGGTAGCCTGTGCCTCAGCTAGCTCGCCACTCGAAGGCCAAAGTTGCCTCACACAGACAACCATAGGATAAGAGAGAGAACAGAGGTTAAGATTTTATTTGTATCTTTACCTCTTTGGGCATGTATGAGCAGGGCTGAGGTGGGAAGAAAAATAGACATAATGTGTTACATGGGCCGCATGCACGATACGGGGAGTACGGGTTGAATTCATTTGTGGACACAAATATATAGTTTTAGCCTAATTAATAGTATATACAACAAATATATCTATTATATACTTGATAGTTTGCAAAAAAAAAAATAGATGTTCAGCTGAACAACTATGACCTACTGTAGGTTCGCCCCTGGTAGCTAGGTTGCACCATGCACAAGCACCATCGCCATCCTCCTATTCACTGCCTGCTGGCTATTGCATGCCCCTCCATTTTTTTGCTGTGGTACTGCTACAGACTCCAACAAAGCAACAACAAGGCAGGGGTGTTTTTATTGGCTTTTGTTGATAGTTTTTTACTGTGGCTGATAGTTTTTGGTTGAAAAGAAATAGTAGTGATTGAAAGACTTTAGAAGGAGGGGGCGAGTGGTGCAAAAAATGATAAAGAGACGCGTGCGCGAGACGAAGGGGTACGTGATGGGTCTATGACCTCTTAACTTATTCTCGGAGTGAGAGAAGTATAGAAGCCGTTTTGAAAAGTCAGATATCATTACTATTATAAAAAAACGAGTTGGTGGTTATACGTTTATTCTCCTCCAACTGCTCTATTCTCTCAACTTCTCACCATTCTTCACTTTTTAACTAATGAGAATAACTCTCTTCGATAACATGATTATCTATACATTCAATGAATTCTATTATAACGTATAGATATGTAACTAGTTCATAGAAACTTTTGACTTCTTTTAAGAAGTCAATACGGCAATGCGGAAGGCCTTTCATCTTCTTTCGAGTAGTCCATCTCTGCGGCTACGCTTCACTTTTCGACCGGCATGTCATGACCTCCAAATATCACGACAACGTTTGTCTTAATGGCTGCCTGTCATATTGTAGAGCCTGTTGGTAGATTATGAGTGGTATGAAGAGTGTTTTTTGGGTTACGGCTGATAGATTTTATATGTGTTTTTTGATATAATAGTAGACGGTGGAAATACTGACACGGATGATGCACATGGTTTTGAACTCGGAAAGCCGTTTAGAGAATTCGCTTCAAAAGACTGCCCTGTTTTGACGTTGGGCTTTTAGATATCCGGAGAAGCTAAAAGTCAAAAACTAAAAAAACACGGCTTTAAATAACTAAAAATTAATTTGTGTTTCTTGCTATTCACGCAGAACAGCATGACCTCTTTCTAAGTTGTCCCTTTGCTTTGGTTTGCTCGGTTGCTATGTTGTTTCCTCCTGCTACATAGTCCTATGTGCACCACAATAGTTATGGACCATATGATCGCATATCTTTTGCACCTTCATATAAATTCAATCATGTTTCCCTGTGTTACGGTCCTGATGATACAATAGGTACTGAGAGAGAAGAATGGAATTTAGATTAGGAATAGCATGGAGTTCGGGTAGAACAGCAAGAAATCAGACGGATTGAGGAAGAACAGAGGGGAAGGCACATGATACAGAGGGCATACGCCTGGTTCTGGTCTGTTCACTCCCTCCTCTTGGTCACCGGTTGAGCTTACCTCCTCTTGCACGTCTCCAGCGAAACCCATCTCGGTTTAGCGGCCCACTAGCTTTCACAATGTATAACCCAAAGTACAATTAAAATACTTAGCTCTTTTCAAGCTTACTTCGTGTTGTGCTTCACTCTGCTGCTTGTGTCTGACCAATGCATCACTTGGAGTAGAACTCGTGGCCGTGACATCCACACATTGCGAAACATACTCAGGAGTGTCTGAAGTGAGTGTATGTGTGGGTTTTTGTTGGGAACTAGATGTCTTCCACAAGAAATAGAAAAATCTCATGTTGTCAGTTTTATTTACACCTCCTGTATGCTCTCACATAATTGTATCTCTTCTTTTCCATCTTCCGCCATACTTAAGCTTGCAACTTCGTTTCATTTTTTCCCTGCAGCACGAGAAGTTGACGCAAAATGAAATCTTTTAAGTTTTTTCATTGATTACATCGGCCAAATCATAGTGCAAATTGCCTCTTGCAAAAAAAAAAAAAGCAAATTGCCTCCAACACATAGCAAATGTATTCCTCCGTGTTGCTAAATAGATGTTGTTTTACAGTGTTTATATATTAATACACAAAAAATATTTACACTGATCACATAACATCACTAGATTTGGCATCGAAAGTAGCTTCATGAGATTGTATTTTGTATATTGTGTATATAGGAGAACATATTGATAATTGAACCGAAATGTATTTACTAACTGGTAGAGTTTGTTTTTCTTATTTATAGCGATGTTGGTGGTCATCTGTAACATGTATATACCTTGTGTTCCCCCCAAAAAAATATGTTTTACTACATCCGTTCATTTTTAATCGTCGTTTTAGAATGTGTGCAATCAATCTATTAGAACTTTGATCACTAATATGCACAAAAGCATTTGGATCTATCATGTGGAAATATTATCACTAGATTTTTCATAAAAAATAATATAACCTCATTGTATTTTAAATAATTTTTAATAACATATAAGTAGAAAACTAATTGTCAATTGGTATTACTAAATTTTACATAAAAATAATATCATCTCATTATATTTTTAATAACATATAATTAGAAAAGTAATGGTCAAATGTTATTACTAGATTTTTCATAAAAATAATATCATCTCATTATTTTTTAATAATTTTAATAACATACAATTAGAAAGGTAAGGTGTGTGGTGGAGACTATGTCGATATCCAAAATGGTAATTAAAAAAAGAGTAGCTGCTTTAGGCTTTTAAGTAAAACCATTGCAGAAGTAAATGGCATACCATGATGAATGCCAGAATGCCATTGTTTTTATGCAAGTGAACACATACATGCCTGAAATATTTCCTTTGCTTGCTGACGAACAAGTTTACATAAGAACATTGTCGACGTACAATGGATATTCATGAATACAAAAAGCGGGGAATTCAATCGACTATAGCTCTAGAAGTGGATATGTGAATAGATCTTTACTCTTACCTTTGTTTTACGAAGGACTGAATACAAGTTTGTAGTGTTTATTTACTTTTTTTCGAGAGAGGAGGCCGGATAGTATATCCAAGTTATTGTTAGTATATTATTTCCTGCTTTACGATCACAAGACTACATATCTAAAAAAAGACTATATATTTTGAAGCAAAAGCAAAGCTAGTTAGTACTGGTTTTATCTTCAGAAAATAAGGAGACTAAACAGGTACTCCCTCCACTACTTTTCATAAGTATATTTTGGTGAAGCAAGGATTTAAAAGTCATAAAACGAAGAGAATAGTAGAGGGAAATGACCATGGTTGCAACACACTGCCCTTTGTACCACATTGCCAGTTTACCTTGTATGAAACTAGCATATACTCCCTCCATTCTTTTTTCCTGACATTTTGAATTTTTTAAGTCTTTGCAATACGATTTCGATCGCTATTTTTTATAACCTTACACTAAAATATACTAATAAAATTATAATATTATAAAGTATTTTAACAATAACTCTAATGATATAATTTTCATATAGCCAATCTAGATAGTTTTAAATCTATCATTGACCAAAATTTAAAATTTTTGATAGTATGGTTTCTAGAAAGTCAAGTAAAAAAGAACGGAGAGAGCAATACATGTTGGCCCAAATCGTAGCACCACCGGGTTAGCCCTTTTACACGAAATGATGATGAAAGTATAAGAGGGGTGTAATGTCCCAAAATTTCTAAAAGCTTACTAATTGTTTTCAAAATCATCATTTCTACTTTTCCTTGCTTTTTCAAAATTTTATGCATTTAAGAAAAGGTTTTCCTAACTTCAAGCAGCTGAAAAAGAATTTATGTAATTAAATAAAAACTGACCAAGACTTGCTAATAATTTACTTGAATTTCAAATAATCTAAGGTGCCTTCCCAAAACATTTCATAATTTTTCGAGTTGGTTTGTTAATTTTAAAATTAAAACTTTTTTCTACAGTTAATCTAAATCAGAAAATAATTAAAATCTGATACCGTGATCTCAGTTCATTTTCTTTGCATTTGGCCCAGCCTACTAGTATTTCAGCCCAAAACCAGCTAGCAGTCCATCCCCAGCCTAGCTGCCTCCCTTTTTTGTTTCCCCCACTCGAAGGTATCCTGCTACGAAGCTATTTCCTCTCCTCTCTTTCCCTCTCTTGCTGCTAGGCTGGGCCCACATGACAGTAATCATCTTTCACCTCTCTCGTGTGCAGCGAAAGCATGGCTGTGCTTGGAGCCGCTCTGTTCCCTTGTCGTCACTCGCCCAGTAGACCCAAAGGTCATGCCATAGTAGCCGCCGTCCACCTCAGCATCTCCATTGCCCTCAAGGGCCACTAGCCATGTGGGTAGACGCCGAGTGGTGTCGCCACCCCATTACCCATATTCCAACCATGCCATACTGTCCGCTGCCTTCCAGCTCAAAACAAACTAATCAAGTTGTCTAAACACGCAGCACATCCTATCGTGTCGAAGCAGGGAGGCATCATGCCTCTTTATCGCCTCCCGCTTGTCTATGTAGCGGAGAGAGAGTGCTAGTGGCATGAAAACTCACTATGAAAGTCCCTCTTTCTCTCTCTTTTTCTCATGCAATCTCTTGGGTATAAGAGCCGCCGTCTGTGCCTTATCATTTTTCAGCTCGCGCCACGCCTTCCTCTCCCAGCAATAATAAATAAGCGGGTGTAATGCTGGAAAACTAGCATATGGTGCAGGTAGCCATGTAACAGTGGATGGAAGTTGTACCACTATT
The DNA here is from genome assembly GCA_036346575.1 of Dendrocalamus sinicus. Classification (NCBI taxonomy): domain Eukaryota; kingdom Viridiplantae; phylum Streptophyta; class Magnoliopsida; order Poales; family Poaceae; genus Dendrocalamus; species Dendrocalamus sinicus. The sequence goes on along the minus strand of CM070675.1, from coordinate 16,246,799 downwards.
ATTATTGCAATCGTTCACATGCTTTAGAAAATCTATTTTAATTAAAATACTAAATCATAGGAATTTCTATTTATTCATAGTTTTGAAATGTTGGCTTTAGAAATAAAAGAACCCTCATTGTTAAACCTTGCATGTATAAATATTTCATTCTATGTGTTGGCTCGCGGAGCACTCTTGCTTGTACTCACTCTCGCTCACAAAATCCTCAGAACCTATGGACCAAGGGTAGTACGCATACTATGATGTTCAAGGAGCTGATGGTGATGAAGGTAGTTAGAGTTTAGCTAAGGTGGTGTTTGCATGCACGAAGATTATCTAAGTCTTTGGTTAAAATCGGTTGCACACAAACCTTCCCCAGTCACTTGCCTGTGGCGAGATGTGTCCTCCCCTTTATGCTTCCGCTACCACTTTCGCAATTTATGTATGAATCCATTTGGCCTGATCAACCTTATTGTAAACTTGATTCGATGTTGTCTATTTAAACTCTAATGTTATAATATTAATGTATCGTACGGTTTATACCCTATATGAAATGATGTAGTGATGTATCTATGAGTACTATCTACTGATACAGGAAATGGTGTAGTGATTTCACGAAGGATTCTGGATTGGCTAAATTCGGGTCTAACATGATCCTACCTTGATAAATTGATATCCTCACTGTTGTCACCTTAGTAATGCTATCCACTTCTCGTATATTTAGTTGTGCAATTTGTAGATGAAGTAGATATTTATTGCTTAGCCATGCCTATAACAATACTAGTTGTGCTAGGTTGATAATTGATAAATTGCTAAAAAATTTGAAACACTTGTATTTTGGTCCAGAGGCGGTACCTATGTTATTTTGGTTGATAAATAAAGCTAAAAATTGATAAATTTCAGTCGTCCAAGCCCATCTTCCTTGGCCCAACCCATCTCCCCTATCCTTCTTTCTCTCTCTTCCCTCCCTTGCTAGTCATGCCGAGCCGACCCAGCTTCAGCATGTTTGCCGTGCCGTGTGTTCTCGTGTTACAGCCTTGACACACGCATGCTCACTGCACCAAATGCCGCATCCTCTACCGTGCTGCACAGTGACCTGGCCACGCCTGTTGCTCTCGTGCCGCACCGCCTTTCACTATGCAAGCACAGCACTGCGCTACATCCCCTGGCCTATTTAAGCCATGCTTCCCCTCGTCCTCCATTTCCTTCCCAAGCCAAGGCAAACTGCATCCTTCCTTCCTCATGAGCATGCCACCGTGCCCGTGTGCAGGTCACCACCTCCCTCGTTGTTCTAGCCACCTCGATGAGCCTCTCCACAATCCATTTGTGTCACAACGTGTTCGACGCCCCCAATTCCACTTTCCCCAAGCAATCTCAATGTTTAATCGCTGAATCTCGCCGTATCACCTCCATCCCTGATTCAGGCCGAATGCCGCACCACCACCACCACTGCCTCCTCCTCCCCAGTGGACCTCCCTCTAAGGGCACCTCCACGACACTCTTTTCCTTCCCCAACCACCAGATTGGCTCCCCTTCACCTGAGCACCACCCCCATGCCAGTGAGTTCCCTGTAACTTTGTCATGCTCATGCTCCCTCTACTTTCCACCCTTTCCCTCCCAGTCACCGCTGCCTCCATTTCTTTGCCGTGCTTGCCCGCCATGTCTTGTCACCGAGGTACCTTTGCTCCTCCCCGGGCCCGTGCCGTCACCTCTCCTTGCTTCCTTGCCCCTCCAACGTTCTATTTTCCACTCGCCGCCATCCCTCCAGCCATCCCTCGCCATCGACGCTGCCACCAGAAGTTGTGCACCGCCGCCCCCTGCCTCCTCTGTTTTGGCTCATCTCCCTCCTCCATTTCTATCCTCTATCTCCCAATGACATGTGGGCCCACTTCAATTAGAAGTTAAATTGAGGCAAGTAGTTTAATTAATTTATTATTTAAATTGAGAAAGAATATGCAAAATATAGATGAATATATTCCAAATATCATGAAGGCCTTTTTTAATTAATTAAATAATTTTGATAAGATAATAGTTTAAATAGTATGTCAATTGATATTTAACTGGAAATACCAATTTCTCAATAAGGCTTGCCTTTAACTAGGTCCCAACTAAAGTTAAAATTGTGCTAAATATTAATTAGAAACTAATAATTAGCACGCCATCAATGCATATTTGAAAATTCAAATGTTAATTCGTGGCACTATTAAAATATGAGTTCGCATTGATAAAAATGGTAATAAAATACAGTTTGTATAAATAAAAGGAATAAACTTTATTTTGAAATTAGAAAAGATGTTTATAATATTTGAAGATTACATCTTGATTAATTGCATTGCAACAAGGGATAGCAAATTAATTAGAAGCTAGTAATAGCTATTGTCTTATTAAAATTATGAGAAACACGATAAATGTGATTTTGTAACTTGAGAGAATCTTATTTGCTAAATGAACAAGATTTAAAATCTCACAACAACTTGTCATAAAAGACTAATAATTCTGAACCAAACATAATCAAAGGACTAATATATTGAGCCACTCTATTATGGTAATTAGTCAATATGTCATTGTCACGTAGATTAAGATACATATTTAAGTTAAAGTTGATGTTATAATATAATTTGGTGTAAATGACAATAATAGGTGAAGTTACCTAGGGTAAATAATGACTAATTAGAATGAGTAAATTAATTAATGTGCTACTTGAAGTATCCACCTTAGTGAATGATTTTCCTAAAAGATAGAAAGGCAAAATAATGGACAAGTATGATGCCCTCAATATTTGTTCTAGACACTTAAATATTAATTGAGATCCTATCAAAACATAATCTTACCTAAAAAATAATTATCATGTCATTATCCCTAGATCTAAAATTATGGATGATAGTTAAAGATAATTAGTGTACAAATAATATTTAATTCAAGGCACAACTCTAGAAGAGAACCCTGTTAAAATATAACTCGTTGCTTCGATAACACATGGATCGTTGGTCATTAGTACAAATTTTGCTAATCAGCAATATGATAAATTATATGCACAGTAGTGATTGGTTAAATGAATAGCCCTGCATTTTAATTAATTATTGAATTAAACATTTGGTTAATTGGCAATTAAACCCTAAGTAGTCATATTTGATAAATAATGCCTAATACACGTGTAGACCCTCATCTATTCGTAGGTCTCACCTAACTCATAGAACTTCCTTAATAAATATAAAATAATAAAAGAAATCATTAAGTTAGAATCAAGCCATGGCATTCTAGGGTCAGCTATGCCTAGCCATCTTCGAATCGGAAGTGAAATATTTCCATGAATTTTCCTTCATCACTGATCCTTCCTTGATTTCCTTCCCGACAGAGTTTCTCTGTCGTTTCCCCCTTCGCTCAAACTTCGTTTGATCTTTTCAAGCATTCCACACTCATTAAACCTTATCTCATATCACCAACTCAATTATAAGAAAACTCAATTGAGTTCATTTCAGATTTATTTGTTCTTTGGATTTTGATCTTTTATCGTATAATTAGAAGTTGGAGTCTTGAAGAAGTAATAATTTAAGCGAGATCAAGACCCAGATAAAGACGAAGACCAAGAATTTCAAGACCATTGACTGAGAAGTCTTTGAAAAAGATCAAGGCAGTAGTAAATTAAGTGAGGCAAGTGATCACTTTGATTATGTTGAACCTATATTTGAATGCAAATTATTTTGATTTAAATTACCAAATTGCATGCTTTAATTTATTATGCAAATTTATATTCACATTAAGGTTCTAGTTACTTGTCTATTAATAAGTGCACTACTGTACCACACCCCTTGAAATTTGACAAATAATACCTGTCACCCCAGAATTAATGGTAAACATACTAGTTATGAGTCATATCTAAGTGCCATGCTTAGCCTTGCTTAGATACCAGAGGTATTAATTTGCCCCAACATCATTTGAAATATAGAACCTGGTTTGGGTAGCCATTGGTGGGAAGTGGCTAGTATGTTGAACTCAATTATTTTATGCTTCCAAAATCCTCCAAAACTTGCTTAAATATCTAGGTGGATGGTAAGATGTGTGGTGCAGATGTAGCATGAGAATATATGGTTTGTAGTAGAATCGCCTAGATAGTCCTTAAGGACTAAATTTTGTGACAACCTCGCAATGTAAAATAGTGCAACCACAAGTCTATAATGGGTATGACCTGGCTAATTAATTTGCATTGAATCAACACGGTTATGCCAAGGGTTGAACATGGGTCGTGTCACTGGATATAAGCCGCCATGCAGTGCAAGAGAGGGCCTCTGGAGCGGGTCGATGTAACCCCATAGCGGTGGAAATCTTAGCGAGTATAGCCTCGTTGGGAAGATGTGTTGTAAAGGCCTTGTGGTGATTTTCTTATTTCACATATCCAAGGAAATGTATGAAATATAACAAGTTGATTATCTCTTATAGGTAAAGTGTATAACCTCTGCAGAGTGAAAACTATTTGAATAGCCATGCCCACGGTTATGGATGGGCATAGGAACTTACTCAAGTTAGTATCTATTTCTAAAATTTTGTGGGTGGGATGAAAAATACGACGGGTGGATGTAAGCCTAAATGAATTGCCCTGCGTGGATGTAATCCAGTGATAGTAATGAGTAGATGTAACCCTAGTAATAAAATTAGCATATGGTGGCTGGAACTATGCTCAGTAAATGGTGGATGGAATCTACACTAATATTATTAATTGCATACTCTTATGTTCTTTAAAAACATGATTTATTTAAAAATATTGTATAACTGTATCTCAAAATGGTGGCGTTTTTACAAATAAAAGAACCTTAAGCCTCTCTTTTGACAGTTTTGCATCTATTATTATTGCATTCTATGCGGTGCCTTGCTGAGTACCTTTGTACTCACCGTTGCTCAATTACTATCATTCAATAAGTAAGATGAAGAAAGTCGAGCCCTGCGTCATCTAAAGGAGTTGACAGACTAAAAGATGATGAGGTCAAGAACCAGGTCACGAGTCTTAGTTATTTACCTATGGGCATATCCTGCATGTTCCACATATGTGAAGTTTCCATTTTCGCTGCTACTCTTTAATAGTTTCGGCCTGATCGACTCATGTGTAAGTCTACCATTGCGCTTCTACAATATATGTATTTGATGTTCAGTAGTGTATCTGTGAGCACTATCTACTGATTTAGAAAATAGTGCGGGAAAATTATAGATAATTTTGGATTGATAAAATCCGGGTCCGACACTCTTCCTTATATCTAAACTAATAATCCACCAGTTCAAATTATCCTACATCCACCCAACAATTACCTGCTCTACAGTCATGACCTTAACTACGTCCACACCATAATATACACCCAGAAATACACCATTCTAAAAACGTGCGCACCATATTAACTCTCATCCATTCTCTCTCCTTACTCAACCATATCCGACGGTCATCCTTCAATGGATCTGCAGTACCCCTCCCACCCCTCCCACTCCTCCAACCGACCGTGCGCCTCCTCCCCCACGAACCCGTGCGCCTCAACCGCCCGTGCGCCTCCTACCCCACGAACCTGTGCGCCTCCTCCCCCGCCCTCCGCGCCGCCGCCTCCTCCCCCGCCCTCCGCTCGGCTGCCGCCTCCTCCTCCCGCGCGCCGCCGCCTCCTCCTCCCACCTCGCGCGCCGCTCCCCTCCCTCCCACCCCGCGCCGCCTCCTCCTCCTCCCCCCCCGCGCGCCGCCTCCTCCTCCCTCCCACCCCCGCGCCGCCGCCTCCTCCTCCCCCCACTCCTCCGCTCCGCCGCCACCACCCGCGCCGACGCCATCATCACCACCTACCGCGACCACTGCGCATGCAGGTCGGCGGATCGTCTCTGGTAGGCGCCGCCTCCCGCCTCCCCGGGCCGCGCCCCGCCTCCTCCGACTCCCCCGAAGGCCGCCGCCTCCCCCGCCTCCCTGGAAGCGACTCCCGGCCGCCGCCTCCCCCGAATCGACTCCCGGCCGCCGCCTCCGCCGAAGCGAGCCGCCTCCCCCGAAGCGAGGACTCCCGGCCGCCTCCTCCGTCGCTCCTCCACTCCGCCGCCGCCTGCTCCTCCCCACTCCTCCGCTCTACCCTCGCCTCCGCTGCCTCCTCCTCCCACCGCTCCTCCGCTCCGCCCCTCACCTCCTCCTCCCCACCCCACCCCGCGCCGCCTCCTCCTCCTCCCCCCGCTCCCAAAGGCCCGCGTACCACCCCAGATCGCGCGCCGACCTCAACAAGCACCGCTGCGTGAAGGTGAGCGAGGGCAAGCTGCGGTACGTGGAGATCCACGGCCTCCCAGGAGAGCAGAGGGTCAGCATGTGGACGCTGGCCAATCCGGAGGGGCGGATGGAGCGGAGTGGGAGCATGAGTACGATGTGTTCTTGGAGGATATCTGGGCCAACGAGAGCTACATGGCAGCCGGGCTGCCCCCGAACAAGGTCCCCGCGATCGCGCTCATCCACCCCAATCCTGATTGCATATATAATCCTGAGCCAGAGGATCTTTCCTCAATAGTCACTCTGTTAATTGTTATACTATTTGTAACTGCACAGTTTTATGCTAAGATGTTCAAGCATGCATACAATAGAATAATTTTGATGTTGCATGATCTCATCACCTTGTAACTGCTGTAGAATTCTGAAGTCTGAACCCTGGGTTTGTCCTTTGAATCTGGGTAATGTTTGTGATCTTAGTTGCTAATTATATATGCAGCTTTTGTAGGAAGATTGTGTATGAGAAGTGTAGTTCATGCAGTTTACTGTTGATAGAGTACCAGAATGACTCCGAAACATAGGAAATTGATGTGAGGCTGATATTGTTTACATTAGCAGAAAACACCAGCACGATATGTTGGGTGATATAGGTATCCATTGGTGATTGGTACAGATGATGTAGCTGTTGTTTATGGAGATATCGTGGCTGACTTCCTGCAGGCGTCGTGCTGGCTACCGGGTTCGAAGCGCTCTGCGGCGCCTTCTTCGGATTGGAGGTGGCGGAGCACTGGTACGAGCTCTACAAGATGGACAAGCAGGGGGCCAACCTCAAGTTCATCTACTGGTGGGAGGACAAGGTCTCAGGTGTGTGGCCTCAAATCCTGCCTTCCATCTATTATTCCCATTTGATGATTCAGTTTTAACAAGTGCTGTGTAGGCCAGTAGGCCAAGAACCATTCCTCCTAACGTACCACTCGCCTCCGTAGCCAACGTCCCCAAGGCCTCGGTGGACGTTATGCCTCTGAATTCATGCAGATAGCCCAGCAGAAGACGTTATTGTTATATGATTAAAAATATGATTTTTTTAGTTAGTGTAAGTTTTTTTAGGTCCAACCGATTAATATTTTCTGTTTGTCATGCCAACAATAACTGGAAATCTTGCACAAAACCTCATAAAGCAAATTACAATGATGGTTCTTTCTGATTGTTGTTATGCTTGTGGCTTAACTTTCAATATCTGACTTATCTGTTTAGACACCAACAATAGCATTGCTGACCTACTTGAGATTAGCGGGAAGGCCTCCTATCCTTCCTTCAAATAATCTTTCTTATTCAGAGAACTTCTTGTATATGCTGGACTCTTTGTAAGTCGCATTGCTTTGAAATTATTTGTTATTTGTTTTCCCATATACACTTATGTTTGTTATATTTGGAATTTCTAAAAAAATCAACCTTGTTACTTTAATATTGATACATATTTCCTTTTTTTAATGTGTTGCAGGAGTGACAAAGCATATAAGCCAAACCCCCGACTTGCTCGGGTTCTAGATATCCTTTTTATTCTTCATGTTGAACATGAAATGAACTGCTCAACAGCTGCTGTTAGGCACCTTGCTTCAAGGTAAATCATGTCCTTTATTCTCCTCACAAATGGGAGTAAGAAACTGTTTCCTAATTAGGTATTCTATTTATAGTGGTGTTGATGTCTTAAAACTGCTCTTTCTGGCGGTGTTGGAGCTCTATATGGTCCACTGCATGGTGGCGCAAATGAGGTAAACTATTTTGAGTGCTGCCCCCTCTTGTTTCATTCATTCAAGCTTTATAGTTTGTATACATATTCTATTCCACAATCCTCATCATTGGAAACTAATCATAAAGTTAAGAAGCAACTTATTCTACGTAGTATATTGTATGGTCTAACATATATAATTTGTTTTATCTAATGGCATCATCCAAATATAGCTTCCTTCTTTAAGAACTTTCCCCCCTATTCTTGTAAAATTTATTTTTTTGAGAATGGGCTAAATGTTATTTTATGTATGCCAGGCTGTACTTAAAATGTTAAATGAGATTGGAAGTGTGGAGAATATTCCAGATTTCATTGAGGGAGTGAAGAGCAGGTGATACATACCTCTGCTGATTAATATTTTCGGTGTGCATGATAGTCTATTCATGGAACAATTTTACTTTAATTACCTTCTTGATTAGCTTTTGGACTTCTTTTAGAAGAGTTATCTGTTCATTTTCCAGGAAGAGGAAGATGTCAGGTTTTGGGCACCGTGTGTATAAGAACTATGATCCTCGTGCCAAAGTCATTCGGAAGTTAGCAGAGGAGGTCTTCTCAATTGTAGGACGGGATCCTCTTATCGAGGTTTGCTATTCCCATTCTGTTTAGCCATAGAAAAGAAGTTTTTTCCTGAGAACTTTATGTAACCATTATTTTCACTACTGAGATATTTGCTAATTCTCTCATGTTGCAATTGGAACAACCAGGAAACAGAGTTGCTCTGTTCATGCTATGGGTGCTAAATGGCACTGTCATATGAAACATTAATTTTTGCAAAGAATACAGTAAAAAAAACTTTCTTTTTCCAAAGGGTGAAAATTGACTTTGTGGAACTCAGATAGATGGAATGCAATTTAGATTAGTTCCACTTGGGATCTGAAAGTGCTGAATGAAACAAAAACAATAGACTGGGGTTGTTTTCAGTGTTCACTATTTTCCATCCATCTTTTTGCAAACAATATAAAACAACCTATTTTATGCTACTTGGGTCCTTGAAGAATTCGAAATTCAAACAGATAAAACATATGTATATAACATTGATCACTGGCGTCACACAGTTTCTTATCTGCGTATACATTAGTATGCTTTTAGTAGTGTTATTGCAGAAGATCATTATTATTTATCCTGCAAAGAAGCACGAGTTCAACAAACTAAGTTGGTAAAACATTCATCACCTGCATAGTTATGTTGCACTGGCACAAGTGCTACTGTTGATATCTGTTGAACATTTTGGCATCCCTACTTTTCCTATGTCCTATTAGAATATTGCTAGCTTTGACCATTTTGATCCATCATACGACAGCTATCTAAGAAGAATGATTAGGGTCGTATTCGTCCATGCCAATACACAGTGTGCTTGAAATTGATTGATTAGTCTAGAAAGGTTCATTGGTACCATGTAGTATGCCACTGGCTTCCATGTTTTTCCCCCCTTTAGACACTTACAGAGAGTATGGCTGCCAAAATAATGGCAACCAATTGTTTGCCTTATGCTAAATTCAGTTAAGAAGGTGCATACATAGAGTTGTATCATTTATTTCAAAATAAAAGCACGTTGCCAATGTCAAAGTTGTGCATGCTCGACCCAGTTTTTGTGATGTACTGAAAAATGAGGAGGTATTGCTTTGTTTTTTGTTTTCCATTATCACTTGGGGAGTTGCTGCCAGAAAGGAAACAAAATATTTATGTATGGATAGTTATTTGCTTGCCTAGCAGAATTTATTTTGACGCTACCTTTTTTGTTAGCATCTTGCTGCGAGTTCAATCGTAAATAACATGCATCTGATAGCTGCTAATGTTGACTGTGCGTAAGCTGGGGTATTATCATGCTTTCCTGCCAGTCGTGCAGGCTCCTGGTCTTCTTACGGTGATATTTGAGTGCACAAGATACTAGATAGTTGCTGCTATTGCTGAAATGATGATGTAAATTGTATTACATCACATGCTTCCCATCAAAATATTCTGGAAAAAGTTATGCCAGCTGCTATTCCAGATGTTGATGTAAGTTAGATTGCAACAATGTTTTCATGTGCATCCCTGAAATGCCGCCGTGGCGTTAGCACGGGTACTATACTAGTATATACAAGTGAGGCAAGTGATCACTTTCCATCAATGATTAAGACTTTTCATTCATAATTAAGACTTTCCATCCTGATATTATATATCATTGCACTTGCACGTATCTAAAAGCAATCCAAAGGCAGGAAGGCTTGGTGCCTCGGCACCATGGTGTATATATATATACTAATTACAACCAGGTGTAATTACACCCGGTTCATCTACCGTCGCTAATGATTGAGATTCGTGCTACAGTTATTGTTTAACGGATCTGGAATTCACGGGTTAGAGGAAGGCCCGAACCAATCTATATTTTAAATCACTTCAGCAGGAAGGAAATATCCGGCAGTTTTGGCAACCGTACAACAGGCAGGAAGTAACAAATATCTTCCGAGAGTTTTGCTCCTAATCGAGAAGTATCCGGGATTTTGGGTAACCTACCAGCTAGCAGGAACGAATTTCGGATGCTTTAGTCATGCGTTGTTAGCTTCCAGGTCGTCGACCTCTCTCCCTGACGATTTTAGTTGCGTCCAGATCGCCGGCGGCCTGGACGCTGTCATCTTGCCGGCGCGTCGTCTTGCCGGTTTGGTCTCCAGCAGTGAGGAGAATACTTTGCAGTTGCATGGTATGTCCTTCTTTTTTTTAAATCATTGTTTTGAAGTTCAAGAAACCGAAGTTCGAAGTTCTCGCTTTTAAAATCTTACTTTTTAAATGGAGTGCTGAAGTTCTATCTTTTTTTTTTGATAAGAACATACTTACTATTACCGAAAAAACGTGAGGAGAATACTCCTCTGCATGTACTACTCAATGTTTATTTTTGTTTTAATGGTATATTACAGGATACTTATTGTTCCCGGTCCATCCATGAGTAGAATTCGCTGATTTCTTTTTTGTTGTTTCATCCAGTAGACGTCCACTTATCTTACATCCTGTTCTGGCATTTGACTACTTGAAAATACTCCTTGTTAGTTGTTCGAATCAATCATTTGTCTACTTGAAAATACTTCCTAGTAGTCGTAACTACATTTAGTTTGTTCACTGCCATGACTCTCCATGATGATGCTATGATCCATACTTACTATTACAAATCAAACGTTAGGAGAATACTTACGTTCTGAACAAATGTGAGGATTATTCGTACTACATGTACAAACTCAATAATTGCTTTCTTGTTGTAAGGGTATAACATAGGAAACTTAGTGTTCTGATCCATCCATTAGAGAATACTCCCGAATGTATATCTCACTTGATTTATTTGTTGTTTTTCATCCACTAGCCGCACACTCATCTGGCAGTCTGCTTTGACATTTTCCTAGTTGAAAATACTTTCTGCTAGTTGTTCTACTAGTTTATTTGCCTACCTGAAAATACTTCCTGCTATTTATTCGACTCATTTACTTGCAAATCCTGTTTACTTGACATCAACATTCCCATCTTTTAACTGACTGTACAATCTGCCATTGTAGGCCATGGCCAAAACAAAGAATCTGATCAAACAATCTAGTGGCAAGAGCTCCAAATCTGCTTTTACTAGGGCTCTGTCTCTGGTGCGCTCCAAAGAAAAATGATGAACAACAGAAGCGTAGAGGTGACAAGGGTTCTTACAGGAGGACTTTGACCATACCATGATTTTTCTGAAATACTGCATGAACATTACTCCCTATGTTTTCGTATGTTCATACTTCCCTGAACTTTTCTTGAGTTCACCATGTTTTCGTATGTATAGACACGTTTTCGTATGTGACAACATGCAGTAGTATCCGGTTTGAAATAGTGTATCTATCAGTTTGGAGTATGAAAGAGGGTAGTAATTCCACAATATCTCAAACACGACTCTCATGTTTGTCGGATACATTGGAAGTCTGAGGTATACATTTTTGAAAACACATACCTCCAAACCAAAAGCCACGCAGTACTGATTTCTGAATAACAAAAATACCACCTCTCCAGGGGAATGAGATCCACAGCCCTATCATGCTGATAGGGACTACCTTGCTCCACTGCCGGCCCTTTCCCCCTCACTAGCGTTGGCTCCATACAACTACTCGCTGATCTTGTGTGCCAACGTTGCCAACAAATTCATAGATCAAATGCAGTGCCGAACTCAAAAGCGGACGTTGTTTTCGCAAATATATTAACTAAATCCTGTAATCCGGGTGATGCGGCAAAACTGCCTACATCAAGCGACCAACAGGTGAATCACAGCACTCTAATTAACGCCGACTAATACGGTGTAGGTTACCTAACCAACAAACATGCAGTAGTATCTGGGTGATGCGGCAAAACAGAGGTAGTAACAATACTCCCTCTGTTTTCTTATGTACATACTTCCCTGAACTTTCAGGCCATCTAATTTCAGGACTTTTTATTTCACAACAAAGAGTATGTCAAATATAATCAAATGGTTTTGTTAGCCATGAGAATGTGTGCGTGCTTGAGAGCCGAACACTTTGGTGTGCCCTCACAGTTTTTACGGTAGCTCGTCCGAAATGGTATAACAAAGAGCACAAAACTCAATTGTTGCACATTATTTCGTTCTACACACAACTGTCATTCCTTTGTGTGTTTGCCAATCTTGTTCGCATCAGTTTTAATAAATCTATGTGACAACATGCATTAGTATCCGGATTAAAACTTTACTCCCTTTGGTTGCTCTTATGTACGTACTTCCATTCAGTTTCACTCTATTTGGTTTCATCCCATTTTGTTTCACAAGATACAGTATGTTGAATCAGACTTTCAGTTCGCTGCCATGGTTATCTATGTTGATTCTATTTTGTATTCCCATACTCAACCCCAGATCTCAGTCCATTCAGTTTGTGAGGAGTATGTGTAATACGATTGAGTATCTAAATTGCTACGCATCACTAATGCCCGACATAATTACGGCCATCAGGAGATGCGAAACATACGGCAATAATTACTGCAGCCAGTTAACTGGTATCTTTGCATCATACCCGGGTTTGTTTCAAGCGCCCAGGTCGACCCAATAACCCAAACTATCTGGTGGTATCCCGAGAGAGATGGACGGTAGATATCACAGGTGTAATTACACCTAGGTGTAACAAATAGGCTTTATATATATATATATATATATATATATATATATATATATATATATATATATATATATATATATATATATATATATATATATATATATATATATATATATATATATATATATATATATAGGAAAATTACATAAGGCACCAACATCCGATACACGTGTATGATTGATAATTTTTTGAGTTTGGGTATGAAAATATTTTATACCCTTGATATATTTATGGTAAGTAAGTTTTGAACTCAGTTCAAATTAGTTTGAACTACTTTTGAGTTCAATGCAACTACAGTGAGTATATACCATAAAAATAGTTCAAACTAATTAAACTGAAGTTGAATTTAAATTTTTTCGGAGTTTGACATCTCAAATATACTTTTTTATGGGTATATGAAGATACCCACATCAAACGTTGCGAATCTCGAAGCAAATCAACAGGTATTGATATTGGTGCCTAGGCACCATGGTGCATGAAACACTATATATATATATATATATATATATATATATATATATATATATATATATATATATATATATATATATATATATACTAATCCATATTAAGAACGGATTTGAATTAATTCTACAGCATTTAGGAGCCCACTGTTATTAAATTTCAAATCAAAATTTCTTTTCAGACCTGCGGCAACGCGCGGTGGTACTCCCAGTATGTGTGTGTATATGTATATGTATATGTATATGGCCCTGTTTGGATACGCTTAAAATCCGATTCTGGGTAGAATTAAGCGAGAATCCCACCCAAACGCTTTGATTATTTTTCGATTCTTTCAACCGCCGCGGTGGGAAAAATCAGCATTTGCACTGAGAATCCAAAATCCTGTACCGCAAGCCTCATCAGGATTATTCAGATTATTCAGATCGCAGATTCTTCAGATCGCGACTTATCAGAAAATCTTGATCAAATTAAAATCGATTCTCAGATAAGCGTATCCAAACAGGGCCTATGTACGCATCAATCTCAAACCTAAGAACGAAACACTCACACAAGTTAAACAAGGACGAACCCAAATGACCGTCGGTTAACACACATGGTGTATAAACTCATAATCAAAACTCTGGGATACAATTAGCCTTTGGCCTCAGCTCATATAGCCAACACGCGCACGCTTTTATTTCTAGCGGACTCTTATCTCCTAATCAAAACAGCGTGCAACTCACGTACAAAATAGAAATAAATAACCTGATTGGTTTTTATGAGAAATCATCTATTTTACAAAGTACACGAATAAACCGATTCAAAATTTAATGCAGCTTACCCAAGGATTGGAAGTCATTGGATTTCTCTACTAATATAAAAAAAGAAGTTTGTCTGTTCACCACCTCCCCTTCTCTCTGCTGCAGCATACTCCCACATCTTCTCTTGACATACACTGAGAGCAAGTACAATAGTATAGCCAACTAATGGCTATAACACTTATCCATTTCATCTATAGCCTTCAAAAAAATAGTTCATACAATAAGGTAGCTATTACAATAACTATTTGACCCCACGTGTAAGAGAGTGAAATGCATATTTTTACGTGCTATAGCTAGCTGTAATTTAGTAGCTAGCTTCCTTCTCTCTCTTCCTTTCTCTCTCTGCCACGTAAAATTTGGTTGATATTATATTTGCTATAGCCTGCTTACTAAGCCTTATTGTACATGCTCTGATATGTGGGCCCATGTTGTCAGGGGGCTTCCTCCCCGAACTACTCGCAGCCTCACACCCCAACCGCTCCTTTTCCCTTCCCTACGCATCCACACCCATAAGGCCCCAACAGCTAGCCACTCTTGCTATCTCACGTCCTGATCAGCACCGCCTCATCTCCTCACTCTGATTAACCTCTTCTAATCATCTCCCTCTTCCATACCCTGCACTAGTGCCCTGTCAGTTTTCTAGGCCAGATCTATGACGAGTGGTGATGTTGGTGACCGATGCCCACAACAAGCATAAGTGTTGTCGCCAAGTGGCGGCTGGGCTCGGCAAGCGAGGAGGAGACAACGGTGACATGAACCGACCAGCAAGGTGGCAACAGGGGAGGAGGAAGACAGTGGCACCGGGATCGAAGATAGCCATATCTGGCAATGCTGGGGTCGAGGATGATCAAATCCAACAGTAGCGACCTTCTACTTCTCCTTTTTTTACTAGGGTTGATAGGATAGATGCTGTACTATCAAGAGAGGTTATGGCTATGGCTCCATGTTCTTGATCCATCGCTACCCCACTACCTTGTTGCAAAGACGGCCTGATCTGATGGTAGTGGAGGTGAGGACGACTAGATCCGGTGGTGGCAACCTCAGGGATGCCAGGTCTAGATGCAATGACCTCAGGGTCTGCCAGATCCACCGTGCCAGGGTGGAGAATGTTGGTATCGAGGATGATGACCCAAGGATCAGGTGGTCGACACCGACAAGGAGCATGATGACCCCAACAGAGTATCGAAGGTGTAGGCAGAGGTGTACTAGTCGGATCCAAAGGCAGTGACCTCAGAGACGGTGCATCTGACAGTAGTGACCTTAATGATGGTGAATCCGGTGGTGACAGGCTCAGTGTAGTGTGGAGTGGAGCTGCTAGTTAGGAGGAGGCACGGAAGTGGAGGCGCCGCAGTGGTGGCACGCGGGCGGGGGAGGCGAGTGGAAATAGGGAGGCGAAGAGGTGACGCTATTGCCAGGAGCCACGGAGGAGGCATGGGGAGCGGTGGCTCCCAACGGCAGTGGCGCGCTGGCGGAGGGAGGTGAGAGAGGGGAGGAGGCGACGTCAGGTGGGAGTGGAGGGGTTGGACACATTATTTTATTTACATTTAGGTCAACCTCCGCCCTCAGTTGATCATGGCCACTAGATATCAATCCAATGGCCATGAAAAAAACGGTGAAGCGACCACCCCTTTGGTCTCTCAGCCCAACCCCTTGGAGCCTCCGCTACTCCTTCCTCCCATACGCCGCCATGCTGCTGCTGCATTAGGATGATGGAGAAGAGGAGAGAGGTGGAGCAGTACTCAATGGCGAAAAAGAGGAGCACATTGATGTGGATGAAGAGGAGCACAGTGGTACGGATGATAAGGCATTAGTGTACACCATCGAGGACGATGATAGAATGAAAATGTACATCGCCGAGGTCGATGACTAGGACATGGAGTACACTAGCATGGACGACAAATAGGGATGTGGAGTACACTGGGTCATAAGAGGTGTACAACACCAGTGGTAAGGAAGAGCCACGAAGCCGACGGGGTCAGGGAAGGCAAATCTGGGGTGATGATCTCGGCAACAGTTGATCCAACCGCACCAACCTCACTCTTGATGATAAGATGCCTTCCTATTTTTAATGTTATTTATATGATTTGGATCATGTTTGATGATATATATCACCTTCTTTTGGAACCCTGTTGCAACATATATGCATCTTACTAGTAATCCTTGAATAAACACATTGGACGTGGCCTGGACTGCATGCAACAATTCCTGGCTTTGTTTGTTGACTTGAATAGAACCAAATAACCCTAGCTGTTGTTGTTGTGTATCTTTTCTTGTTGGACAACTGAACACATGTGTGAACATATGTCGGCCCCAACGGGCTGTATCAAATAGAGCTTTAGAAATTATGAGATTTTGGCCAAATTGGCTGTTTTTGGGTTCATATATACAGGAATGGAGCCGGTCGCACGGAAATGACAAAAATGATGATTCCACCTTGCGGTGGCAGTGCGGCGGAGCCCTAGAGCCCGACACATCAGGGCGCCGCACGGTCACCATGCGGCCAGGGCCTCTATATGGTCACATGCAGCCGAGGTGGGTGCTTCACAGCCATCGTGCAGTAGCCCATTATTACCTTCATTAAGTAGTTTGATTAGCACAATTAGGGAATTTATTTACATGTACTGTTTGTAGAAATTTTTAAATACAGCAAATGAGCTCAAAACACTTACGAAATTTTTTGTGAAGCCTCCTGACATAGCATACTTCATTTTGTAATTTATTCATGATTTTATCCATTCTAAATTTTGCTCAAAAATCCATTTAAATAAACTATTTGTAGGAACTTTTTAATATAGGAAATGAGCACAAAAAATTATGAACATTTTAAGGATCCTTACGCAGTGGATTTGATTGTGTAATTTTTGTAGAATTTTATATTTTCTAAAATTGTACAGATATAGTAGTACAAAATCGCATCACATGGGATGCGATATGGCTCACTCATCTGAGCCACTACTCTCTCCGCGTTGCGTCTACATCCACGGGCGTGGCCTTGTCTTGCGTTAAGCATGTCCTGTGGGATACGACAGCTGGTCTAAAGTGCGCATGTCGGATCATAGGAGGTACGGAGACCATTCAGTCTGTTGAGTAGCCGGAGGTCACCAGTAGGCTGAGTCAGAGCAGGTTGAGTCTGGTAAGCATTGTTGTTGTACTGTTGAGACATGCTGAATGAAGGATTGTAATAATCCATCACCCGCAATGTACGATGTGCACAACTCCGGTCGTGCGGAGGAGCTCTGGCCTTCACAGTATGATGTGCCAGTGAACCCGGAGGAACTCTACCCTGTGTACGCTCCAAACCTTGCGTACAGTCCAAATGCTAAGCTCTACCTTGCATACGCTCCAAACCCTAGCATCGTGTACTGCTCCCTAGAAGTAACCGAGAGGCCCATATCCTTATCAGTGGAATGGTTGTCGACCCCATGGTGAATTGAAGGTTGCAAGACGGAACGATGTTAGTCAAAATAAAAATTCTAGACATAGATTGTGAATGTCATACCTCCTGGATGTGCAGTGTGGATGATCGAGTGGGAGCGCTAGTCTGTGTAATGGGTGCGGGGTACAAGTGATGCATCCCGACAATGGACCTGCAGCAGGAGAACGCCATGATGTTAGCGGAATGTAAGGCATAATAAGAAAACAAAATATAGATTTGTATGTAACTTACCTGCTCATCGATCTAGCCTATGGATGACGGAGGGTAGTACTACATTGCCGGCTGGACTCGCTAGGTCACGATGACATAGTGGGTGAGCACAGCCCCCACTAGATGGCCGATGCACTGGGCGTGGTCTGTCGAATGACCACAGCTCAAATTCTTTATTTTTTCTTGCACTACGCTAAGATGTATAGTAAAATTTTCTATAGCCCGGTGCTATGGCTGGGCTACAGATGGCTGCCTCTGATGCGTTGTGCTCGCTCTAATTGAAGTGACATATAAAACATATTCAATAACAAATAGTACAAATATCATCAATGAAATGATAAGAGGTTGTAAGTGGCTTATAGTATCATCAAGCCGTGAAGTGCCATGATGATCAAATGAGTGGTGGAGGCTGTCCTGTTGCATCATCAGCTCCGGACGCTTTGGTGGAGGTAGGGTGAGCCTGACACGCGACTGTGGTACGTACCACGTTAGGTATTCACCGTACATCTGAACATCGTACGAACACTACTCCTGTATGGACTCCAAGTGCACCCTGTCCATCCATGTCATCGTCCACACATGCTACACTGCTTGCCAGTCCATAGCATGTGGACCCACCCTTGATGCCTGCATTTTTGGAAGGATTGACATTATAGAAGTCATAAGAACTCTAAACATTACTCGGATGAAGTTTGACTCATAGGTGTACGGCTCACAGTAAGAACCTGCCGTCTGGAGGGGGTACGACTTGCTACAAAGCAAACTATTGCACTATGCATTGTGGCACATAAGGCTCTACTATGTGTGAGAACACTAGATGGCAGGTCGTCGCCCATAACTCGGCTTCCTGGGCGCATGGCATGGACAGGCTGTGTGGCACTATCGTCGACACGAATTCTAGAATCCATGGAGCCTAGATGATGTCGTTGTTGTGCAATAACTCAAACTCATTGTGGAACAATGAGTAGCACCTCAACGGTCTATCCTTGGCCTAGCGCAAGCAGGCAGCAGTCCATCAGAAGCCCATAGTGGGCCCATTTATCGAGTCGTATGACTCAGTGTATGGGTGCACGAGTCTCTCAAAGGATGGGCACCCAACAGGGAAGTGCTCCCAACTCCACAGAAACAAGAGCATGTAGCAGACAGCTAGGTTCGAGTTAGCACCAGTGCCACGCTATGAAGCATCACACAACCCCTTGTATGTGGCACATAGGACGGCTGATCACCAGCTGTATTGAGGCATCGCCCCAGCTTCCACGTCAGCCAAAGACTAGGCGATGCAGAGGAAGTTGGGATAGCACCAATTGCCCTGTGTGGATGGAAACATGACATACCAAAGTGCTAAAGAAGGTAAGCGACGAGATGCGTCCTGACGACCTCGTCAGCTGCATCCTGCGAGAACTCACAAAAATTCCTCAGCTAAGTTTGGGGGATGCCACGAGCACGCTTGGAAGAGGCAAGCCAAACCGATACACCAGTCTGCCCTTCCAGTCCTCCGGTGGAGAACTTGGAACAAGTGCCTCACCCCAGAGAGGGAGACCAGTCAAGAACAAGACGTCCTATAGGGCGACCGTCATCTCACCCCACTGAAAGTGGAAGGTGTACGTCTCGAGCCTCCACCTATTAACAAGTGCCGACAGCAGACTGCCGTCTGGGTGAACCGGTGTCCGACGGAGACCAGCCTCGCAAGGGGCAACAAGCTTGTGGCCTGGAGGATTAGGATGTAGCGATCATCTAGCTCCAATAATCACTCGTGGACCGAAGTAGCAGGGCCGGAGGGTCATCTGTGTCATCCGCGATCCACAACTTGCATCGGTGGTTCTCATTATAGAAGTCTTTTAGAAGCTCCGGTAGATACATACCTTGCAACAAATGAAATATACAAAATATTGGTGGGAAGGTTGATAATGACAATAAAATACTACAAATTAAAAATTATAATGAAATAAACAATATAAAATATTGTACACTTAGGACTAAAAAGAACATTGTAATATTAAATATTGTGACGAAATGAACACTACAAAACTAAATATTACGAGCACTTCATTACCTTCATCATTACCACTATTAAACCACAACTTTATTACCAGTTAATTACTTATCACTAGCTAATTAGTTTAGCCTAACTAACTGGGACAAGTAGTAGGTTTCCTTACACAAATTAGCTAGAGTTTTACATGAAGTTTGCTAGAGATTCTTCTTTTATATTTCTAATATAATCTTTCCTCTGGCATCAAGTTTAATTAGTTGGTACACTTAGTAGTTCCGATTTTATTGTCTAATGTAGTCAAGATAAAATCATATAAAAAATATATAATTAAACAACTTATACTTGCTAACAGAAAAGAGTAAAATAACTTGAAATATTTTCTACAATCACACAATTTAATTGGGTGCTTATGAGTGCACGATTGTGTTTTACATGGTATATAAGTGATGAACTAAGCTTAGATACAGAATGCTAAAAAAAATTTATTGTCTTCCTGTACTATGGCTAATTGTACATACTCCTCATCTGAATATGTGTTTTACTTACTAAAATAACAAAAAATATTAAAGTCTAAACAATTAGGACTAAATTAATTACACCTAGATAACTGTAACTAATATTGTACACATTTAGCAAAGATAATTCATACGACAAAAAAATTACCTGTTAATATGACCGCTAATGATGGTAATAAATAATATTTAATCGGCTGCGAAGAAAGCAGACAGAGCGTAGGCGAGGAGTGTATCCAAAGAGTGCAAGCGAAGAGACTGTGAGAGTGTGATTGCACACAGCTTGGAATTTACAGTGATGAGAGAGAGAGAGTGAAGCGCACGCTAACGACGTGCCGGTAATGACAGGTGGGAATTGCGCACACTGGGATAGACACGATGCCACCTCTCTTTCGGTGGTTTGTCCCCTTGTTGCACTTGGCACAAGCTTTGATTTTGCATGCAAAAGTAGATCAAACAATTTGCCCTAGGCCCACCTCCACTGCACGGGCTTTGGTTTCTTGCAAGTTTTGTAGGCTAAAAAATCACCTGGCCCACCTTATCGCGCTAATGGGCTACCACACATTGGCCGTGCGGCACTGAGCTCTACCTCATGGTGATCGTGCGGCACCCACCTCAGCTGCACGGTGGCTGTGCGGCGCCCTGACATGTCGGCCTTTAGGGCTCCGCTGCACGGCCATCGTGTGGTGGAAGCACCATTTTTGCCATTTTCGCATGACCAGTGTCATTCGTGTAAATACAAACCCAAAAACAGCCAATTCAGCTAAAAACTCTAGAAATTACTACAATCTTCCATGTTTGTTGCATCATCGGTGGACCTAGGAAAAATATAAGGTATGGTGAGACTATAATACATAATAAAAACATAAATACGCACTCTTCAAGTTACCAATCTCCTTAGTAGCATATTAAAAGCAATACAAACCTGCAATACATGGTAGGATTTAGCAAAATGCCTAAATATTTTTGTACCAACCTTCTTGTTTACCATTTGATCTCCATATACAAATTCTATAGATGCTGCAAAATTTCTCCTTGAAAAAAATCATAGATATTACAGAATTTGTAGAAATGCACTCCATATGCAAATTCGATAGATGCTACGAAAATTTTCCTTGAAAAAAATCGTAGATATGTTACAGAATTTGTAGAAATGCAGTAGTTACCTATAAGCATATCAATTATAAATCCCGCGTATAGAGTGTTTGGTATTTTGGTTGGTCAAGAAAAAAAATTATAGATAGAATGCTTTGCTGACCAACCAATGGTACCCAGTAGCACCTTGCCAGGGAACGATAGCGTAGTCATGGGAAAGATAACTGATTAAGCAGCAAAGTCACATCGAACTAACCTAAAATGAAGTCTACAGGATTGATTATGTAACATCCTGATTTTCAGAGCCTTTTTGAAGCTTTTAAAATAAAATTCACCATTTGGATTTTTCTGAAATTAATTAAAGCTTAAAAGGAATTTTCAGAATTTATTTGGATTTAATATGATTAAATTAAACATTAACATTTGCCAAGTTTTTTTTATTTGAGTTCCCTGAGTCTCAAGGAATTTTCGGAATTTTTGGTGATTTTTCCGGATTTATTTGCTATTTTCTAGAGCTCAAAAGTAATTATTTGAATTTCTGGAAAAAGAAAAAGAAAAGAAAAGAAAACCCGCGAACCGGCGGTGGGCGAACCACGAACCGCCCGGCTCGCCGCCGCCAACCGCGCCGCCGACCACGCGTCGCACATCCATCCGCGCCGCGCGCCTTGAGCGCCCGATGGCCGGCGCGTGTCGACCATCCAGCGCGCCTCTCGCCGCGCGCCATCCGGCGCTCGCCTCGTCGTGCCACCGGCAGTGGGGCCCACTGTCGGCGCCGCCCCTAACCCTAGTGGGCCGAGTCGCCTCGGCCGCGCGCCGCCGCCGCCGGGTATTTATTGGCGCGGACCGAGGATCGCCGCCGCCTCGCCGCCGCCGCCGCCGCCGTTCGCCGCCCTCCGCCGCCCACCGTGCGCGCCGCCGCCTCGCTTCGCCGCCGCTGCGCCGTCGTTCGCGCCGCCGTCTGCCGTCGCGCGCCACCGCCGAGGTCGCCTCTCTCTGCCGCCGCCGCCGCCGCCGTCGTCGTCGTCACCGGTGAGCCGTCGCCGCCGATCACCTCGTCGGCGGACCCGCCGCCGGCCGGCGCGCCGCCGCGCGCGCGCGCCGCACTCCGCGCCGCCGGGACCGCGGCCGCGCGCCGCCGCCTTCCCATGCACGAGTCCGCCGCGCGCGCGTGTCACCGCCGCGTGGGGCCCGTGACGTCCGATGAACCGTGCACCCGCCACGCGTCGGCGATCCCCGCCGCCCGTCGGATCTGGGCGGCGGCCGGATCGTCCACGCGCCGCACCGCAGCCGTCCGATTGCCCGCCGCCGTGCACCCGAGCCGCCACGCCCGGCCCCGCCACGTCGGCCCTAGATCCGGCGTGTCATGCCACGTCGGCGCCACGTGGGTGCCATGTCGAGAATCGAGCCCGTCCGGTGCCACGCCAAGACGCCACGTCGACCCTAGCCGCGCGCGCGGCCGGCCGGTCGGCCCGCCTTTGTGCCGCGCGCGGTTCCACCGTAGACCCATCTCACCGTGCGCCCGGTTCACAGCACAGTGCAATTTCTTAATTTCCCCGATTTTGCTTTAGATCCAATTTTCCAGAGCCCCGTTCTCCCTCGTCCTAGCTCCGATTGACCCGATTCTTTTTCCTAAATTCATCTAAAATTGAGCTCTATCTTTTGGTTCAGGTTTGAGAATTATTGGGGTTCATTTGAATTTTATTTGAATTTATTTTGTCTCTTTGTGTCGTTTTCTCTCTCGTTAGATCACGCGTTCGAGGGAGCCGCCGTTGGATTTGAAGATCAAGAGTCATCAACTGAGCAAGGCCAAGGCAAGTCGTGTCCTTTGATCATGTTGAACCCAGTTTGCAATCTATTACTTAAATATTTTGTTTTAAATTACAATGCATTGCTACTTTATTATAAAACCCTTGTATTGGTAGTTAATGACCTAATTGATTATTTCCTCCTTGATAATTTGAATGCCATGATGCCATTGTCACCATAGGATGGGGAACTTTTATTAGTGATGCTATGTTACGATCACATTTGGGTTGGTACGATTAGTATGCTTATCCATGCTTTTAGTATCGCTTGGGTTCATCATCACATGTGATTAATTAATTTGACTTAATGAGATATTGAATCGTGGTTGGTACCACTGTTATAAAACTTGTGCCGTGACGTTGGTGCGTCATTGGCGGTGGTTATACAAAATTGGTTTTCACTTGGGCGATCGATCGTGCGGTAAAGGGTGCAGAGTTGCACATTGGGATGTGGATGTTTCGCTGGTATTACTTAAGGACTTAACTTTGTGCGCCATTGATCCGAGCTTTACGTGCAAACCACATGTCTAGTATGGGATAGACTGGCATAATAATTTGTGAAGTCTCAACTTTGGTTTCACTCACGATGTTGTTGTGGCGCAAGAGGGCAATTATCGACTAGGGGATTTACCCTACTCGACGGCGAAACCTTAGCGAGTGGGATCGGGTTGAGATGGATCATTGTAAAAGCCTTGTTGTGATTATCTTTAACGTGAGGATTTTCACATCGTGTGGGTACAGTTGTGCAACCTCTGCAGAGTGTAAAACTATTCGAATAGCCGCGTCCTCGGTCATGGACAATGCTTGGTGATTTCACACGAGGTATAGTTACTTTTGAAAAAGTTTGTAGTCGGTCGGTGGATGGTTAATTCACTTTGTTGGTTTAGCTTGTGGATGGGAGGTCCATAAGTAGTTTACTTCAATTCCTTTGATTATTTATTATTGTTTTAATTGCGTTTAGCCTTCAATCTATTTATGCTATTTCCAAATCTTTGTTTTATGCAAATTAACCCTTTCGACCTTCCATTGGTAAGCCTTGCATATTATATTGCATCATTTGTTACAAGCGGCTTCTTTGAGTACCAATGTACTCACGGCTTACGCCTATGTTGCTCGATTGAGGATGAGGAGTTCTACCGGCAGGAGGTTCCGGAGGCGAGTACTTCGACGACTACGAGTTCTAGGCTTCGCTCCCACTCGATTGCCCGTGGGCATGTCGATTAGCCACTACGTTTATTTTGGATTTCATTGCTAGTTTTGTTAAGCCCTAAGGCTATTGAGATTGTAAGCTTGACCATAAGGTCATACTTTTGGGTATTGATTAATAATTTGAATTTCCCTTATTTAATATCGTGATTGTGGTGATGATTACCTCTATGTTTGACTGTGTGCACTAGCGTGATCCTGGACTAGTGCAGTACACACAGAGAGTCCGGATTTGCATATTCGGGTCTCGACAGAGATGGTATCAGAGCCAAATCGACTGCAGGACGAAGCCCTAGTTAGAGTAGTCGAATTAGAAAATATTTCAAAATTTATTTTCTAAATCAAATCAACCAAATGATTGACTAGTAATTCTTTATTCTTACCTCATTCTTAGGATTCTTGCTCCTTGTCTCCTCTGAGAACTTGTTTTCGAAACTCAATGTGACTTCTTATCCCTATAATGTCCATAGATGTCTCGAGTGTCCCTCGACCAAAGTGAAAGTTGGCATGGAATTCTTCAAGCTGTGCTGTGCAGTTTGGCTCAAGGAAGCGCCCAATATGTCAAGAAAGGATTGGAGATTTCCGTGAAGATTAGAAGCCATTAGATTAGAACCTTGTTATAGTTTTTAGTATCGTATAGATCGTCTTGCTTCTTATTTGCCGTTGGGTGTGAGGTGAGCTGCAGTTTTGCTTCTAGCATTATGATGCAGTCATGTCAAAATCTTTTTGTGGAGTTTATTGCTTCTTTTGTTGGCCTTACCGGCTAAGTGTCTGCTTAGTTTAGGATGCCATTAGTTATTCCCCTTAGACGAGTTTACCGCTTACCTCTGCTTTTCCCTCTTACCTATTGAGCCTTCAGAAGTCAGTTCTCAGCAAATGGTCTTTCTTTTCAGAGCAGCAGCAAGATGGTTGAAACCAGGAACTCCGCAGTCGTGGCGAGACAAATCGAACCAGAGAACAGTTCCACTCAGCCACCCGAGCGATTCGCCGACCACGGACCCGCTCTCGATCGGTTCTCGATGGCGGACTCGAGATGATGCAAGCAATGATGCGAATATGAACAATATGGCTCAGCGTCGGCACCGTGGGTAGCGGCACCTCGTGTCACTCATCATCGGTCCCGCTGCGAGTTTATGAGGCGAGGCCGCCTACCTACTCCAGATTCTTGAGCCTTTGGCGGCAGATGACTGGATCCGTTCGAGAGAAAAAGCTGAACTTGGCGGTGCACAGACAGGGGAGAGAGTTGTATGCAAGCACACCGGCTAGAGGACTGCAGCAGAGTGGTGGGAGAACTCATCGTGGACGCCCACGAGGACCGGGGCGGCATTACTTGGAGCGAGTTCTCCACCGCTTCCGTGCGCCCATGTCCTGGATGGGGTGATGGACATGAAGAAGGAGGAGTTCCGTGAGTTGCAGCAGAGGAACATGTCGGTGAGTGAATACCTCAATAAATTCACTCGGCTAGCTCGCTATGCACCGAGGACGTAGCCACGCGAAGACCGTCGAAGAGGTTCGGAAAGGCTTGAACCCAGGATCGAAGGTGCAGGTTGTGGGCAACGACTATGCCAGCTTTCAGCAGATGGTGGATAAGGTCATCCTAATTGAGGACAGTCGCCGCGAGCTCGAGGAGTCTCGCAAGAGGAGGATGGCTCGGCGAGGATTTCAGTCTCACGGGCTCAGGCGCGTTCAAAGACTTACCGGCCGGCTCGGGTACCATAGCGATCGATTTCAAGACTCAACCCAATGCCTCGTCATGATGTTTCGGGACCACGCCCTATCAATGTCAGCGGTCAACCTCAGAGTGACAAAAGCCCAATAATTTCATCTAATTGTTTCAAGTGCAAAGAGTCAGGTCATTTTGCTCGCAATTGCCCGCAAAAGCGTCAAGGAATCACGCCAATTCCGTTCAACCTTGGAAGTACCCTACAAAGACCCGAGAGCAAGCCGTGGAACATCGTCAAGTCGAGGAGCCCGGATACCTCGAGCGTTGCAAGGGGAAGCTTGAACCACGTCGTCTCCGAAGTC
This sequence comes from Dendrocalamus sinicus, assembly GCA_036346575.1. Classification (NCBI taxonomy): domain Eukaryota; kingdom Viridiplantae; phylum Streptophyta; class Magnoliopsida; order Poales; family Poaceae; genus Dendrocalamus; species Dendrocalamus sinicus. The sequence goes on along the minus strand of CM070675.1, from coordinate 16,220,165 downwards.
GCACCTAGTAACCTATTCTTTTAGTAAGCCTGAATCTCGGGGTCGAGATTCCGTTTAAGGGGGGGAGGTTTGTAACATCCTGATTTTCAGAGCCTTTTTGAAGCTTTTAAAATAAAATTCACCATTTGGATTTTTCTGAAATTAATTAAAGCTTAAAAGGAATTTTCAGAATTTATTTGGATTTAATATGATTAAATTAAACATTAACATTTGCCAAGTTTTTTTTATTTGAGTTCCCTGAGTCTCAAGGAATTTTCCGGAATTTTTGGTGATTTTTCCGGATTTATTTGCTATTTTCTAGAGCTCAAAAGTAATTATTTGAATTTCTGGAAAAAGAAAAAGAAAAGAAAAAGAAAAACCGCGAACCGGCGGTGGGCGAACCCACGAACCGCCCGCTCGCCGCCACCGCCGCCTTGACCACGCTGTCGCACATCCATCCGCGCGCGCCGCTTGAGCGCTTCGATGGCCGACGCGCGTGTCGACCATCGGCGCGCCCTCTCGCCGCGCGCCATCGGCCTTCTGGCCGTCGTGCCACCGGCGGTGGGGCCCACTGTCGGCGCCGCCTAACCCTAGTGGGCCGAGTCGCCTCGGCCGCCGCGCCGCCGCCGCCGGTATTTATTGGCGCGGACCGAGGATCGCCGCCGCCGCCGCCGCCGCGCGCCGCGCCTCCGCCGCCCCCCCGGCGCGCGCCGCCGCCTCTCGCCGCCGCCGCTTCGCCGTCGTTCGCGCCGCCGTCGCCGTCGCCGCCGTCACCGCCGAGGTCGCCCATCTCTGCCGCCGTCGCCGCCGTCGTCGTCGTCGGAGCCTCTGCCGTCGCGCCGGTCACCTCGTCGGCGGACACCGCCGCCGCCGGCCGCGCCGCGCCGCCGCCCGCCTCCGCGCGCCGGCCGACCGCAGCGCGCGCGCCGCCGCCTTCCCATGCACCAGTCCGCCGTGCGCGCTGTCACCGCCGCGTGGGGCCCGCGACGTCCGTGAGACCTGCACCCACCACGCGTCGGCGATCCCCGCCGCCGTCGATCTGGGCCGACGGCCGGATCGTCGCCCACGCCGCCGCACCGCAGCCGTCCGATTGCCCGCCGCCCGCGCGCCGAGCCGCCACGCCGGCCCACCACGTCGCCCCTAGATCCGACGTGTCATGCCACGTCGGCGCCACGTGGGTGCCATGTCGAGAATCGAGCCGTCCGGTGCCACGTCAGCACGCCACGTCAGCCCTAGCCGCCGCGCCAGCAGCCGGTCAGCCGCACTGTGCCGTGCGCCGGTTCCACCGTAGACCCATCTCACCGTGCGCCGGTTCACGAAGACAAAGTGCAATTTCTTAATTTCCCGATTTTGCTTTAGATCCAATTTTCCAGAGCCCCGTTCTCCCTCGTCCTAGCTCCGATTGACCCGATTCTTTTTCCTAAATTCATCTAAAATTGAGCTCTATCTTTTGGTTCAGGTTTGAGAATTATTGGGGTTCATTTGAATTTTATTTGAATTTATTTTGTCTCTTTGTGTCGTTTTCTCTCTCGTTAGATCACGCGTTCGAGGGAGCCGCCGTTGGATTTGAAGATCAAGAGCTGTCAACTGAGCAAGGCCAAGGCAAGTCGTGTCCTTTGATCATGTTGAACCCAGTTTGCAATCTATTACTTAAATATTTTGTTTTAAATTACAATGCATTGCTACTTTATTATAAAACCCTTGTATTGGTAGTTAATGACCTAATTGATTATTTCCTCCTTGATAATTTGAATGCCATGATGCCATTGTCACCATAGGATGGGGAACTTTTATTAGTGATGCTATGTTACGATCACATTTGGGTTGGTACGATTAGTATGCTTATCCATGCTTTTAGTATCGCTTGGGTTCATCATCACATGTGATTAATTAATTTGACTTAATGAGATATTGAATCGTGGTTGGTACCACTGTTATAAAACTTGTGCCGTGACGTTGGTGCGTCATTGGCGGTGGTTATACAAAATTGGTTTTCACTTGGGCGATCGATCGTGCAGTAAAGGGGGTGCAGGTTGCACATTGGGATGTGGATGTTTCGCCTGGGTATTACTTAAGGACTTAACTTTGTGCGCCATTGATCTGAGCTTTACCGTGCAAACCACATGTCTAGTATGGGATAGACTGGCATAATAATTTGTGAAGTCTCAACTTTGGTTTCACTCACGATGTTGTTGTGGCGCAAGAGGGGCAATTATCGACTAGGGATTTACCCTACTCGGCGGCGAAACCTTAGCGAGTGGGATCGGGTTGAGATGGATCATTGTAAAAGCCTTGTTGTGATTATCTTTAACGTGAGGATTTTCACATCGTGTGGGTACAGTTGTGCAACCTCTGCAGAGTGTAAAACTATTCGAATAGCCGCGTCCTCGGTCATGGACAATGCTTGGTGATTTCACACGAGGTATAGTTACTTTTGAAAAAGTTTGTAGGTGGTCGGTGGATGGTTAATTCATTGTTGGTTTAGCTTGTGGATGGGAGGTCCATAAGTAGTTTACTTCAATTCCTTTGATTATTTATTATTGTTTTAATTGCGTTTAGCCTTCAATCTATTTATGCTATTTCCAAATGCTGTTTTATGCAAATTAACCCTTTCACCTTCCATTGGTAAGCCTTGCATATTATATTGCATCATTTGTTACAAACGGCTTCTTGAGTACCAATGTACTCACGGCTTTACGCCTATGTTGCTCGATTGAGGATGAGGAGTTCTACCAGCGGGAGGTTCCGGAGGCGAGTACTTGACGACTACGAGTTCTAGGCTTCGCTCCCCACTCGATTGCCGTGGGCATGTCGATTGGCCACTACGTTTTATTTTGGATTTCCGCTGCTAGTTTTGTTAAGCCCCTAAGGCTATTGAGATTGTAAGCTTGACCATAAGGTCATACTTTTGGGTATTGATTAATAATTTGAATTTCCCTTATTTAATATCGTGATTGTGGTGATGATTACCTCTATGTTTGACTGTGTGCACTAGCGTGATCTTGGACTAGTGCAGTACACACAGAGAGTCCGGATTTGCATATTCGGGTCTCGACAGATTACTAGCCTTGTAGACTGGGATGAACTCACCACGACCGAGAAGGTTGTTGTCGGAGAAGCTGGCCGTGCCGCCACTCGCACAAGCATGTCTGCACCGCAGCTGCATGAGAACTAATTAGGCACAAGTCCTTAGAAAGGGCTTTGCAATTTGCATGACTTAGTGCTCTTTAGACATTAGGTGGGCTGTAGGCTTTTATATTCACTAGAGTACATGACTTACGGGAGGCCCATGTCCATGCAACATGCCTATGCAAGACAACAGCCCGTCTTCTTCCCAACGCCCATCCAACCTCCCTCATGTGCTTCCATGGTGTTTGCTCAGGACGTACCTAGGGGGTAGGTGGTGGTTTCATGGCTGCTTAGGTTTGGTGGTCGCCTGACCACTCCTGAATGATGAGTCCACCCTTGTGTCGCATTAATTTCCATATAGTGCAAGAAAATTCATGTAAGTGTCCAGATCAAGAAACACAAAACTTTGTGGAAGTATCATTGTATGAAATGGTCATTGGGCCTGTTCTTTTCCTCCGAAGCTGGCGGCTTTTGGCTTTTGCTACAGTACCTAACTTTCAAACGGAGTATTTTCTCAAGACGGGGTCTATAAGTTAAACGATCTACACGTTAAAAGCCCAACATCTGTACTAGCCAAAATCGCAAGTGAGTATCTGTCTCTTCATAATCTGTGCCGTAAGCAGCCAAAATTCAAAAATTTCAGCCAAAAGCCATAAGCCGCAGCCGTTGCCAAACAGGCCAATAGCTAGCCATGACTCCATTTGTACCAAAATGGAGATGATTAAGGGACTGGATTCTCACATGATAATAGCCCATACAAGTGATCCTCCAATGGTGTTTGGTAACATAAAACAGAGTAAAGCTATACCTGCAATCACAAAGATAGGGAAGTGTCTAATTATGACTAAAATGCAAGACATGTAAGGGCGAATTTGGCATCAACGTGTCACACTTATATATGTGTTATGATGTGGAATCTAGTTAATTAACTATGAAAATATTGATCACATGGAAAAATATTTTCAATACCAACCAGATTAAGTGATCACAAGTTTCTTGACAGGAACAAGGAAAATACGCTCATGTATGGTCAAGTCGTTTTGATTTGGACGCATGCATAGTTGGTCAAGTTGGCCTTGCTTGACTACCACGAGTCTTCAGTAGCCTGGATACGTGTAATTTTATTCGTTTTCCTTTTGATGAAATATTTCTCGTCCGGATTCTTGACCGAGTCAATATTTTTCTTAAAAAAAATGGATCCATATATTATGGGTCCACTTAACATAACTGTTATGTCTATAACCATGATTCAAAGAAAGCCTTATCCCTTTAGTAACATACTGGTCAGAAGCCAATGACGACCATTTATAACCAAGAGACGATCAGTCATAGGCAATGGAGATCAGTTATATGATTCTGTTAGCTCCAACCAGGTTGGTCGGAGGACATGATGATTTCCCATGTGATTAATGTGAGCGTAGATATTGGCGTATCTGGTAGCTTATGATGGTTGGCCAGGGGACACGACGATTGGCCAAAGAACGTGACGTTTCAAGACTCAACGAAGGCACACGCGTGACGTCGGTGAATTACCACCGATCTTGCGAAGTAAATGTGAGGAACATAACACTTTAGATCACACAAGAAGAGTAGGGCATTTTTGACAGATTCAGGCCTTTTCTAGAGAAAATAATAACCCTACTTTCTGTGTTCTAGTATTATTAGAGATTACGATGGGGTGCACAAGGTTATGGCTATAAAAAATATGCAGCTATCTTGCGCTCTGTATGCTTTTGTTTCCTCCATCTCCTGGCACTACTCCTTATAAAGCGTCGAAGTGGTGGCAGCTACAGCCCAAAGTGAGGTACCTTGTCAGTTCGTGAATCCTATACATGGTTGTCGGCTATTGTCAGCGAGACTTCTACCCACACATGATAGTTAAGGGTTTATTGTCAGAGACGGAGGTTAGATATGTGCGATCATGTCAGAGAGATAAGGGTGCATATAGTTAATTGTAGTGGATTTAGTATCCAGTCAGAGGATAGGATCCACATGTCTGATTACCAACCTCCTTTGACCAAGGAGTGATCGATGCTCGGCTTGGCCCGAGCATATTCTTCCTGACTAGGCGTACTCAAAGAAACTATCAGAGCAATTAACTATCTGACAATTACTATGGATATTAAGTCTATTTACTAAGGATTATTTAATCCTTGTCATGTGAAGACGAAAGACGCCTTTAGCTGCATTAACTACCACTCCTTAGATAGGCGTAAATAGGGTGGCCTGCGTGCCCCAAAACACATCGAATTGATTCCTACCCACAACAATGAAGTCTCTATTTGATTATGCTTTCTTATTTTATTTTCCTGTAAGTTCGATAGGGGACCCTAGGTCTCAGTCATCGATAGTCGGTGCTAGAAGGAGGGCACCGTCAAGCCAAAGATCACTGCCGTGATATTTTGAAGCCCTCACGCATGGATGAGGAGAACACCTTAGACCTTGCTGACTATGCCAACCTCATGGACAAAGACTACATCCTTGAGGAGGCGCGCAAATGTGACTTCTACCTCAAGTATGTTCCCGAGGGAGAACTTGAGCCACTTGCAACCTAATATGTTGGGGCCGAGGTGGTGGAAATGACGCTGACGTCCCTAAACAACTCCAAGGGTGAGTACTTTCCACTTCTATCTCAACTGGAGAGACATGTAACCACGATGCCAATAGTGTGGCACCCAATGATGATCTTGCTGACAATGTCAATGCCGAGGTTCTGGCAGAATCATCTCTAGAACATCTACTATGAGATCTCGACTACTACCCCTCCTCTGATGAGGACGGGATGTTTTCACCCTCCATTTGCTCCAACTTTCATGCATGTGTAGTCATCAACGTTGATGAGACTGATGAACAATGGGTAGTACATAAACAATATGAGGTCCAAGAGTAGGCTGAATGTGTAGTGCAGGAACAACGCAACAACCAGTTGCTTGTTGCCAAGTAGAAAGCAATGGAGGAGGCCTATCGCCAGTACCACTCCAATGCATTAGGGACATCTAGGAGGTCCAACACAAACACGCACAGAGATTGCCCTCAACAACATTCACCAACCACGCCGCAGGTCAACCCCAGGACAGTGGTAAGATGTCTTAACACCGTACCATCTCGTTCGTAGATTGAAAGCCCAGTGGATCATGTTCGCATACTATCAAATGCTATCCTCAACCACCAGATGGGGGTAAACAATGAGCAGGACCTCTTACTCATTCATTCATTGGCTGTCAAACTGTAAGAGGTTGCTGCAAAAGTGCATAGTCTTTCACAATCCTCAAGATCCTAGACCAGCTCCAATGTAGACCACTCTGCCTCTGGACATCGCCATCACGGCAACAACCACCTTCAAGAAGACGATCCGCCCCAACAAAGCATGTTTGAGTGGGTAGGCCTAGGTGAGCACTCTAACCGTGGTCATAGATGACCTTGTTCTCTAGATAATCATGATGAAGGTCATAATATCTGACCACATTTGGGGCCATACACAGGGTGCAAGGCGTTCTCACCTAGGCTAAGAGAAGTTACCTAGCCTAAAAAAATTCAAGCTAGGGCATCTAGAAAGTTTTGATAGGACACAGAATGCCTCAGAGTTTTTTCAAATCTACACTAAAATCCCTCAGAGTTTTTTTTTCAAATCTACACTACCGCCGTCTAGGCTATGGGTGGCGATGAGAAGGTAATGGCTAATTACTTACCCATTGTATTAAAAGGATCTACTCGTACATGGTTATTTAACAAACCGGAAAGTTCTATTTATAGCTGTGAAAATTTATGCCATGCTATTTACATTGTCTTGGCCAAACTTCTGGAGAAAATTTGTGTCAATTTATTAAAAGGTTTGTAGAAGTACGCAATACCATTCCTAGTATTACTGGTGATTCTATTATTTGAGCATTTAAAAAGGTGGTACGCTACAAGAGGTTCACAGAAGACCTAAATATCCACCCACCAAGAACCTTGTCAGAATTATTTGATATGGATGATTGCTACTCTGACGCTCACAAAGCAGCGGAGTGGAACCGTATGGTTAAAAAGGCCATAAACCACTACAACCAGGTTTGTAGGGCTCTTTCAAATAGTGAAAGAAACCAACTAGGTCAAAGGATCGCAAAGATAAAACCAAAAAGAAGAACAAGATGAAGCCTTCATCAAGGAAGGTCACTGCTGTAGAGCAATGCCCAACCTACAATAAGGGCAAGGGTCTATGGAAGAAACAGGTTGGTTGTTCCAACGACTAGTTTGGATCCAAGGGCTATAATGCTACCAGATGAAATGGCTATTGGAGCCCACTGTATAACGTGCTTGGGGCACGACTTGCATAACTGCCGCACCTAGAAAAAACGTTTGGATGCCTTCTACTCGAGCCCAGATTGCCCAAAAGTGGTGGCCACAACAACAAAAAAGACGGTGATCGAGATGAAGAGAAGGCATACCAAAAGCCTGACAACCATGTCACCATCATCTTTGGAGGGTTTGTTGCTTACTTGTCAAAGAGGCAGTTCAAAACAACTTGGCCGGAAGTCAACAAAGTCAACACCCAACCAGGAAAGACAAGTTACCCGAAGTGCTTGAATGTAGTTTCGTCCTTTAACAAGGATGACTGGCGAAAGGTATATCCACACCTCAAAAAAATACCATTAGTCGTTTCTCCTATAATTAGTAATTGCAAAGTGGGTAGAGTACTGGTCGACAGTGGTAGTTTTCTTGATTTGCTTTTTATTAGTACTTTAGTTGAGATGCAAATATTATTCTAAAGATAATACAGCGCAGATGGAGGCCAACGAGGTGAAGACAATGGAACCAGAGTAGATGGTGGGGACGAAGATGTAGGAGAGGACGGCGGGTGGTGGGCATGGAGGCAGAGAAGACCGGAGACAGGAAGCTAGTTGGCAGGATCTATACGTGGTGGGATGGAGCCGGAGAGGACGGTGGCGAGGGCAGCATCGATGGATTCGGAGAGGTGGGGGGAGAAGGCTTAGGAGATGACAATGGGAAGGAAATCGGAGATGGATGCAAAGAGGAGGGAGCCCATGGACCACGGGAGGAAGGCGGCGAAGCTATGCGGGCATGAATGCCAACGGCCATGGTTGGATCAGAAACGGTTGAGAATAGGAGTGAGAGGGAGAGCGACGGAAAGGGGAAAGCCAGTGAGCAAGTGTGCGGATGAAGGATCGACTGTTGTGCATGAGCTATCCGATCCGAGAGAAGCCGCTACAGGAAAAGATGAGAAGCCGCTTCAAAAGCCAACACATTCAAATCGGCTTCTGGCTTTTGACTTCTAGAAATCAAAAGTTGAAGCGGTATTGAACGGCCCCTATATATACACGGAAATTTCCTCTTTTTCCTGTTAGGAACTTCTAAAAAAAAACCGAATTGGAGTCGACACTCTGCCGTGCATGCTTTTATAGTATTCCATTCTTTTTTTAATTTGATGCTCTTCTGTCTCTACATTAATCATATTTGGAAGCAAAAGCTAGAAATTCGCATATTAATCCACAGAAAAGAAAAAAAACCAGAAATTCCCATGTTAATAAAAAGAGAACACATGACCATCTAAATTTTCTACCTACGGCTTGGGTTAATCATGGATACGGCGATGTTACATATGGTCGCATCAAGGACAAAAATATCGCGGAAACCGGCCGTGGCGATCCAGTAAAAAATATAGATCTGAAAAGTTTTAAATTTACAATCAGAATTTCAAATTTCAATTTATGAATAGTAATTCCAGGCGGTAATATATCTGGAACCGGTCAAACCAGTCAGTACTCAGTAACCAGCCGAAACTGTTGCACACGCATTGTAACCGAATTGGACTGCAATTGCGGTCGTATATGTGTATACACCGAAATTTCCTTTTTTTTTTCCTGGTCGGAACTTCTCAAGAACTAAAGACCGAATTGGAGTCAACTTGCTGCCGTGCATGCATTTATTATACTCATCCCATTCTTTTTTATTTGATGCTCTCTTTAGCCTCCACATGGATATATATGGCGATGTTACATTTGCTAGCATCCAAGGATAAAAATATTGTGGTAACCAGCCGTACCGGCCCAAACCGATAAAATGTATGTCTGAAAATTTTTAACTTTAAATTTCAATTTATGAGTAGCAATTTCGGGCGGTAACCGATGCAGGAACCAGCCAAACCAGGTGGTAACCAGCGGAGAATTGTTGCCTACATCCATGTAAACTAATTGGGGACTGCAATTGCTGACGTGCATGTGTATACACGGAAATTTCCTCTTATTTTTTATTAGACGGAAGTTCTCCAAAAAAAAAAAAACGAATTGGAGTCAACTTGCTGCCATGCATGCATTTAGACTACTTTCATTCTTTTTTTTATTTGGTGCTCTCTTTATCCTCCACATTAATATTATTAGGAAGCAAAAAGCTAAAAAAATTCGCATATTAATCCGAGGAAAAGAAGGAAAAAAAAAATCAGAAATCCCCATGTTAATAAAAAAAGAGATCATCTTGATCATCTAAACAGAGAACATCTTGATCACCACATTTTTAATTTTAATTGATGAATAGTAATTGCGGAAACCAGTGAGAAACCAGTCAATCCAGACGGTAACCAACTGAAAATCAGTTAAATTCAAATTTTTAACTTAAATTTGATAATTAAAACTGTATGATAGAAAACCAGTTACCGTGGGTAACCACCATTGACCAGGTACTTTTTCCGTAACCCGTTTCTCAGTCCTTGCATCCCATGGCGATACCAGGTAAGAGTTTGCATATATGTATCAAAACAAACACAGGGCACCAAGTACCAAGAAAACGTTAAAAAAATAATGATGCCATCCTGCATATACCAGAAGACTGATAGGGTGTGATCTGACGAAAATTTTTACCGTGGGCCCCGTGGGCAGAGTCGATGTTAACAATGTCATTATCTATTGGCTATTAACTAATTAAGTAAAAATGTCAAGTGGAAGCCAAAAATTTTGGTGGACTGCATGGATTTCTTTTGGTTCGACACTACATCGATTAAAATATAAAAAAATGATGTTGTGGTCTATGGAGTGCTGTGGTACCTGTTAGGACATGTACAATAGTCTGTCACTTAATATTGTATCTAAGACTTTTATCTATATCTTTGTGTTGCAATAGTTCCTAAATTATGTAGTTATGTGAAATAGATGCTAAAAAAATTATATAGATTATATAAAAAAATCTATAGTTTTATGAAATTTACTCTTTTCAAGAGCTAAGAGTTTGTTTGTAACATATGGATTTTACAAGAAAACCTCAACCTCTGCAGGATTAGCAAAATTCCGGCCCCTCGAACCCTAAGTAACCGGAGACGCCCGGTGAAAAAGAATAAGAAGGAATTGACACAGCCAATCACTGAAGTTCTCCAGAACCAGAAGGGGAGCCAGTTGAGACCTGACACCAGTATGATACTTTCAGAAAAGGGCATACCGAATTTGAACATTCCTATAGAGGGAGAAATCAGAATGGATGTGTGCGCACATATCGGAGCTGAAAAACTAAAGGGATTTGCCATTGCAACTGGAAGGAGTAGTGAGCAGGTAGAAGCACAAGAAGAATCAACTCATGATGAAATAGCTATAAACCATGTGCACACGGGAGAATCCATCAATAGGACAATAGCTAATGTTGATATTTATTTTGCAAAGAAAATTGTCACAATCATCGATCTTGATCCAGAGCCCGCATCGTTCGTTGAATGTAAGAAAAGAATAGATTAGGAAGATTGGAAAAATACAATAGAAACTGAATTATTATCTCTGAACAAAAGAGAGGTGTTTGGACCTGTAAGCCGCACGTCTCCCCATGTACACCCTGTAGGGCATAAATGGGTATTTGTTCGAAAGAGAAATGAAAGAAATGAAATTGTAAGATATAAAGCAAGGCTTGTTACACAAGATTTCACTCAACGTTCAGGAGTTGATTATGAAGAAACTTATTCCCCAGTCATGAGTGGTATTACCTTTACGTCCCATGGTGGTGTCCTTTACGTTGTGGACGAGGTGGTCACCACACAGCGCTGCGAGCTCACCGAAGAAGGACCAGAAGGTCTCTTCAGTGAGGGGCTGGGAGGAGGAGAGCTAGACGAGAAGTTCATGAAATCCCTTAGAGAGGTTGGTGAGCTCGAGCGGCCCCAAATCACCCGCCTGACGCACAATAAAAATTGCCAAATCTGAATTCCAAACCATCACCTCATCACCATGGTCACCAGCGGCGATAGTAGTGGCGAGGCGACCCTGCCACCAGATTGCCCTCCCACCCACGTGTATGTCCCCTCCTCCCCCCTCCGGATGTTGTTGTGAGCCACTTCCGTGAGCCAGTGAGCCTATGGCACCACGTGTGGGTCTCCCTCCAGGGCCACCTTATCAAAGTCGAGGAAGCAGCGTCCACTGCTATGGCCGCACCTAGCCTCCCAGCAAATGAGGCGATGGCGTGGGAGCTCTTCAGCCCACTCCACCGTGTGCTCTAGCTCAGGAGCATTGTGACTAGCAGGGTTGGGGGAGAACAGCGGAGGCGATCAAGGGCAAGGGACATCGCTTGGAGGAGAGCACTTTGGTGGGTAGGTGGGGCTGCGATGGCTAGGAGAAGAGAGAGAAGAGAGAGATTAGAGGAAGAAGTTGAAGAAGAGAGGAAGGAGTATTGGGTTAATCTTGTTGCATGTGTATTTTGCTCGAGTGTGTTTGAGTACTCCAGTGTGTGGTCGTTACAACTAGTCTGTGTGGTCGATACGACCAATCTGTGTGTGGTTGTTATGACCAGCCTATATGATGTCGTTATGACTGGTACTAAAGCTACACAGACTACTGTAGCTCCGAGTACGAAAGGTACACTAAATACAATATTTCTGAGTACTATAGCTACACCGAGTTCTGTAGCTCCAAGTACTGCATGGTCATAACACCATAGTCGAAGTCGTGGTCGAAGCTATAGTAGAAGCTGTGGTCGAAGCTGCAATCGTAGTCATGGTGATCGTAGTCGGAGAACTAGGTTTGGAGACTACGAGTACCGTGGCTTCGAGTACCATGGACATCATACTCAGAGGAGTACTATGAACGTCATACTCAGAGGAGTATTGTGGACGTCATACTCGGAGGAGTACTGTACATGTCATACTTGGAGGAGTACTGTGGGTGTCATACTTGTAAGAGTACTGTGGCAGTTGAAGTATCACGGTCGGTGCTCTGATGACCTGCGTGGTCGAAGTACCGTGGTCGGTGCTTTGATGACCTACGTGGTCAAAGTGCCGCGGTTGGTGCTCTGACGACCTACATGGTTGAAGTGCCGCGGTCGGTGATCAGATGACCTGTGTGGTCGAAGTGACGCGGTCGGTGCTCGGATGACCTACGTGATTGAAGTGCCACGCTTGGACGACTCATAACCTATGTGTGTGGTCGTGGCATGAGTGTTCTTGGAATGACGTGGGTCTTCAGTCGGTTAGCGAACAACTCAGTATAGGCAGACGTCGTGGTAGTCATTGTCAGAGTGAGAGTCATGTAGTGTGTGAGTGGCTTTCTGTGAGGCCCGGCTATGTCTATATATACAATGTAAGTCTTTTGAGAGAATTGAGCCAGAGAATAATAGAGAAAACATAGGAAAAGGTGCATCAGTTTGCACTGCAATATCGGGCCTTAGTTCTAGTATTCAGCTCAGTTGTTAAGCTCTACCTTATCGTTCCCATCTCTGACAATCCATCCACTGCCAAAGCGTGCGCTTGGGAGAGCTATTTTTCAACATATGGTATTAGAGCCTAGGTGATTATCTGGACGCAGATCAAGAAGAAAAGCAGGGCTTCGCCTCTCTCTGTTCTTTTCATCCCGGCGTGTCCGCAGTAGAGCCCGAGTTCTCTTCTAGGTTAATCCCTACATTTGGAGATCAGAGCTTGTGATCGTGTACAACTTCCTCCATGTTGCGTTCGAGCTCACCGAAAAATGCCACCGATGACGAGGACATTCTGAAGATCGACGATGGGAGCAAGCTGAAGGCATCGGTGCGTGAGGGCATTTTCTCCCTCCCGTATCCCATATTCCTAAGGAGCAACTACACGACTTGGGTTGTGAAGATGAAGGTGTTCATGCGCGCTTAGGGCGTGTGGAACGCAATAATGGATGAGGTGGTGAACGAGAGTCAGCAGATGCGCATCTCATCGTGGCGGAGGTTGACAACAAACCAGTGCTGATGTGAAGAAGATGCAACAAGATTGAGGGGGTGATTGTTGGGTTAATCTTGTTGCATGTGTGTTTTGCTCGAGTGTGTTCGAGTACTCTAGTGTGTGGTCATTACGACTAGTCCGTGTGGTTAACACGATCAATCTATGTGGTTGATATGACCAGTCTATGTGTGGTCATTATGACCAGCCTGTGTGATGTCATTACGACTAGTACTAAAGCTACACAGACTAATGTAGCTCCGAGTACTAAAGCTACACCAAGTACTGTAGCTCTGAGTATTATAGCTACACCGAGTTCTGTAGCTCTGAGTACTACGTGGTGTAATGCCATAGTCAAAGTCGTGGTCAAAGCTACAGACGAAGCTATGGTCAAAACTGAAGTCGTAGTCAGAGAATTGGGTTCGGAGACTACGAGTACCGTGGCTTCGAGTACTATAGACATTATACTCGGAGGAGTACTGTGGGCGTCATATTCGGAGGAGTACTGTGGGCATCATACTCGGAGGAGTACTGTGAGTGTCATACTTGTAAGAGTACTGTGGCAGTTGAAGTGCCGCGGTCGGTGCTCTGATGACCTGTGTGGTCGAAGTGTTGGGGTCAGTGCTCGGATGACCTGCGTGGTCGAAGTGCCGCGGTCGGTGCTCGGATGACTTGCGTGATCAAAGTGCTACGCTTGGAGGACTTGTAGCCTGTGTGTGTGGTCGTGGCACCTGTGTGTGGTTGTAGCGCCATGGTCGTGACGCCTGTGTGTGTGGTCGTAGCGCCATGGTCGTGGCGCCTGTGTGTGTAGTCGTAGCGCCGTGGTCATGGCACCTGTGTGTATATATACCATGTAAGCCTTTTGAAAGAATTGTGCAGAGAATAACAAAGAAAAACAGGAAAAGCGTGTCAGTTTACATCGCAATATCATGCCTTAGTTCTAGTGTGCCTTAGTTCTAGTGTTCAGCTCAGTTGTTAAGCTTTATCTTATCATTCCTATCTCCGACAAGTCATTCACGGCCAAAGCGTGCGCTTGAGAGAGCTATTTTCCAACAAGGAGAACGGGAAGAAGGGCAAAAGCATCATTTCACGGCCCACTTAACAGTGCTTTCATGACGGATTGACTAGGGGTGAAAACGGGCCGGGTATTTCCCGCCCGCCCGCCCGCCCGTATTAAAGCGGGTCAAATTCGGGTCGTAAATTCGGGTACCCGGAAACTTATACGGGTATCGGATCCGAATACGGGGTTTTTTTGGCGGATACGGTATCGGGTTTGGGAGGTCGGTATCCGACGGATACGGATTATCCGGTATAAAATTTGGATATTACCCGCTTAACTATTCGGGTATTACCCAAATTACTTTGCCCACACGACCCTCCCTATTCCTCTCCGCCAAAACCCAAACCGATCAGAAGTCCATCGCTCCCCCCAACTTGTGGATTGCGGCGGCGATGGCGTTCGCTGCGAGCGGCGTCGAGCACGTGGCGGTGGATGTGGAGGGGGAGGAGGAGGGCGGCCGCGGAAGAGGCGGACCTGCTATGGGCGGCGTTCGAGCGGCTGCCCTCGGCGAAGCGGCGCAACCACGCCATCGTCCTCCCCGATCCCGACGGAGGCAGAGGTGCATTTGGGCGAGGAGGCGAGGTGGTGGACGTGCGGAGGCTCGACCGGCCTGGGCTCTAGCGAGTGCTGCGCCGCGCGCTTGCCACCGCTGAACTCGATAACGCCAACCTCCTCCACGGCATCAAGTCCCGCTTCGACGCGTAATGGGACTTCACCGCTTCAAAGTTTTCGACTAGATCGAGTCCTACTGAGTTCTACCGGAACTCCGTATGAGTTGTCTACTAGAAATGTCTAACTGCGTTGTTGTTGCCGTTGCTGTGCTTGTGCAGGGTGGGATTGGAGGTGCCGCGGGTGGAGGTGAGATTTCACAACCTGAGCGTCTCGACGGAGATCTACTGAGTTCTACTCTAGCTTTCTTGCCATTGATATACCCTTACGATTGTAGGATAAACAAACTTATTAGCAGTTCTTCATTCTTCTATTTTCGTTATTATGTTGCTGCGAAGAGAGCATACTAGACGGACAGATGCTACAAGGAGTAGGGGTGAAAACGGGTCGGGTTAATCCCGACCGATCCGGCACCGAATCCGATTGGTACCGAATCCGACTAGTACCGAATCCGGAGAAAAAAAATATGGGTTAGGATATGGTAACAACAATATCCGTCCGAATCCGAATATCCGTCCGAATCCGATACGTCTTCAAGTATGATTTCCGGTTAGTGCTACTATTTGACGTTTCATTTTCTTTTGTAATGGTAAAATAAAATCTTCCACATCAGCTATTAAATAGCAACATCAAGTCAGTGCGTCCTACTCCATTTATTGCACTGTATGCATTCCTTACAAACAAGTAGGGGTGCAAACGAATTGGGTTAATCCCGACCGATCCGACACCGAATCCGATTGGTACCGAATCCGATTGATACCGAATCCGGAGAAAAAATATGGGTTAGGATATGGTAACAGCAATATCCGTCCGAATCCGATCCGTTTTCACCCCTAACAAGGAGGCTCAGAATTCTAGTTTGTTTTTTCAAGATGGCTGTTGCATACATGGAACTGATGTAAGAACTGCATGGAGGAAAAGAATTCATTCTCAAAGTTAGATACTCATTCAATATCCTATATGAAAAACTTGTTAGCATACATCTGTTTATATAGGCTAAGAAAAATTATACTGCTCCATAGATGTTTGAAGTTTCTTGCTAAGGTTAACAGGGGAAAAATTATACTGCTCCAGCCGTAATTGCTGTGTACATGCATGTTTCGTTGAGTAACCTTCATGTGGGAAGATTCAGTGCTTTACAAAAACAACTGGACAAATTATGACATTGGCATTGCAGTGTGCTAACTACTTTGTTTCCAGTTACTATATGAAATTTCAGGCCTGGACAAATTCTAGTTACTATATGTTTTAAGTACATGGCAACCCAGATATATTTTTCCTGTACGGTACCCTACTTTTTTTTTATTGTTTCCTCTGACACTTTATTATGTTAGGAGGCATGGAATCTGTGGCCGATGAGAGCGTGGCACTGGAATTGCCAAGAGAAGGAAATCTTGATACACAATCTATCGCTCAAATTAGTTCACCTCCCCACCAGTTAATTCATTGTGGTACCCTGAAAAAGGGCGACATCACTCCATTCTTGCGCCCATGTAGATTTTGAACTTTTTTTTAAGGATCTTTCTAATTGTTTATTTGTGAAGCATTTTTTTGCTTACAAAAGATGTCTTCAATCTATATACGCTTTCTGAATCTGGATTTGTGATTTTTGGTTACCAACTTGCTAGCTAGTTGTACAATGGTTGCATTGCTATTGTCTATGTGGTATAAAATGGTTGTTGCATCGACTTGATATCCGAATAAATATTCGTGACCGATAGTGTCCGTATCCGTCTTGGTACGTATTTGTTCCATATTTGTGCCCGACATTATCCGTGTTTGTATTCGTATTTGATACTATCCGTATTCGACCCGAATCCGATTAGAAAATGTGGGTTAGGATATGGGAAAAGTGAGATCCGACCATATCCGACCCGATTTCACCCCTAGGATTGACGGAAGTGGCACATAGTTGTATAAAGAAGAAACTCAGTGGTATATATGGAATAATTTTTTATGGTAAATCTGAGTGGCATGCAGGAATTTTCTAAAAAATCTTTGAGAGTTAGTATGAATAGTACAGATGGATGTAACTAGTGAATTGACTGGAGGAGGTCTTCACGCGGTCGGTCCTCGGGCCGCGTGGTCTTCACGCTGCGCGTGCTGCAAGCACAGCATAACGCCCAGCGACCGGCATTCGTTGCAATCGTCACTGGGCAGATCAGCCAAGAAACATGGCAGCAGCAGTACGCCTTGCCAGTGTTGCAATGCTCTCCGTTCCCTTCCTTCTCCTCGTTGCTCCGGTGGCCATTTCCGGGGGGAGAACTACCGGCGGTTACGGTGGCTTCCGGACCACTCTAATCCGCACCGCCGAGAGCCGCAACTTCTCGCTCGCCGGCGAGCGCTCCCGCCGCCGGCTGTCGATGTACACGTCCGGCGCCGGCATCAAAGCCCCCGTCAGGCGTAACGGGGGAGACTACATCATGCAGTTCGGCATCGGCAAGCTGGTCGTCTGGGCGGAGGCCGACACCGGCAGCGACCTCGTCTGGGTGAAGTGCAGCCCCTGCACGGGCTGCGACCCGCCGCCGAGCCCCTTGTACAACCCTGCGCAGTCGAGCTTCACCAAGCTCCCATGCACGAGCCAGCTATGCCTGGCGCTCGGCGACTTCGGCAACTCCGAGTCCAAGCAGTGCACCGACGCGAAAGAGTGCAGCTACCGCTACGTGTACGGCGTCAGAGGCGACCATTACGCCCAGGGCGTCCTCGGGAAAGAGACCTTCACGTTCAGCGACGGCTACGCCACAGACGTCGGCTTCGGGTGCAGCGACACGATCAACGGCAGCCAGTTCGGCGGCACGTCCGGCCTCGTCGGGCTCGGGAGGGGCACCCTGTCCCTGGTGTCGCAGCTCGGCGCCGGCCGCTTCGCTTACTGCCTCGCCACCAATCCCGACGCCGAGAGCCCCATCTTGTTCGGCTCCCTCGCCGTCTTGGACGAGAGCGCCGGCGAAGTCTTCTCCACCCCACTCGTCAAGAATCCTGTAGCTGCTCTTGACAAGCACTACTACGTCAATTTGACGGGCATCACGGTCGGAGAGTCCACTCTCTCGATCGAGGACGGCACGTTCGCCATCAACGTTAGCGGCCACGGAGGTGTCATCTTCGACTCCGGCACGACGTTCACTTTACTCAAGGACGCGGCCTACAGCTTGGTGAGGCAGGCCTTCGTGTCACAGATGCAGGCGACCTACAAGCAGGTCGACGGGTCGCGCTACCACGGCCGCGACCTCTGCTTCCAGGCCGACCCACAAACGGCGGCGGCTGTGCCGACGCTCGCGCTGCACTTCGACGGCGCGGACATGAATCTGCAGAGAGACAACTACTTCCGGTTCGTCGCCGACGGTGTGCTCTGCCTGGAGATGGGGAGTTCTCCGGGCATCTCGATCATCGGCAACACGATGCAGGCCAACTTCCGTGTACTCCATGACGTCGACAGCATGCTGTTGTCGTTCCAAGCTGCAGAATGTGGACGTTGAGATTGGAACAGTACGTGCGCGCGTACTAGATAAACCACAGGTATACAAACACATAAATAAGCTTATATGTACGCATGATAAACACTTGACTACCATTTAGCAAATTCCATATAAGACTATGAGTCAGCGTGTCACTAGACTTATGATCCTGTTAGAGCATGTACAATGCAGACATTTAGAGAGATACTTAGCAATGAAAAACTGATTTTTCTTGCCACATAGAATAGATAAGGTGCTTATTTTGAAGTATCGATACTTAAATAAGTATCGGTGCTTATGTGTATAACTATATCTATTAATAGATAATATAGCATCTAAGCACCCACGGAAGAGATGCTTACATTAGAGGAAATAACTTTTACATGGATACTTGATAATGTGGTTATATTCTCTCTCTTTAAACATTCATATATAATTATCTTGTATTGTTCATGCCCTTAGCGTGAATGGATCATGTAATAAAAACCAGAAATGAAAAACCACGTGTACATGCAGAGCCGTTGATCTCGCTTTAGGATTCGTGGCTGTGTCAAAAGGCTGCATGGGTTACCGGGAATCTTTAATGTGGGCCCAACATAAAAATGCATTCTATCTCTCTCCTCTCTCTGTCAGTCTTCTCTCTCACATTTTCACATGGCCTCTCACCTTATCCCACGACGGTCTCATCGTCCTCGGGTCACCCTCCACGCTACCGGCGGCAACACCGTCCTCCCCCTGTCCTCCTTCTCGCCAGATCATCAGTAGCCAGTGGACGAGATCTACATGGTGAAGTCGCAACAGTGCTGGAGCTCGAGGTTTACGATGGCGGCCGAGCGTGGTTTCTGACTAGTGGCGAGCGAGGTTTCCAGCTGCAAGAATGAAAGCGGCGGCGCAGTTTCGCGGTCTCTGGCAGAGCTGTGGTTTTGCGATCACTGGCGGTGGGTGGGTGAGGTTTTCCAATGGCCAAGAATGGAGGTGGCGGAACCAGATGTAGTGGCCGTAGCGGCATGGTTTCGCTGTCACCGTCATATCCACGGCTTCGAGGTCTCCGGTGAGGTTCCGACGGTGGGCCGCGGTTTTGAGGTCTCTAGCGGCAACGGTGCGGCTCGCTGGAGGTGGGAGAGAATGTTACGGAATTTGACTAGGATCTAGACGAACGATGAACTTGAACTCTGAGATAACGCACGCGAACACGAGTAAACACAAAAAGATCTTTGACGACGCGATACGTCTGCATCCTTTTCGTCTTTCTTATATAGAGAAGTAACATACAAGACTTCGTATCCAACGCAACATCCCACGCTGAAAGTCCTACATGGACACATCTTGACTTTCCTTTTCGACTACTTTAAATCCTATACGGACTCTGAATCCTGACTCTTTACGACTAAGACTGCTACAGTAGTTTTATAACTATGACTGCTACAGTACCCTTCTCCGATTGCTACTTGACTTACGACTGCTACAGTACTTGAACATACATATTGGTTCTAAAGACTACCGTGGTCGTAGGACTGGTCGTTGACTTGACCAACCTGAAGACAACTAGATTAATTCTATCAATCTCCTCCTTAAACTTGTTGTCTTCCGTTGATATTCCGCACATTGATTTTCTCCCATATTTCCATAAACTTCAATCTTCCAAGTGACTTGGTCAGGAAATCAGCGAGCTGGTCTTTTATGCAAACATGCTGCACCTCTATCGTCCCTGATTTCACACATTCTCTAATGTAATAGAAATGGGTATCCATGTGTTTGCTTCTCTCATGATAGACTGGATTCTTGCACAACGCAATTGCAAACTTATTATCGATCTTCAAGATTACCTTCTCAACCTTTGTCTCTAACATGTCAGCCAACAATTGTCCCAACCATACCTCTTGACATGCTGCTGCACAAGCTGCAATGTACTATGTTTCACATGAGGATAAAGCGAATACCTTCTACTTCTGTGAACACCAACTGATTGGGTTTGATCTAAGGAAAAACGCCATATCTGAAGTGCTTTTTCGGTCATTAGTATCACTAGCTAGATCACTATCCAAGTAATCGATTAGCCCCAAACCTTCTTCCATCTCGTTAACACACCTGTAACTCAAAGTTCCAAGCACATACCTCAGTATGTAGTTTACAACGCCCATATGCTTCGTAGTTGGCTTCTCCATGTACCTGTTTACCATGCCAACAGTTCGAGTGTGTGTGTGTGTGTAACAAGTATCTCAAGCTTTCGACTATGTTTCGGTATAGGGTCTTGTCCATAGGAGGGTTTGTGTTGTCCCTGCTCAACTTCAGGTGGGGTTCCATCGAATTGTGTTGGATTTGCAATCCTTCATGCCGCATTTGTCTAACATCTTTATTGCATATGTGAACTGGTTGAGAGTAATCTTCCCCGAGCTCTGACATACTTCAATGCCTAAATAGTAGCTGAGTAAACCAAGGTCACTTATGCTAAATAATTTCTTCATCTGGCTCTTGAAGCTATTGATCTCCTTGATACTCTCTCTAGTGATGATCAAATCATCCACATAAACTCCAACCAATAAACTCTCTTTTTCTTGGCTCCATTTGTACACTGTATGCTCTAACGAGCATCTTTCAAAATCGAGTGCCACCAGAGACTTGTCTAGCTTCAAATTCTAATCTCTTGGGGCTTGACACAGACCATATAGAGCTTTGTGCAATCTTAACACTTTGTGTTCTTCTCCTTTCTTCTCAAATCCTGGAGGTTGCACAACATAGACTTCTTTTTCTAAATCACCATTGAGGAAGGTTGATTCATATCCATATGATGAACCTCCCATCCTTCATGTGCCGTGATAGCAATGAACAGGCACACCATCTTTAGACTCGCAACAAGGGCAAAGACTTCATCGAAATCAACGCCTTGTTGTTGAGCGTACCCCTTTGCAACTAGCCTTGCCTTGTGATTTACAATCACACCTTGAGTGTCCTTCTTTAACCTAATCCAATTAGTCTGTGGCTGTCTGGTAATGGAACAAGCTGCTATGTTCCATTTTTATGGATAGAGGACATCTCCTCCATTACTCTTCTCCACTCTAATTTCACCTTGGCTTCTTTAAAGTTCGTAGGCTTCTCCTCTTCGAGTAAGCAGAACTCTAAATCTTCTAACTCTATCGGAGATGTGGCGTTATAGATACTTTTGATGTCATGCTTCCTTCGTGGTCCTTTAGATGAGCTTTCATTGAGCTCCATCCTTAGCGGAGTTCTAAGTGAGACCGGTGCTCCCAACATTTTTGCTAGAGTGCGTGGTGTAGATGAGTCGGGCGTCACAGATCCCGTGCTCATATTGGTCGTGGTCGTGCCCAGAATTGCCGCTTCATGGTCGTGTCCTCTCACTACGTCCTCCGTGGTCGGAGTATCGGAAGCCATCACGTGGTTGTCAAGACCTACGACCGTGTCATGGTCGGGTCCCCCAACTACACCCTCCGTGGTCGGTGTGTCGGTTGCCCCCACGTGATCGTCAGGACCTGCATCAGTTTTAGGAGAGTAATGTACCGTGAAGATGTCTTCAATCAGTCATACATCTGCCAAGGGATCTTTGCTCCACCCCAACTTCCTCTCCTCCACAAACACTACATCACGAGTCACCACAACTCATTGTGTCTCTGGATCAAATATCCAATAACTTTTTTTCCTCGGATCATACCCAATGAGCATCATTGGCTTCCTTCCATCTGCTAGCTTGGAGGGGTGTGGCGTGGTCGTCTTCACATGTGCAATGCACCTGAAAGTGTGGAGGTGACCAACACTTGGCTTGCAGTTGTTGTAGGCTTTGTAAGGAGTTTTGCCCATGATACTCTTCATTAGTGCCCAATTTAGGAGATAAACGACAGTCGATATAGCTTCTCCCTAAAATTCGCATGGGACTCCCATGCTCTTCAACAAACTCCTCACCATATCGACCACCATCTAGTTCCTCCATTCAACCACACCGTTCTATTGGAGAGAATAAGGTGCTCCAGATAACGCCTAATTCCCAACAGCTCACAGTAGTCCGTGAACTCGTTTGAGGTAAACTCGCCACCACGATCGGTGCGCAGAGCTTTTAGCCTTAGATTTGTCTTCATCTTGGCTGTAGTCTTGATCATCTTAAACGCCTCAAATTCTTCATCTTTGCTTTGGAGTAAAGCCAGCCACATAAACCTTATGCAATCATCCACCAACAGTAGGAAGTAACGATTTTCTCCATTCGTGGTCGGAGTGATTGGCCCGCAGATGTTGCCATACCACAACTTGAGGGGCATATCCACTCTGTTATGACGTCCTCTCTTGGCACTAGAAGCGCCCTCATGCTTCTTTGTCTTTGTGCTCCCCTCTTCCCACTCGTTTTGGGTAAAGAGAAGTTTATCACTCCCATCTTTCGAGTACCGTCGACCCTTGAGTCCTTCCTTGTAGGTTTTGAGGTGATCGATTGCCTCTGAAAGTGACATTGCTGCGACATCATTGAACTGTTTGCTCATTCTAATAATCTAGAGAAACCAATCTGGTACCAAGCTGAACAATTTTTCGACGACGTCGCTCTCTTTCAGCTTCATGCTGAGCAAACGGATCTCACCCACCAGTATGGTGAGTTTCATGTAGTACTCTGTGATCATTTTCGAGTCCCCCATCTACAACTTGCTCAGTTGCTGTTTCAGCACTTGAGCGCATGCCTTCTTGACGTGATCTTCACCTACTTGCATCTCCCTGAATGCGATTCAAGCTTCTTTTGCCATCTCCTTCTTGATGGTTGACCTCATCACATTGTCTGACACCGCTGGTGAGATGGTCACCATCGCGCCTTGATCCTTATCGCCGTCGTCGTCTCCATCTTCGACCGCCGACCATACCCCTAGCGAACGCAAGATTAACTTCACCTTGACGGCCCATATGCCGGAATTCGTTTCGCTCAACATCGGGTATTGAATCAGGATCGAGGCGCTTTTTGTCGCCGGCTTGACGAATACGCCTGGCTTCGATGGATAGAGCTTGTTATCCGCCATCGCTTCATCCTCTTAGGCTCTGATACCAATTCTTGAGGAATTTGCGTAGGATCTAGGCGTGCGATGAACTTGAACTCTGAGATTACGCACGTGAATACGAGTAAACATAGATAGATCTTTTGCAACGTGATATGCCTGCGTCCTTTTCGTCTTTCTTATATAGAGAAGCAACATATAAGACTTCGTATCCAACGCAACATCCCACGCTGAGGGTCCTACATGGACACACCTTGACTTTCCTTTTCGACTACTATGAATCCTATGCAGACTCTGAATCCTAATCTTTTACGGCTATGACTGCTACAGTAGTTTTACAACTATGACTGCTATAGTACCTTTCTCTGATTGCTACTTGACTTACGACTGCTATAGTGCTCGAACGTACATATCGGTCATAAAGATTGCCGTGGTCGTAGGACTGGTTGTGGACTCGATCAGATCTGAAGACAACTAGATTAACTTTATTAGAGAAAGGGAGGAGAGAGAGAGGGGAAGATAAACTGGTGCATAATCCCACTCCTCCCCAAAAGTGTATGACTAATCTTTAAGCACGTCGTGTGGTTCAGGAAGTCCATGGACATCCATGCTATTGTGGGAACACCGCTCCAAAAAATGCTAATGGAATTGAAGAAAGTACTCCTTCGTTGCTCATTCTTATATCAGCCTACTGACAACTGACGAGCTAAGATTACTCACGGCAACAAACATGGTTACAAAGAGACCAGCCACCCGCACGAGCTAAAAGGGCAGCCCAAAAATGTCATCCCCCTCCGGAAGAACATACCCATCTCGGCCTACGGCCCCGCCACGCCAGCAGCAACGCCGTCGCAGTACTTGCCATGAAGGCCGGGGTTGCCGGCGAAGCTGGAGCACGGAAAGGTGGAGAACTGAACTGGCTCATATTGGGGATCACGCCGCTCAGCCGGTTGTGCAAGACGTCGAAGCACGAGAGAAAGGTCAGCCACGCCGGTATCTCGTCAGTGAGCTTGTTGTACGACATTGGAGATTAGTTAATTTATTTTCTTACAATGAAAAGTTAAATGCAATTTGACTAGGCTGGGTATTCATATTACTTTTTAATTTCTCCCAAGGCAGAAGTAGAACCAAATATAAGCATACCTCTAAACAATTAATATAAGAACTGCATAAAACAGTCTCTATAAAGGCAAATGCCTGAAACCTTTTGCTAGGACAAACTTTGTACATATTTCGGTTGGGTTCTTTTTTACTTATGCTCAGGCTTTGGCTTATGTTATTACAGTAATTAATTTTTAAACGGTACGTCTTTTTAAGGTATGATCTACAGTAAATTGTAGTAGATATTATACTGAGTTCAGTTATACCGGTCAAAATTATGTACAATTATTTTCCTTTGTGTACTGTCTTTTACGAACAACCAGAATTCAAAAATCAAAATTACAGCCCAAAAGAATCCATTTGCTAACCTTCTTCTAGCTACGTCAATTCCATCAAAAGTTTTGGTGCAGATGTTCATAAACTAGCTGCAGATAATAATTTGCTCTTTTTTGGCTGACAACAAATTATTCTCAATTGTAAACCTACGTAGCTACAGTGGATGCCAATTTCATCACTTAATTATACTTTTCTTGTGCATCTAATTTGATGACGCTAGTTATGTCTTATATCCCCCTAACATATAAGAAACTATGGTGCTCTAAATGAACTTAATGAGCAAGTGGTATTAGTCTTGAAGTTCACTAAATGAATTTAGAGTCCAAAACCAACATGCCGTATGGCCCTGTTTGTATTGACTTCTAAAATCTATTTTTCTATAGTAAATAGATTTTCTACAATAATTAACTTTCAAATGGAGTGTCTCTTCAAAGCAGAATCTATTAGTCGATTGTAAGACACTGTATTGACTTTATTTATATCGGTCAAAATTACATGCGAGTATTTCTCTTCATACAATTTCTCTAAAACTATTACTATTTATAAACTAAAATAAAAAATTATCAGTAAAAATATAAGCGGGCGCCACTTCAGCAGGGCTTCCCCATATGTCCGGTCACTGGGGCTGCATTCAAAGGGTAGTGACGGGAAATTATCAATAAAGTTCAAGAAAGAATGCTGAAAAGTACAACTTGAGTAAAGAAAAACAATGAGTTGATTGTGTCCAGTGGTGGACCCAGGAAAAAAATTAGAGGTAGGATGAAGTCTAATGGCGGATCGAGAGAAAAAAAAAACTAGGTAGGCTGAAGTCGGAAACGTGAAATAAATAGTAGTACCCAAAAGCAAAACAATCCATGATCAAACTATGTTGCAATCACACTAATAAAAATATGTGATACGAAATAGAAACAACAACTACAATTCGCATGTTAACATATGTAGATAACGGAAGGACAATGAAAAATACCTCACTAATGAAGCTTAATCCACAATTGTAGATGAGCAGTAAAAGAAACAACTTGTTAATTGTGAAAGATAGATAAATCAGTAGTGTCACAATTCGATAATAGAATATAAAAGATGCAATAAAAAAGAAGACAAAAAATATACCAGTAAATAACTAAGTACGTCTAGGAGAACAAGACATTTTCATTCTTCGAGTTTTCATGTCTTGAAATCGTTTCTTGATTTTTTTTCACGATCAAGTCATTTGAATATCTCTCT
This sequence comes from Dendrocalamus sinicus, assembly GCA_036346575.1. Lineage (NCBI taxonomy): Eukaryota > Viridiplantae > Streptophyta > Magnoliopsida > Poales > Poaceae > Dendrocalamus > Dendrocalamus sinicus. The sequence continues at coordinate 16,194,095 of CM070675.1, read as the reverse complement.
CGATATAGCACACCATTAAGTCATTAAGCCAATCATCGAACATCTTATTACGCAAATCGGTCTTGATAATATTCATAGCCGAGAAGGCTCTTCTAACCGATGCTGTCGCCACCGGTAGTAGCAATGCTAACTCGATGAGGCGGTAGACCAATGGAAATGCAATATGCCTTTCAATTTCAACCAACTTCACGGCCAAACTTCCAAGATCATGACAAGTAACAAAGTCATCAATTCTTTGCACATGAAGAATGAAGGTTTCAGTTGATCCTTGATAGCCGCACGATCAGAAATAGAGAAATCTTCATCATAGATATCCGCAAGTCGAGCAATTTTATCCACATTGAACTTTGAAAAGGAGTCTCTTGGATCAAGACAAGAAAAACATACAAGTAACTCTGAAGATACCTCATTGAAGCGATGATCCATCTCAGTGGTAATAGCATCAATGGCAGCAAAGAAAGTATCAACACGATAATGATGGTCTTGAGTGACTGTGATCTCACCCTTCCTTGATCGGCCCTATCTTGGAATCGCTTCATCCATATTTGGCACTGGAATGTTATTTTCATCACAAAATTTTTTAACTTCTGTAAATAGTGGCTCCCAGCCATGGTTCCTCAGGTTGGTCAACCGTGTTTTGACATCAACAAGCAATGACATGGCCAGAACAATATTTTGATCTTTCCTTTGCAAGATAAGAGATAACTCATTTGTAATGCGAAACACCTTCATTTTAACAAGCTAGTTTATATATTCCACAATCTACATAAATTTACAAGCTATCAAAACTAATACTTAAATACACAAATATGAAATCTAGAATAAATAGAATTTATTGTACCTTTATAAAATAGAATCCTCTGCTCGGCTGCTTCTCAAAGGATTAAAGATTTAAAGGCTCAAAGCTCCTCACTGCTCACTCGGTCTGTCGGTCTCGGTCAGGCCTTAGGCCCACAGCCGACTGCCCGACTGCTCTCATTACTCAAATCCCCGGTCGGCCGGTCCCTCGGCTCTCCACCACTCTCCAATTTCCACCGAGCGGCACTCTCCAATCTCCATTCAGGCACCGATGCGGCGACGCCTCCAGCCCCGGGCTCCCGCCCCCGCCTCGCGCCTCCCGCGCGCCGGGCTCCCGCCTCCCGCGCCGGCAGCCGGCCACCGCCTCCCGCAGCCCCGCCTCCGGGCTCCCGCGAGACCCGCCGGGCTCCCGCCTCCGCGCCCCGGCGACCCGGCCACCGCCTCCGTCGACTCCTCCGCCTGGGGCCTAGGCGCCGCCGCGCCGCGCCGTCCTCCTACAAGGCTACAAGCCGTCCGGGATCTAGGGTTGCCGGTACTCTTCAACTTGGTGTTGCCGTGTTGGCTACTTGGCCCGTAGTAGTATATCTCTTGCTTTGTGTTTGTTGGGCACTTGGGCCGTATGTTGGTATTTGGGCGTTGGCATGTTGTTGGACCAATGGACTTGGGCCTTGACGCCTAGCATTCTTCCGGGCTTCCGGCAAGATGTGCGTCACACCCGCCGGGGTGGGGTGTGCTTCACGGCGCCGAGGGGGTCCGCCGACGGGAGCTCGGGCGGCCGCCCGGCCTCGCCCGAAGGGCAGGTCCGCCCCTGATTGTGTCGAATGTACCTATACCTATAGCATTTTGCAAAGATGCCACTATTGTTTAATTTTCTTCCAAGTACAGTAGTGTGTTTTGAGTTTTCACAATGAAGGACAGATGTATGACAAGCAATTTACTCATTAAAGTTCATTTACACCCTATGACCAATTACGTGTGCATCTTAAAAGCCGAGAAAAAATCAGAGGGTGAAGCCAAAGCAGTGTGCTGCATTGTAATTTCATATAATGTAATTCAAGAATCAGGCCAAGTATAAAAGAAAATATGTAAAATGAGTAATAATGAAATTAAATTATTTTTTTACAGGATTGAAATCATGTCTTTGGGAAAGCGACACATAGCAAGGTTTCCGGATGAAGTTCAATATATAGCTCAACAATAGCTGCGTGATGCAGCTCATCCTATGTATATAAATTACTATGATAGGACTAGGATCTATGGCTATTACCTTGCCATGATACCGTGAACCAGAATGAGATGGTCTGGTCCTTGCTTGCTTTTGGATATCTCCATGGATGAATATGATACAGGACTGCCCCTACTGATGGACATTCGGTGGAAATTTTTAGATATCTATGATCATCGATCATGCACTGTAGCTATAACCATCAATCGGGTACTGTAGCCAAGACCATCGATAAGATACTGTAGCCACAACCATCCGTGGTCATTATGCCGCGGTCGTTCAGCCGTGGTCGACCTGTCATGGTTGATCTACCATGGTCGACCTGCTGTGGTCAATACATGCTACGGATCACGCGTATTCTTTCATGTCTCTTTCTTCCTTATCTTCTGGGTATTTTTTCTATAAACCAATTGTTCAGATATAGAAGAAAGAGGCTTATATATATATAACCCGTGATTCATTAATCAATTCATTGCGTGATTTCTCCAAAACACCACACGCTTTCATGCTATCAGACACGATCGCTACTGCGATCGCACGTTTCCATAAACCCTATCTCTAGCCGTCAGCCTCCATCTTCCGGCCGAACTATCCCTCCCTCTCCTATGGCCGGCTACATCAATCTCTCTGTTGAACAGGCGGCTTAGGCTGAGCAGGCTGCTTTCATCGCCCACGCAGCTCAGACCGAAGCCACTGCAGTTGAGGACCATCATGCTCAGGCCATTGTCATGGTTGCCATCGATCACACGCGCTAGAAGGTGCTTGCCGCGATCGTTGCCGAACACTAGCAAGCCTTGGTTGCCGACCTTGCCCACGGCGTCGCCAACCACCGGACTATGCCATCGCCGCCCTTCATGCCCAAGCTATTGGCATCCTCAACATCAGGGCCCTCATCCGATCACCCTCAACTTCACCTCCGCTAACTATGGCAAGTGGCGCGGCCTCTTCCACATCACGCTCGGTAAGTACACCTTGACAAACCACACCCTCTCTGATGATGCCCCCTCCCCGATCGGGCAGATTGGGTGCGCATGGACTGTGTGATCTTGTCTGGGCTTTACGGCACCATTGCCGCGGACCTCTTCAAGATCGTCTTGTCCCCATCACTACTGCCCACATCATGCAGACGAACCTCGAGCATCAATTCCTTAGCAACAAGGGGACCTATGCTCTGTACATGGAGGCAGAATTCCGTAACTTTGTTCAAGGTGATTTATTAATTTCTGATTTTTGCCGTAAACTCAAGAGCATGGCAGATGGCCTTAGCTATCTCCGCGAACCTATCTCCGATTGAACACTCGTGTTGTCCATCCTCCACGGCCTCAACGAGAAGTTCACTCATATGGTGCCAATCCTCAAGATGCAATGATGTTTCCTACGTTTGTGGAGACTCACTCGCATCTTCTCCTCAAGGAGATCACCAAGAACTCTAGACCGGCCGCTTCGCCCTCCATTTTCCTCGCTGTTGGACAGCAAGGCTATCGCCCCCAAGCCCAGGCGAGGGTGGCAGTGCAAACAGCGAGAACAACAACCTTCCATAGCCGCTCCAGTTGGCACTATGGACCCCCATGTCTGGTGTCAGCTCCTGGGACCAACAGCACGTCGCCAACACCTTCAGTACAGTGATGCTTACACCGCCTCCCTCCACCACCGAGTGGTATATGGACTCAGGCACGTCTTCGCACATGACTTCAGATGCCAGTACACTCTCTATTTTTCACCCCCTCCATGTCCACTTCTTCTAGTATCGGTCTGCCCATTACCTCCACCGGTGAAAGATCAAGCTCCGATTAAGTTGATTAAATGGAAGATTGAAAGATCAAGATCCGATAAAGTTGGTTTTGGTGTTAATGACAAATACCATTATGAGATCTTGGCAATAATGACAAATACTTTTACAACGTATTGGTGATAATGATAAATGCATATATGAGACTAATATGCTTGTTTAAGTTTATTTTTGTCTAGTCTCATTTGGATGGAAAGGTGAAATCAAAGAGGTATGCATTCGAAATCAATCTCTCGTATGCTAATGCATTCCTTAGATCCAAAATATAGATTGAACTCCTAAATTAGTCCAAAATGAATATGTGCATATGTCTTCATTATATAAACTTGTATGCACACATTTAGGGGGAGCTCTCTATATATTTTGGAGTTTCATAAGTATTGATCCATGCTTCTTTTAATATGCATATTTGGGATCTTTACTTTGAAATACATTCTTGAGTATATATATAACTTGTGCAGTTCATATATACTCATGTGTAATCAGGTTGTCATCTAAGTTCATCATTATGTGTTAATGGTTAAATGCCTAAATGACAACCGGATGAGTAAGCTTTGTTTAAAGCTTATATTAGAGTATACATTTGTTGTGTACAAGTTGTATACTCACAAATCAATTTTCATATCTCATTAATTGTTGAGATTGTCATGAATTACCAAAATGGCGAAGTTTGGTAATTGGTGACAATTGTTTTGTGGACTAACAGTTTCCATGAGTTGGATAAATAGGTTAAGTTCCACAAATGAGGATGACTTATGATGACTTCATGTATTGAAAATCATCAAGTCAAGATCAAGAAGATGTGTTCATGTGTTGAAGGCCATCAAAGAAGAAGACGCATCATGAGTTGATGTGTGAGGAGATGGTCATGTGTTGATCATCAAGTCAAGGAAGACCATCATATGTTGATGGAGTTGATGAAAAGGATGCATCATGAGTTGATGCATATCGAGACGATGACCCAATGCAAAGGTATGACTAGTTAGGGCTAAGGATGTGTTCCTAGTTTTTTACTGGTCTTGGTGTTTGGTTGGAAGACTGGATTGCTAGTGTAAGTTGTCGTACTATTAAGAGGGGTAATGTCTAATAGTTTGAGTCTCATCATGTGTTGATAGCTCAAACCTCACTTGCTCTAGCTCATCTCGACATAAGGCTTATATTTGCGAATGTGTTTTGCAAATAGTTGAAGCTCATGTGGTGGATCTTAGCAATATGGGACTATGCATTGCAAATATGTTTTGCAAGTGCTTGAAGTCCATGTACCTACTCCTTGTGACATGATCTAAGTTTGCAAATGTGTTTTGCAAAAGTTGGAGATCATGCATTATTCCTTGACATGGTCTAAGATTGTTTATTACTATTTTCTTTGACATTAGACCATGGTAGTGACTCTTTGGATGTCTTTTGATTTCTGCATTAATCTAATATGTTTGAGATCATGCAAATAAATAGGTTGTGTAGCCCTCTGAATAAGCTTTCCATAGAGTCCAAGATCACTCAATTCTGACATCGGAGTCAAAAGTTATGACTAGAGATCTGACCGGTGTTGAGCTGGAGGTCAGACCGCCCTTATAATGGAGGTCAGACCGCCCTTGTAAGGGAGGTCTGACCGGTGTTGTTATGGAGGTCTGACCGGTCCTTGAGCGGTCTGACCGGAAATTGCGGTCTGATCGGGTTTTCTATGGCGGTCTGACCGGTTTTCCAGCCCAACGGCTAGTTTTTTGTGACCGTTGGGAGGGCGGAAGTACCAGCCATATAACGGCGGTAGTTCCAGCCCTCAGGCTGATTTCAGCCCCCTCTTTGCTCCAACAGTTAGTTTTTGAGGGAAGTGTATAAATACCTCCTCAAGGGCTGTTGGGAGGTTGTTGTTGAATTCATATTCTGTTGTATTGAGCTAGAGTGACGTTCTCCACTCAAGAGTGCATGTGTTGCACTTTGTGAGAGAGGAGAAGTGATTTAGAGTGCATGTGTTGCATCTAGAGAAGGACTTTGTGTCCGATTTGAGCTTGTGCATTCGTTGCACGTCGTGAGAGTCCAATGAGAGACTTGACTTGTTACTCTTGGAGTTTGCCGACTCCTAGACGGCGTGGAAGGCGTCGTGCGCGGTGATCTTCTCAAAGAAGGTTGTGAGAAGACCCGGCGAAGTTCTGAAGGTTGAAGCTCACCTACCCGGAGCGGGAAAGAGCTATCACTAGTGATTGAGGTGGAAGGCTTAATTCATGGAGCCGGTCCAATTTGTTCGGGCTAACCTCAACGTGGACTAGGGGAGACCGGCAAGTCTCCGAGCACCACGGTAAAAAGATAACGTGTCATTTGTGGTTTGCTTTCTTGTGCTCTTTTTACATTCAAGCAATTTACTTACTTAACATTATTTTGATTGCTTGTAAACCTAGGATTGCAAATCTTGACCTAGGTTAGTATTGTTGGTGCACTTAGGCGAATTTGCTTGTCTTAGGCGCTATTTGAGCTAAACCAACTTAAATTTAGCTTCCGCATTGTTTACTTGGTTTAGACAAATAGAAAAGGTCTTGAATTGCTATTATCAATTTGAAGAAAATTTTTAGACCGCCTATTCACCCCCCTTTAGTCGGCCTCCTCGATCTTACAACCGGCTCATTGTCATTCCCCACCACCCATAGCCCTCTCTCTTTGCGTCATGTCCTTGTCACTCCACAGATAATTAAAAATCTTACTTTTGTTCATCAGTTCACAATTGATAATAATTGTTTTGTCGAATTTGATCCCTATGGTTTTTCTGTGAAGGATCTTCGTGCCAAGAGTGTGATCACCAGGTGCAATAGTTCTGGGGATTTATATCCATTTCACCAGTGCTCAGCTAGCACCCATGCTCTTGCCGCCACCTCCTCTTCCATGTTGTGACACCGTCGCCTTGGGTATCTTGGTCATGAAGCTTTGTCTAAGCTCGCTAGTTCTAGTGTTTTTTCATATAATAAAATTACGTCTGAACCCTTCTGTCATGCGTGTCAGCTTGGACGCCACGTGTTTGCCATTTAGCACTTCCTCCTCTCGGGCTAGTCATAATTTTGATTTAATCCATTGTGATATTTGGACCTCTCGTATCACCAGTGTGTCCGATTACAATTATTATCTTTTTATTCTTGATGACTGCTCACATTTTCTTTGGACTTAAGTTTGACACATTCACTCACATTTCTAATTTTGTCACTTATGTTTGCACCTAGTTTGGCGCCACCATAAAGAGTGTCCAGTGTGACAACGGTCGTGAGATTGACAATTTCACCACTCGCACTTTGTTCCTCACCCATGGCATTGCACTCCGCATGTTGTGTCCCTGTACTTCTAAGCAAAACGGCAAAGCCAAATGCATCATTCGGACCACTAACGACATCATGCGTTCGCTCATGTTCCAGGCTAACCTCCCTCCCATCTTTCGATGTTGTCCCCTCCTACTCACATCTTCTTATCTTCCGATGTATATGCTACCCAACCTATCCTCTATGGCCCCAAACAAGTTTTCACCGTGTTCCACTTTGTGTGTCTTCCTTGGCTTGATCTTTCATTCAACAGAATCATCATCTCCCACCATATCTCTTTTGATGAGTCCTCCTTTACCCTTCTGAAGCCTCTCTTGCGTCTCCCTCTAACCTTGATTTTTTATCCGATTTTGGCACTTCACCTTTGCCAATTAGATCACAAGTTGTTGCAGGTCTAGGTACCGACAGTTTCTCACCAAGCGTGGCCGGCCCTCACTAGCCACTGCCGGTCGGCCCTCGCCTAGTGGCGTTGAAAACCTCCTCCACCACACTGGGTCGTGGTCATGCTCGGCTAGCTCGCTGGCTCCTCTCGGCACCCTCCACGACTGGGCCATCAGCCCACTAGGCATGGCCGACCACCAACCCACCTAGTGCCGATTGTGCGTCGCCCATGACGCCCGCGCTCCCATCTCTCACTACAATTGCCTTCGCTAGCCCTGCTACCCCTGATGGCTCCACGCCTTAGGTTGTTGCCAGTAGAGCCGTCGCCGTCTCCCACCCACCGATAGCCATCCCTATTACACTGATCGCCAATGATCATCACATGATTACGTGTGAAAAGTTTGGATTTCGTCTTCCAGTTCAACGGCTCAATCTTCAGGCCATAGTGCTCTCTCCTGTGCCTAGAACATACTAGGATGCTTTGGCTGATCCTAATTGGCACTACGCTATGACTGAGGAAAATAACGCTCTTCAAGCCAACAATACCTGGGACCTCATTCCACGTCCACTTGGAATTAATGTGGTGATAGAAAAATGGATCTTTCGACATAAATTTCTCTCGGATAGTTCTCTTGCTCAATACAGGGCTCGTTGGGTCCTTCGTGGTTTCACACAATGCCCTAGCATTGATTTTGATGAGACCTTGAGTCCTGTGGTAAAGCCTGCTACAATCCGCACTGTACTCACATTAGTACTATCTCGAGAATGGTCGATTCATTAGCTTGACATGAAGAATGCCTTTCTGCATGGCACTCTATCTGAGACAGTCTACTATGTGCAGCCCTCTGAATTTGTTGACCCTGCTCGGTGCTTGATCGTGCAAAAATAACACACCCGCAAGTGCACGGGTTGCCACTGAAATAGCAGCGAGTGTCGTGTTCTCCACAGGGATTAAACTGAGGCTACTAATGCTCAGCTAAAGCTAGGTCAAACGAAACGGGGGAGAAAACTAAACTAAAACGACCAAACGATCTATCCAACAACGACGAAACGAATGACCGTACAAATTGACGTCGTACGATCGAACGAACAAAACGACGACTAACTAAAAGAACGACAACGACGCACAAGGACAAAACGACACGACAAGACTAAACGAACGAACACGACTACCGATCGACGATCTACCTAGCTAACGACCGCAAGAAAGAAAGAGGTAGAGAGACGAGAAGCAATAGGGGAGGGTTAGAAGCACGGAGGGAGTCGAGAGAGATCAAGGGAGAAAACGATCGACAGCTAACTAGACGACGACGGCACACGACAAACACATAACTACGACGACCACACGCACGACTAAACTATCAAGCGACCGCTGAGAAAAGCAAAGAGGGAGGGTTTAGAAGCAAAGGGAGGTCGAGTCAGCACGAAGGGAGAAAACGGTCGACGACTTGCTAAATCACACATACAAACACTACGGCACAAACAAATTACTTAACAAGACAGCTGACAGAATGACACTACTAACAGCTAACACAACACAGCAGAAATTACAGACACTAGCAATACTCACTGATCAACACATATAACAAAAGGCACTACTGTAAACACCACTAGAATACTAACAGAACACAAAATGCAACATCATCTGAACAAATTAACACATACTCACAAATAACATCTCAATGGGCTCAAACATTCATCATAGTGCATAGTTCACAATTCACATCCAACTGAAGCAAATCACATCTAACAGTAAATCATTATCAGTTAATTTGAGCAGTAATTAAGAAAAGCAACAAGGAAGAGGAATAGGAGGTAAACTGAGAAGAGCATAGTAGAGGAAGAAGAGGTCGGCAGCGTAGAAGAGGAGTAGCAGAGGAAGAAGTTGCAGAAGAGTCGCCGTCGGTGGATGCAGCAGAGGAGAGATGCGTCGATGGAGATGTCGGTGAAGTGGCAGCTCGCCGGCGGTGAGGGCGGCGCGGTGGAGGAAGGCGCTGATGTCGGTGAAGATGTGGTCGGCTGCCCGGCGCTTGGTGTAGAAGGAGGAGGCGGCGGAGATCGGTGCGGTTGGCTGGAGGTGTCGGTGAAGAGGTGATGCCGATGCTGGAGCAGAGCGGCGGCGCCGAGGTGAGAGCTGTGGATGGCGGCGGCCGGGAGTGAGGTGAGCGGCGGCGCCGAGATGGGGCAAAGAGGAGGCGCGGTGGAGGAAAGGAGAAGCGGCACCGAGGTGGGGCAAAAAGGGAGAAGCGGCGGCCGGATGTGGAGAAGAAGGGAGGAGAAGATGCGGCGGCAAGGCAGAGAAGGTGGAGAAGGAGGGGCGCGATGGAGACGGGGGTGATGGAGAGCAAGGCGGCGGCGGCCAAGATGGGAGCTGTGGTGTTGGCGAGATGGAGACGGAGAAGGAGGCGCGGAGGAAGAGGTGGTGCGGTGGAGGATGGAGAAGTGGCGGGCGCGTCGACGAGCTGCAGCCCGGCGCTCGCCGGCGGCCGGAGTGGAGGAGGAGAATCGGGGGAGGAAGCAAACGGGGGCAGAGGTAGAAGGAAACCGGGCTCGGCTTTTCCCAGGCAGCGGCGGCGGCTAGTTTTGTGGGATTGGGAATTTTGGCGATTTGCAGATTGGTCCCCAAAGTATCTAGGGTTTTCAATTCAGTCCATCTCCCATTTCATTTCTTCTTTTCTGGCCCTTGGAAACTCCGATTTTATCACGAACAGATCCCACGAATTCATGTCGATGCGCACATCTGTACGGAGCAGTCCAAATTTGTCGTTTATGCGCCTAGATCGCGCCGGCCTGTGGAAAAGCACAAAAAAGTGTAAAACAGTCCATTTCAAGCAATTAAATATATAAAAAGCGTGTAAATGATGATAAGTGATCCCAAAATGTGAAAAATAAGAGGGTAAAATGGCATGTAAATATATGTAAATATGACGCATGTCACTCGGCCCAACCGTGTTTGTTGGCTCAACAAATCTCTCTACAACTTGAAGCAGGCCCCTCATGCATGGTATAGATGCTTTGCCTCACATATCCTATCCATTGGTTTTGTGGAGGCCAAGTCGGACACGTCACTCTTTGTGTTCCACCAGGGTGCCGACACGGTGTACTTATTGCTTTGTGTGGATGACATAGTCTTGACTACCTCCTCTGATGGTCTTCTTAGCCGGACAATCTCCGCTCTCTAGGAAGAATTTCCCATGAAAGATCTCGGTCAACTTCACCATTTTTGGGGTTATTAGTCCACCGTCAGGAAGGTGCTCTCTTTCTTTCCCAGTGCCAGTATATTTTAAACATCCTAGAGCACGTCGGGATATCCGCCGGCAAGTCTTGCAACATGCTTGTCGACACGCACTCCAAGCTCTCTAGCGTAGGTGCTCTAGTTGATGATCCGATGCTCTATTGTAGTCTTGCTGTCGCTTTGTAGTACTTGACTTTCACTCACCCTGATATTGCCTACGCTGTGCAGCAGGTGTGTGTTTACATGCATGTTCCACGTGAGCCACATATTGCTTTGGTGAAGCGCATCCTATGGTACCTTCGAGGGACTTTTGAGCATGATCTGTTCATTCATCGCACTTCACCTGTCGAACTAGTTGTATACTCCAATACTGATTGGGCGAGCTGTCCCAACACACGCAAGTCCACCTTGGGCTATAGCATCTTCCTCGGTGACAACCTCATCTCTTGGTCATCAAAGCGGTAGCACGCCGTCTCCCAGTCAAGTGCAAAGGCTGATTACTGCGTTGTGGTAAATAGCGTCGTTGAAGCCTACTGGTTGTGCCAATTGCTCGTGGAGCTACACGGTCCACTTTGAAGGACTACGGGTTGGCTACGCTAGCGCAAATTAATAAAAATTCTACCCGTAAACCAAGATCACTACAGTTATAGATCACGGAATTACCACTAGACGCGCAGGTGCGGAATTGATGCAGCACGTCGGGGCAGAGTAGTCGTACTACATCGATGCAAAGACGTCGGGCGAGTAGTCGTACTACGCCGATGCAAGACGTCGGGCGAGTAGTCGTACTACTTCCTCGTCCTCGTCGCGGCGTCCAACGTACAACTTCTCTCTTGCGGTTCGTCCAAACGCTACGGATGCGGCGCCGCCAAAAGGTATCCACACGTGCGGGAGGAAGCGACGACGCCGGATTACTAGATCCGTGCGGCGCCCGGCGTGGGAGGGTGGCGGCGTGGTTTGAGGAGGTCACGAAATTCCCCTTTTTTCAACCCCGTGCGCCCTTGCCCTCCTTTTATAGACGTCCTTATAATGGGCTTGGCGAATGGAGGCTCATTAGGACTCAATACCCACCCAACCGGATCCAATCCGAATTAGGCTTCACCCTTAAGTGTGTGACCTATAGGTTCACGTATGTTTAGACATGACACGAGTACACATACTTGGTCAATAGTTGGCGATGGCCTCTAGCAAGACGTGCCAACTCCTAAACATACACAAAGATCATATCGGACGAACCATCACAACTTTATGTACATGCCAATCCCTTTGCCTCACGATATTTGGTCGAGCTCCAAGCTGACCACTCTTTCTCGATCCGTGATCCGAATCCCTTACTAGGTTAACTCTTAACCTTAAGTAGCATGGCCATGCATTTCGGATCCGATCACTCGAGGGCCCGAGATATCTCTCTCGGATAGAGAGGGCAAATCCCATCTCGACTGACCATGCCTCGTAGCATGCTTCATGACAAACCCGAAAACTATCTTTATAACTACCCAGTTACGGAGTAGCGTTTGATAGCCCCTAAGTAGGTCGATTCACATCTCAAGTACATGCGACAATCTCAGGTCTAAGGACAAGGCGTACACATTGTGTAGAGAGAGAACCATAAGTATAATTGTTATGTCTCATGTTGGGTCGGTCCAACCCCATGTTCTAAACATGTGTCCACATTATTGGTTTGACATCTCCATGTCTATGACCTGTGAAACATGGTCATCAACCGATACATGTGCTAATCCATTATTCACGTGTGTCCTCACATGAACTCCGACTAGGGACAACTTTAGAATAACCATATAAGTAAAGAGTTTCACAAACAAGTCACATACTTGTTAATCAACACAAAGGCAATATTCAAGGAACATTTATTAAATCATGGATACAACGAAATATCATCATCTCTATGATTGCCTCTAGGGCATATTTCCAACACACTTCACCGCACCACGATAGTCTACTACGACAATGTCAGTGCAGTCTACCTCTTCACCAACCCGGTTTAGCATCAGCATACCAAACATGTAGAGATTGACCTACATTTCATTCGGAAGCGTGTTGCTCTTGGTGATGTGCGTGTTCTTCTTGTCCCAACGTTATCATAGTATACGGATATCTTCACCAAAGGTTTGCCCATGTCCGTCTTCGCCAAGTTTCGATCTAGTCTGAATGTTCATTCTTCTGTTGTTCCGACTGTGGGGGAGTGTTAGATATCTACATACAACCATCTACCATGCACTGTAGCTACAACCATCAACCATGCACTGTAGCTACGATCATCGATTATGTACTGTAGCTATGACCACCGACCAACTACATAGCTATGATTATTAACCAGGTACTGTAGCTACGACCATCGATCAGGTACTGTAGCAATGACAATATGTAGTCGTTATGTCATGGTCGTTCAGCCATGGTCACTTTGCTGTGGTTGACTTGTAGTGGTCGATCTGCCGTGGTCGACTTGCCGTAGTCAATACGTGCCATAGATCATGCATATCCTTTCAGGTCTCTTCACGCGTATCCTTTCAAGTCTCTTCCTTCCTCATCTCCCAGGTATTGTTTCTACAAACCGGTTGTTCAGATATAGAAGGAAGAGGCCTATATATGTAACCCTTGATTCATTAAACAATTCATTGCGTGATTTCTCCAAAACACCACACGCTTTCATAAATAAAGGTGTATTGTAGTGTTCAATCATACATAAATAAATTAGTGAAAAATTTCAGTACACTTCACTAAGCCAGCATGTGAAAACCTTTATCTGAGTCTCATTTATCTGTCTCAACTATAGACTGCGTTCTGCCTTCATTTAGACAAAGTGAATTGAAGTTCACTAGTACAAAAAGAGTCATCATAGACAGTTTAGAACTGTCATTATAAACGGTTTTTTGAACCGTTTGAATTTATGTATCTATGATAATTGGAGGTTATCACAGATGGTTTGTAAGCCGTTTGTGACAATCACAACACAGACGGTTTGTAACTAGAACCATCTATGAAAAACACTATCACAGACAGCTCGAACTAAAAACTGTCTGTGATACTCACACATTATAGATGATTCAAGCTACGGATCATTTGTGACGGGCGAGTATCACAAACGGTTGGTATATAAAACTGTCTATGATACTTTTCTATCACAGATGGTTGGTAGATAGAACCGTCTGTGATGTGCGAGTATAACAGACGGTTGATAGATAGAATCATCTATGATGTGCGAGTATCATACATGGTTTTTGGTTCGAGCCATTTGTGATAATCCTTCGCAGACGGTTTATACCACAAAATAGTCTATGATAGTTCATTCTATGCCTAAATTTTTTCTATTTTTTAGCTAGCCTCACGAAATGTTAACTATACCATCTGAAAACAAGTAAATACAGTAACAAATACAACAAGACATTCCATGCCTATTAAGATCAGAATCCACCATTACAATATTACAAGACAACGACTAGTTTACCCATCTAGCTAATACAATAAGAATATGAAAAGAACACATCTCCTAATCCTATCTTACTCTTAAACATGTCAAGAATAGAGAAAAACAGATAACCTAGTAGACAGTAGAAGCTCAACTGCACCGAGAGGCCTCTATGCCTTGGCCCTCTCGCCCCTAATGCAGCGTACGAGCTAGATGTTCTTGATGCCCACCATCACTGATGCCGACTTGAGCGTCACATTGGTAGCCAACTGCTTCCACGGTGCCTTGCCTCCCATAGACTTGCACGTCGCCTTGGTAGCCAACTGCTTCCACGATGCCTTGCCTTCTAGACTTATGTGTCGTCTGCTTCGTACAGGATGGCAAGGATGCTGGGTTTGGGTGAGTATTTATAGGGGAGGGAGAGACGGGAGTGCAAACATTTTTGGCATGGGGATGGAGAGGTAGAGCTATGATCCGTGGGGTCGGGGTTAGTGGGTTTCTATTGGCTAATATTGGGTTGGGGATGATCGACAGACCCAGCAGTCATGGACATAATTATCGTAGATAGTTTGAACCACAAACCATCTATTATATATAATTATTATAGGTGGTTTGAACCACAAACCATCTGTGATACATAATTATCATATGTTGAACCACAAATTTATATATATATATATATATATATATATATATATATATATATATATATATATATATATATATATATATATATATTGGTACAACGTAAACAACTAGTCTCAAAAGATGAAATAGCAAAGTTTTATATTGTTTATATACGCTCTTTTGATAGGTTTTGATGAGATCTATAATTTTGCAGTTGAGGCAAACCCTAAATTCCAAAGGAAATATCAAAAAAATTTGACAAAAACAGAAATCGAAAACTTGTTATGCAAATTTGGAGCTAAAGATGGCCGATTTTAGGGGTCTAAGAGGGCGACTGGAGCAAGCGAGACATTTTTTTATCGAGCTCATCGTTAGCTTTTTAACGAGTATAAGAACATCAAAAATGGGCATCGTATACAAAAGTTATGCCCGTTTTAGTAAAGGTGTATCGGAATGGAATCCTACTCAGACTCGAATACATCGCGCGGAGAAGTGGGCGGATTATAAAATTTTAGGGGATTGTGAAGTGGGAAACATATCACAGACAAATTTTTTGTACAAACCATCTGTGATAATTATCACAGATGGTTTGTAATAAAAAATCATCTGTGAAATATCACAGATGGTTTAAATAAATAACCGTCTGTGATATTTGCCATTATCATAGACTGTTTTATCCATAACCGTCTATGAATTATCATAGATGGGTATTAGTAAGAACCATTTGTGATGTTTTGCATTATCACAAATGATTCGTATGAAAAACCATCTGTGAAAATACCACAGATGGTTATTCGTATGAATCGTCTATGATAATGACAGCATAGATGGTTCCTAGAAACCATCAGTGATGTAAGCGTCTAGTATAGCTTCTTTTGTAGTAGTGGTTGACACCTAATTTTATCAAAGAATAAAGTTGAAGGACCATGTGAGAAAATCCAGATTTTTGTTGTGATGAACTATTGCTAAATTGGAGGAGCTAGGATGTGAATTTTGTAAAAATTGCAGTTGGAGCTACCAGCCGACTGGCCAATTTACTTCGGTTGAAATGTGGAATTTTGGGAAATTGGTCTTGAAAGGTTTTTGTTTGACCTAGATCAGTGAATATGTGTTGCATGAATATGCTTTAATTAACGTGGGTCAAGTTATGAAGAACTTATGCCAACAAACTATTTCTTTGTCTTGGATGTGCAAGAATGCTTGGAGTCAATCATATTCAACAGCGAGGATCGGAGCTACACTCATGGAGGAGCTAAGGCCCAGAATGATCATGGATGCTAGGTGAGATTGCTGAGCTCAAGCATGGCACAAGGAAAGTGAAAAATATTGAAGAAAAGCTTCAAGCGATGGGTTGTACCATATGACTTGGTTGATCTAAATGAGGTATGATCTGGTGGAACTAGAATAGGAAAGTGTTGTGGCTACCGGCCAAATAGTAAACTAAGAGAGTAGTGTAGTGGTTGTGATGGTAAACAATGCTTGCCCCTTCTCCATGTTTAGGGCATATATAGGCCATGTTCTTTTCAGCTTCTAAAAGCTGCTTTTCGGCTTTTCTACAGTAATTAGCTTTTAAACGGAGTACCTTTGCAATATAGGATCTACTAGTTAATTGGAGTACATACTGTACCGACTTCATTTATATCGGTAAAAACTGCATGTGAGTTTCTGTTACTCTGTAATCTCTCGTACAAACAGCCCAAAGGCCATAAGCTTCAGCCGAAAAGAACAGACTCATATATATCTCCATAAAGCATGATTACAATATTGCCCTTACAGTTGTGTATCTCGTAGAAGGATACACATGTCATTATACATATCTTATTGGGCCCTACAATCCCCCAAACAAGCTAGATGGGCTCAGGTGGGGGTACAGAAAGACTTGTTGACACGTGGCAAGTTAGCTGTGCATCTATATGGGGAAGCATGGTAATTGCTTACAAAGAAGATGATCAAGGTAGGGTATTTTGATAAGATGGCCAAATATTGAAAACTATCTTGGATCAAAATCGCGGCGCTTGGAAAAGCGATTTAGGTCAGGGAGAAGCTGAGAAGATCAAGTTGGATTAAAGGCTAAGGATTTAGCGGATTTATGCTCATGTGTTTTAAAAAGCATGCATGAGTGCAGTGTGTGTGTAAAACCCGTGTTGTGTAGCATTAACTAGTTTCCCTGTATGTGCTAGTTGATAATATTCATTAGGATTAGATGTAAGCTGGTTGTATTATCCATTTGATGGGTTGGATGGAGGCTTACAAGTTAACTATCCATATTTTAGCTAAGTGTTCTTGGGTTCGGGTTTAAGAAGTGTGAGTGATATAGTGTGCTCTCTTGTGCTCCAGGTGGAGTGGCTATAAAACCTTTATCCTTAAATAACAATAGATCAACTTGGTTTTTCACTCATTAAGTCTCCTCGATTGGGTTTATTTGCTCTTGTTCTTATTGGTTTTGATATCTTCTCTCCTCTTATTCATCTTATTGTGTGCCATAAATGTGTAAATGATCGAGATGACTTATAGAGATCAATCCACATCTATCTAGTCATCAGATCTTACAAGTTCTTGAAGGTGTCTAGTTTTGGTTGGATTTGACCTCATCGTGAGTTTTCTTGATCTAAATAATTTTTACCTCAAATCTTTGTGAGTTCTTGTTTGCTGTGACATGTGGGAATACATCTATAGCCATCTTGGTCATCCTCCATTCATGAGCAAGTTATATTTCGAGTTTTCGATTTTTGCCTAGTTTTGGTGTAACCTTGCTTGCTTTTGAAAAAATTTAAATTTTGACAAGGATTCATGCGATCCTTAGATGAAATGGGTTCATGAGACCTCAAATAAGATGTGTGCAAAATCTCATCTCATTTGACCGTGGATTTTTGGAGTTGCACCAAAAGTGGTCTCGACTTAGGCTGATTTTCTACTCTGTAATAGGGAAGTGGTCAAACCGCCACACCCAGTAGTCAGACCACCAATATGTTAATTAGATTGGTTTGTAGCCAGCAGTCATACCGCCCAGGTGCCAGTTAGACCACCAGGGTTTCAAATCTTTGGGTCTCGAATTTTTTAGTTGATTGCTTTGGTCTTAGCTTTCAATCCTGTTTTTTGTAGTTCAGTAAATATTAGAGTGAAGGATTGGTGAATATTTAGAGAAAAAATTTTAAAACACCATTCACCCACTATATTATCATATTGGTCCTACAAAAGCCCATAGCAAATTGATGTCTTTTTTAAATGAACAGGACATCACACAATGGATGTCTTGTCCGATTCAAATTTAGAAACTGGATTGGCTTTCCTAGATCCGTGGAGATGCATTGTACTAGAATGCCAAATGATTTTGAGTGACATCAGAATGCAGATACACCATCCTTCATGAGCAGATACAGTGGCGGAGCCAGAATTTAATTACGTCCCGAACGCAGTGGTGGAATGATCAAGGCTATCTGGGCTGGACCATGAAAATATTACCTAGTCTGAACTAAATTTACCCGGACTATACATTAAATATTTTTTCACACCCTAGACTGAAGTCTATCCTGCCCGAGGTGTGGATTCGCCCCTGAGCGGAGATACCATCTTTTAGCCCAATGCGATGCCAATTGATCTAGGAAATCATCTCGTTGCTTAGCTGAAAATTTCTGATCAGATCTCTGCACTACATATCTCAAATCGAATTTTCCAACCCGATCAAACTACCGGGCATTTGAATCACTTGGGCTCAAAGGCCCAATCCCACTACCAAATTTCAGTACTACAGCTACGAAATTATCCCGGCATAATCCCCACGAGGAACCCACCTCGACAATCTAAATTTTAGCACTACAGCTACTCACAGTCTTTGAACATTTCTCTGATTCTTTCCCAAACGACGCAGATTTTCTTTAGCAAGGCTCCGCAGAACCGTACCCCAAGCACCACAACGCCATGGCATGGCACGAAAAGAAATGGAACCATGGAAACGGATTTCGGAGGACGGGAGGAGCGATCAAGAAGAACCTGACACGGTGCCACTCCGGGAGCAGGTTGGCCGGGAGAGGCGGAGGAGGAAGGGAAGAAGAGGCGGAGGCAACGGTAGTTATCGGAACGGTGGTGGCAAGGATAGCAAAGCGCGGGCGCCATATTCCCCCCGCGAGTCGTGGCACCGCGTCCGAGCGCGCGGCCGAAATTATTTCCGGTGCGGGGCAAGCGAGGAAAGGCGGCGGGCGGCGGCGGCGGCCAAGGAAGCTGACGCGCATGCGACGCCGCGACGGAGTGGGGGGCAAGCGCGGCGGGCGGTTTGGCGCGCGGGTGAGGTGGCCACTGCGTGGGCGGCCGTTGGACACGTAAGGCGCGCGCCACGCCCGGCCCTTGGATTCGCCACGGACGGTCGGTCGGAACGGCTCGGTCGCACGGCTGAGGTCGTGTTTGAGTTCTTCCTGGCACACATCTTTTTGACGGTGGCTTGCGATTTTTGACTATGACTTGTAACTTTTGAATTATTTGTATAAAAGAGTACAAAGTAACAGAAATTTATATGCAATTTTTACCGATATAAATGAAGTCAATAAAGTATATACTACAATTAACTAACTAGTAAACCTTATATTGAAAAAATAGTTTGTTTAAAAGTTAGTTACTGTAGAAAAACCATAAATTAATTTTTAGAAGCTGAAAAGAACAGAGCGATTCGGTAAGGCTTGGTTGTCCACCTATCCAGCCCCACACTGTTGAAAAGGCATAAATATGAGTTATTTGATCCAAAATCACACTTATGCTTGAAAAAGAAAAGGGAGGGAAATCGGGACTCGGGTGTTCTGACAAGGCGTGCTCTTGGAAATTTTCGTTGGCCTCGAATCTTTGGCCATTTGAAGCTCGATATATGGCTCCCATTCCTGTATGTAGTATTTGTTTTCAATATCTTGGTTTTTTTTCCACGTTGCACGTACTACGACCGCATTTCGGACGGATGTAGATCATTTGACGTGGAGAAGGCAAGTCAGAGAAGCACATTATTGTCAGAGAAGCCAAATAGCGGAGGAGAAATGCAAATTCTTGTTGCAAATCACTGTATAATACTGTGCTGAATTACTGCAACAAAATACTGCAGTTCAGGGTACTGTTTTGCACTGTAGTATTGCCAATGTAGCATCTAATATATACCACTTTTGTCAGACATGATGCCTGAGAATCACGTAGAGTTACGCTCTTCGCTACCTTCACTTATAAGTTAAGAGTAAGCTGGTAGTTTGGCCGGGCTGTGCCATGGTCCGGGTTTATTGTGCTTCGAGCCATTTTATATCGTACCGGTTTGGCTCAGTCATCTCGTCGTATCATATCGTGCCGGTACGTCTTGCCTTTGGCCAAGCCCAAGCATAGCCCAAAATCCACCGTGTCGGTGTTCGTGCCTGCTAGCCTAAACTCAGTCCGAAATAACTATGCATAATGAAAGCGGCGGTGATGGTGGCAGCAGCCACCATCTTCCTTTCTCTCGTACCTGCCTTGTTGAAAACTAGTTGAAATTGCATTAGTTGCATAAAAAACATAGGCACACAATGATATAAATATTTTGAGAAAAAGTGAAATTTTCTTGATATTTTAAAAATATAATGTTGCTGTCTCATTAAAAACCTTACGCCCCAAAGTGGGGTTTCTGAGTAAGAAAAAGAGTACATTAACGATATATGTATATAATAACTATAACAACATACGTACATAATATCTACTCATCAATGTCTAAGTCGTTTATGCGTTCAAGGTCAGCGTAAACCTGCACGATTTTAGGATCCTCCAGTTGATATTGTTGTTGCTCTTTAGCTAATTCCCAGTCTTTGACGCATATGATTACCTCTACCATTCTGGGCGTGAGGTCTCTAGCGGTCAAGTCCGAGCTGCTCCTAAGTTTTTAGTCATCCCAATTCTCGTATAAGGTGTGACCCTCATACGAGTCGGTCTCAATACAATCTCTCCCACTAGGAGGAAGTCTCCTCTGCGTAGATCTCATCCCCGTCATAAGTAGATCCCAACTGACTATCCTCTAAACAAAGGAAATAATAGCAAGGGTGGGTATAGAGGTCCCAACCTGTCTCTCTATCACCTGTAAAGGTAAGCTCTGCCCACCTTCTTAATTACTTTAAGTGACCAACTACTCCATCAGTTACTATTTATCTCTTTTCTTTTCTTGCGCATAGCCTTTCTTCGATTTAAAGATTTTTTTATTTCTATGCACAGTGTAGTAGATTAATAAGAAAATACTTATTTTGCTTAATATACTTTGAACAATTGTTCAAAGAAATGCTTGCTTGAGTTGATAAGAAAGCTCTTATAGCTTTTACAAGAATAATTATTATTTTTATGTTGATATGATTTAATTATATAATTCTTGGGATATTTAATTAATTTATTTAATTACAAGAACAATTATATGGTGAGATTTCTTTAAATTGCCCCGTTTAACTTCTATTTCTAAATTTAATAGGATTTAACTTGCAAAATTTTATTGTTGGCCTATTTTCTTTTGTTTCCACTATTTTCCTTCATTTTCCTATTTCCTTTCCCTTTTTTATTTTCTCTTTTTCCTCCTCTCCCTTCTCATTTTCACCCAGTCAGCTCCCCTCAACCCACATCTCTTCTTTCCCTTAGCTCCTCCTCTCCTCTCATCTCTCACGCTCGATTTGGATCTTGGGCTCCCCTCTCGACACGCCGCCAGTGCTCGATGCCGTGCACCGTCCCAGCTCCTCTGCTCATCTCTCCCCTAGCGCTACCATCCCTCTGCTCGCCTCTCCTTCCGCACCGCCAGTCTTAATCGCCGTGCCACCCATGGCCCCTCTGCGGCCATGGCTCCCTCCCCTCTCCCTGGCCGCCTCCCTCGACCTCCCCTGGCCCGTCTGCCATCTTCTCTATGACTGGCACCGCGAGGCTAAGGTGGCCGTGTGGGAGGTCGAGGCTGACACGTTGTTGGAGCTACAGAGCAGGCGAAGGTGCTAGCACCGACGCTAGCGAAGGCATCGTCGCGACCCCCAAACCCTCCGTCGACGCACTCGTGGGCGGTGCGGGGATGCGAAGCGGGACAAGCTTCCGACTACCATCCTTAGCTTCGGTTGCCCTGCTCCTCCTCTTGTGGCCATCGTCCACTCGTTCAGGCTCCAGGCTCCAGTATACTCTACTCCTTCCCCTCTACTCCCTCTCCCAGAACCAGATCCACTTAGGACACATGAATTTGGCAAGAGCATTGCAAGAATCTTATAGTTTATTTCTGAGTACTAATCAAACCCTACATTTTGCAACCAACCCACATGATCTACTTGTAGAATCAGGTATGGTGAGTCAGAGAAAGGGTGAATAACTCTTTCAAAATCTTTCCCTAAGTATCACCAACTCAACATAGTGCAAACACAAACTCACAAGCTTATCAAAGCCAAGAGCCAAAGATCACAAACTCACAGAGGAGTTTCTACCCACAACTAGTCTGACCGTCAGCTTGGATACGGTCTGACCGCTAGGCCCTGGGCGGACTGCTCACTTTGCCAATTTGACCACTCGATAGTTGGATCGCATGGGCATTGGTCTAACCGCTCTCTGGTTAGACCGCTCGGCTCCTTGCGGTCTAACCGCTCACCAAGGAAAAGTGCAGAACAACATTGCACACGATCTAAGAAAAAGAACCAACTATCAAACCACTAATCAAAACACAGTGAAACTTGGCATAAACCCTCTCTAGGATGTCATAAACCTATTCTAATTATGGATCAAGAAGATCAATATCAATATTCTGACCTTTATCCAAAAACAAGAAGAGTTGCACTAAAAACGGACAAAAGAGAGAAACCTTGATCTACTCTTACTGGTGAGTTCTTGATGATCTATATGACCTTGGATGGATTCTCACATGTCATAGCAAGTTAGATCGCAGCAAGAACTTAAGCGAAAATACCCACAAGAGCAAAACCCTAAAATCACCTCTCTTTTTCTCTCTCTGGAAAACCGGGCTAACTCAAGAACTCGCACTAGATGGTGCCTAGATGGATGAGATCTGATCTCCAAGAGATATCTCCACCTAAAATACGTTCACCATGAAACATGAAGATGAGAGAAATCCAAACAAGAAAACCAAGCAAA
This sequence comes from Dendrocalamus sinicus, assembly GCA_036346575.1. NCBI lineage: Eukaryota > Viridiplantae > Streptophyta > Magnoliopsida > Poales > Poaceae > Dendrocalamus > Dendrocalamus sinicus. The sequence continues at coordinate 16,171,229 of CM070675.1, read as the reverse complement.
TCAAAAACACAAGAAAGGATTCATGGCACAAGTCATTGGACAAACTTTGGATGTCCATTTCACTTGGAGAGTAACATTTTACAGTCACTCTCTCATGGATGATAGAGATCTAAGCCTAGAGCACACACACAAGGCTCCTAACCCTAGACATGATGAGTGCTAACACTCTCAACACGCTCAAGGACTTATATAGTGGGGGCTCATCACTTCTCACTTAACCCTAATAACTAGCCACTTCTTAGTGGATCACACCCCTTACATATGGAGAAATCCGCTAACCCAGAAATAAACGGATTTTACATTCACATATACTTACACATTTCTCAAAGCGCGAATTCCATAGCTCCAATAACCCGATATGACATTCCATCCAACAAGATGTGACCTAAACCACTTAGGCCAATATCACAGTTTTGCAATCCACCACTCTACCCGGTATTGGACAATTTCCTTGATTGCCACCACTGGTCTTCACGAAGATGCGATGCCCACTCTCTTATCACCAAGATCGTACGCATGCTCTGAGACTGTCACAACTTGAAATGTCCAAGTGAGAGACCATGTGGAGGTATTCCCATGTTGGTGATGACTAATTGACAATTGGTTTAGTGAGTTTGAGTTTATTTTGGGTATTCTAGGGATGAGTACCTCTAAATGTGCTAATATTGATTATGCTGTTTCGTGCGGTGCTATGTGACGGTTTGCTTGTCTGTGTGACTGCAGGACTTCGAAGCTAGGTCATGGTGAGGCGAGGAGGACCGGGACTAGGCACAGAAGGTGTTGAGGTCCAGACGGTCGGTGATGCCGAAGATGATCGAGGCTAGTGAGGTGGTTGCGAGTCGGGAGACGAGGAACCGGAGCTGGAGCTACCGGTGCTGGACACGACAGGCGACGACGAGAGAACCGGGACTAAGCTCAGGGAGGAGTCGGAAGTCCAGCGGTTTGGAGGTCGGTTGTGGTCGTGCGCGACAGAACAGGCCAAGACTAGACACAGGTGGAATCGGAGGTCTCGGTCGGTGTCGAGTGGACGCGATGGGCAACGGCGAGTGGACCGAGACTAGGCTCAGGGAGGAGTCGGAGGTACAGACGGTCAGGATGCCGAGTGCGGTCGTGTGCTGCGAAGCGGACCGGACTAGGCTCAGGGAGGAGTCGAGGTCCAGTCGGTCAAAGGTGCCGGTTGCGGGAAGCTTCCGGGAAGGTGCTTGAGGGGCAAATTAGTAATTTGACTCAAGCAATGGAGGTGGAGGCAGATTTCCCTCCAAAAATCTGGTTTGACTCTTTGCCTCAAGTGTGTCTGAGGCATGGAGTGTGCTTTTTATGCCACTTCTTGAATTCCCTCTTTGGTGTGAGTGTTGGGGGCTAAAAGGATAGGCAAGGCAGCGGTAGTTGAGAAAGTATTCAGGTTAGAGAGGCATTCAAGTGAGCTCTAGACAGTGGTAGCAGTTTAGTTGTGAGCTCCTGTTGTGTACTGAGTGTGTATGCTCAAGTGAGCAAGCATGCAGTGAATCTTGTATCAATCGCGTATGGGGACTTCTCTGTAATCATCTCTTATCAATATGAGAAGGATTATGTTGGGTTGTTTGCAATTCTTGCTCATTCTGTGATGAATTTCTTTTTCAGTTGCCTCTTTGTTCATCTTTGCAAGAAATGATTTCAAGTTGATTTTCTAGCTAAAATGGTTGGTTCTTGTTTGGTCTATGATGGGAGTATGCCTCAAGACCATTTGGTCAGATAAACTCCCAAGAATCAAAATCAAAGATTCTCTTTTCACCCATTTGCTCTGTTCTGAGAAAGTTAGGGTTTCATGTCAGGGCATGCTTGATTCTCCTCATTCCCTTTAATAGATGACTTGAGGTTTGAGTTGTGAAGTCCTGAGACCATTGCTAAGCAAATTGCAAAAGCTCCTAAGCAAAGGATGGAAGAATCTCGAGAAATCTGAAAATTGGACTTTCTCTCATTTCATTTTCAGATTTCAGCATAAATCTTGATTCCTTGCTTTTGGAATGAATTAATTTGTTTCCTGAGGTCTATATGCTATTTAGAACTTGTTCTTGACCTTTTGGCTAGAGGAGAAAAGAAGAAAGATCACAAATTTCAAGTTTGAGCAGAGTTCATTGTTTGCTGAAAAAGTTTCAGCCTGCTGCTCCCGAGGAGCAGTCAGACCGGCCCAGGTCTGGTGGTCTGACCGCCACAGGCCGCGGTCTGACCGGCCACTCCTGTTGAGGCTGTTGGAAGTTGTGTGTTTTGTGTTTCTTCTGTGATTTGTGCCTTTTGCTTCATTCTTCATTCCTTCCTTCTCGTGAGTGTTCAGTAAGAAGTTCTAGAGAGCATGAGTATTCCTCTTCATAGTGTTTCGTAGCTATTGGAGAGGAGACTCGCATGTGAATACTTTGAGGGGCATTTTTAAAAAGGCACCATTCACCCCCTCTGTTGCCATTTCCGATCCTACACCAAGTCATATGGCACACCATATCACACCAAAGTTCGTGATGCCTAATTAATTGCCACCAAGATTCTACGCCTACTCCGAGAGCATCACCACTTGAAACGCTTAAGTCCAATTGGCACGCCACATGCATGCACCTGTCTCTTCACGATTCTTTGTCTTTCTCCCGTGCTTCTCCGCTTGAGATAATGCTTCACTCGGACTTACCCGATATGCCATAGCTACCAAGTCTCAGTTTTACCACTGACCGTAATAATCATCAAGCACTTGCTCTGCAAAGAACAAACAATTGGTCCGAGCATAAATGACATGCACTTAACTGTCATTAGCAAATTACACATATGTGTGGATACACGTTATGACTCACATTTACATGGACTCCCTATGACTAGTACAACCAAAACAAGCCCAACTCAGAAACATGGGCTGGTCTGACTGCGACCACCAGGCCGATTAGACCACCCTAATCGGCCGTTCAAACTGCCATTACACAGTCAGATAACTCGACATACCATTCAAACCGCCATCATGGCTGGTTAGACCGTACTCATACTTGCATGGACTCCCCATGACCAACACAACCAAAATAAGCCCAACTCATAAACATGGGCCGACCCTGACCGGGGCACTAGATTGGTCAGACCGCCCTACAGAGGCCGGTTAGACCGTCATTACAAGGCCGATCAGACCACTCGACACATCGGTCAAATCAACATCACAGCCAGTCGGACTGCAAACCGATCAGACCAGCACTTCAAGGCCAGTCAGACTGTCAGCAACCTAACAACAAAAACCAGAAATCAAATGATACAAAATTATAATCAAACTTCCATAGCAAGGTAACAACAAAATTAAATACTCGTCATACACATAGAATGACTCCACATGGTCTCCCGCTACTCTTGCACCGAGAGTAGCGTGCACACATGCAAACGTTGAGTCCTTGCTTAGGCTTTGTTCCTTTCAGCTTCTAAAAGTTATTTTTTGACTTTCCTACAGTAACTAGCTTTTAAACGGAGTATCTTTTTAGGATAAGGTCTACTAGTTAATTGTAGTACATACTATACTGACTTTATTTATATCGGTAAAACCACATGTGAGTTTCTGTTACTCTGTAACCTCTCACACAAACAGCATAAAAGTTACAAATCATAATTAAAAATCATAAACTTTCAAAAAGAACAGACCCTTAAAAGCCTGCTCGGCTACAAGGGTCAATATTTCGGCATGTGCCAATTACCATCACCTTCCATCCGGTGGCTGACAAGTGCTCGGCACATACGCAGCCGAAAGCCAAGGTGCCAATTACGCCCATCCCATCCGCTCGCCGTGCAAGCCTGGTCAGTCGGTCGGTTGGTTGGCTGATGAGGGCGCATCGGTACACCGCCACTCCTATCCACTCCCCAACGCTGGCCTTCAGCGCACAGGGTTGTACCTCGAAAGACGCGCGTGCAGAAAAAGGAGCTGCCCCCGCGCGCTACGCCGAGACCTGACGCCGTACGTGTCGGGAAGAAGACACCCGAGTACCCAACTTGTGCCGGAGAAACGATGGTGTCCACGAAAGCGCACGCGGCATCCCATCCAGAACAGCGGGTTTTGGCCGGGAAGAAGATGCCCAACTTGTGCCGGCGAAATGACGGTGTCCACGAAAGCGCACGCGGCATCCCATCCAAAACAGCGGGTTTTGGGCAAGGATCACGGTGACTTCTGCCTGTGCGGGCAGGGCAGGGCAGTAGTTGGTTTGTACTAGCGGGCTGGCTGCTAGATAGTGCATGCCACACGCAACAGTCAGTCCGTTTCTTGCAACACATGGTAAACTGGTACTAAAGTCTTCAAGGGCCCGGAGTCCTCTCTGCTCTAACATAACCTGCATTCTTTTTTATTATGGCTAACGCTTATAGTTATGATTGATATTTTTTACTCTAACATAAGTGCTTATATGAATAAATTAAATGATGATAAACCGATTTGAAAATACTGTCCCGATAAACGATTCGAAACAACGATGAAAAAAGTATTTCTTTATTTATTTGAGTGAAACTATAAGCTAAAAAATGTAGAGCCGGCTTTCTCCATGCTGTCATTGGATGGATGGATCACACGAACATCCCTATCCGTAGGGGTCCGGCCAGCACTACGGATAAGGTGAGCACATACCCCATTTTGTTTGCTTCTCCCCCAAAGTTCTAAAGGAAAAGGGGTAATGGAAGAGACCTACACAAAAGGATGCCACAATGCATCTTTGAGAAGCCTTCACTTTTATAAACAATTTTGAACTACTTAGATCCCGTTCAAAATAAGTTTGGGTTTCTAGCTTTTAATTTTTTAAAACTAAAAGCTATTTGATCGTGTTGACTTTTAAATAAAACTTTTTTTCGTTTTCCTTATAGCCTGCCAAGATATAACGGTTTTTACTTTTTTATTTTTCTTTAATTAAATGACTTAGCCTATAGCTAAAAGCTATCTACCTTACTCTATAGTACACCAAAATTTTCTTTACTACATCCACCCCCCTCAACCACCCCCACAGTCATGCCTAATCTAAGTCCACCCAGATTTGTGTACCAAAGTAATTCAACTTCATACAAATGAATGACCTAGATCTCTCCTCAAGCTTTCTTCTCTTACTCATTGAAAGATCTAAGGCCAAAATTATTTGGATCATGCACATGGTTGAAACACATCTGTTCGAAATTCCCTGCATCCTCTCGCACTCGCCGTCCTCTCCCTTCCTCTCGCGCCGCCCCCCTCTCTCCTTCCTCTCGCGCCCGTGCCTCCTCCTCCCTCTCTCGTTGCGCCGCCCGCCCCTCCCCCTCTCACGCCCGCCTGCGCCTCCCTCCGCCTCGGGCCTCCTCCGCCTCGCCGCCGCCTCCTTCCCCTCTCCCCGCCGCCTCTCGCCTCGCCCCCGCCTCCTCCTCTCCACCGCCGCCTCCGCATCCCGCTGCGCCTCGCCTTCCCCTCTCCCCTCCCTCTCGCGCCGCCGCCTCACCTCTCCCCGCTCTCCTTCCCTCTCCCTCCCTCGCGCGCCGCCCGCCCACCTCCTTCCTCTCCTCCCCTCCCTCTCGCCCGCCGCCTCCTTCCCCTCCCCCCGCCGCGCCTCCCCGCGCCGCCGCAGGCGCAAGAAGATCTTTCCGTCGCGGACCTCTCCCTCCCTCTCGCCTCCTCACGGCCGAGCTCTCTCGGCGCCGCCTCTCCTCTCCCCACTCCGCTTCACTGGCGCTGTGGGGCCCCACCTCCTCTCCCTCTCCCACCTCCCCGACGGTCGCGCCGCGCTCTTTGACTACCTCTATGCCGCCGTCCCGCTCGCCGACCTCTGGCGCCAGTTCACCGCCGCTGACGCGCGCTTCGCCGAGGTAATTTTGATTTGCCCAATTTCAATAAGAAAAGAGGCAGGTTATTAATATGCAAAAATGTTGCAAAGTAGGTTTACAGAGTTGTGATTTATCTTTAGCTTATAGTATCGAGGGGTATGGCGTGGTTATTTGTGGAAGATTATTTCCTACTGCTTTGGCCCGTTAATGGTAGTACACTCGATAGTCTGTATAAAGTTAATTACTACTTGCCTAAATGTGCTACTTCATTTGTTCTTGCCGTCTGGATGCAGTGCACAAGGTGGTGATCTGTTATTTATGTTGGTTGTTAATTCCACTTTCTTGTTTTAATGTCCTTGAGTGTTAGTAAGGTGCATGATGAATGGTTTCTTGATGAAGAACGTGTTCGTAAGCTTGTTGGTTTGCTGGAGAAGCGCATTGAAATGCCAAATGACAGAGAAGTATGCCTCTGCCTCATTAGTTCAATTTCCTCTCTTTGAATAATATTTTCTTGGTTAGTTGATTCAATCTAACTCTCATAACATAATGTTTTCCAGTGGTGCGTTTCACAACCTATCATGGTCATTTCATGCTAAGGTCTACAGATTTATTGGCCCTTCCAGTTGTTGACTCTGATAAAGCTTTTGCGATGCAACTATCTCTGGAGGAGACCACGATGACCACCTGCATGTATACTTCCAAGTGGCGTTCTTTGTATCCTTTCTGTCTATGCTTATGCACTACTCTTATGGCCATGCCTTTGGTCGTCTCTTGATTTCAAGTGAGAAAAGTTGATGTTACAGATGATAATTTGAACTCGACAATGTCAAACGAGTACCTTTCCCAATGTTTCATTAGCAAAAGGCTCTTTGCATAGCTCTTAATTTGGTGATAGATAGATCTTGTGACATAGAGTACTTGTAAGAGTAATGCTTCGTGCTCTCACAAAAACTAAATTGCAACTCAGACGCTCACTGTGCTTTTCACTTTTAGGAGAGCATCAAAGCACCTTTCTAATTGTAAAATCCTTTTAGGAGTGCACATAGATGTATTAGTACCTCCTTGCATACGATGTGCGAGTTCACTTTCTATTTCGTTGTTAGCTTTTGATGTCCATTATCCTTAAAAGTCGTTATTCATTTCTTTTGGGCTTCTACTTTTTTTTGCAGAATGTTATGTATGAGTTATACTTGTGTCCTTAACCACCGTCGGATATACGTCGTCTTTCGGTGAAAGACGATCGTGGTGCATCTGAATTGCACTGTGGTCACAGATCTTAGTGAAATGTATCGTCAAGCGGATAGTGGTGCCGTTGTGTCATTATTGAGTAGAATTGGTTAGTACCAGGCTGATGATTCTCCCTTCCATAATGTTAATGTACATGTTATTTGATATTACTTGAGTTTACCAATTTTTACTATCCTGCAATTGTTGAAAATTCACCGTTTGATAAGTTGGATGAGTGTATGACAACAATTACGATTGAAGCTTGTGAGAAGTTTGAAGGAATATAGGAACCTATATGTTGTACAACACCGGATAGGAGGGAGACTGATTTATCCAGAATCTTTAAGATTCTTGCCATTATACATCCTGTCCATATGCAAATCTCTTGCTATCCGTGGTGGTTATGAAGCTTCTATTATACTTTGAACTAGAAAATATACTCTTATTAATGATGATTTATAAACTTCAAATATTTTATGGGAAGTAACTCACAGGTAAACAAGCTCACTGAGTTGGCCTATACTGTTGCTTAATGTGCCTTGAAGGTTAATGCTTGATATCCTCCTGTAAACATGGATGTCAAAGTTAATTGCATGATAGGTGAAACTAAAACATCATTAGATAGTACTCACAGTGATGTCACTCGCCCTTTGTTGCACATAACCCCATCCCACCGTGTACCACAGGGATCATCTGATGCTTTCCAGCTTGATGGGAAGTTCTGCCATCCGCTCATTAGAGACTGAGTGCAGCCCACGAAAATTTGTTTCCTTGTTATTATTATTCGTAATATACAGATCACTGACTTGAATTATATTCTCATTTGCATGGTGGCATACCTTCCTTTTATTGTTAGCTGCTCTGCATTGTGCTACTTTTATGCAAATAAAATGAGAAAAATCGCCAACTTGGAGAAAGAAAGAAAGGAGATGATACTCATTGAACTATTTGATATGGTTGTTATGATAATATATTCCATTATGCACTTGAAGATAAAGATACATTAAACCGTGTCATTTCGTTTTTTAGATAGAACAATGTTGTTGTTTTTAAAATATTTGTGTGGCTTGTCAATTCAAGATGCCCAAGCTACATCTTTGCAAAGGAAAGTAGTCTAAGAAGAGAAAGGTACAGAAACTAGAGTTTATCATACTTACCATCTTGAGAATCAGATCACGAGAATCCTGCAGAATCTTGGCTAACAACATGAATAGCAGAAGAACCTTCCAGGGTGCCTCCATTCTGAGAGCCTATGGCTAACACGAACTGCAAAGCTGGTTGTGAATACTTCTTTGTCAAGAAGCCAAAGGGAGGAGCCTTCTAAGATGAACACAAAAGCCTTGCCCTTTGAAAGAACATTTTTTTGAGCAGGAATAGGTCAACCCAATCTGCATTTGCTTGCATATTCCTCATGCAAGAATAAATGCAAGAACATCATTTTATCATTTTAGTTGATAAGCATTTATTTTTTATAAATTTTATCTTGTTTTGTATTTTACCGTAGCATTAACACGAGCACACTATACGTTATCAAGGGTGTATCAAGACAAACGACAAGAATTTTGATCAAACCAAAGAAAGAAGTAGATGCCTCAGGGAAGAGCACCAAAAATATTATGTATAAAGACGTCCTAGCATGGTGATGTGGTAAGTAAATAGTCCATAAACACCTATTTTCTTACTGTGTTTCATATTTCTTTATGTGGCAAAAATGTTTGTTTTCTTTGTAGCCTCAAGTTTAAACAATGTGGGGATGGAGAAAGTCGTCGGTGGGTGAGTCCAATGATGTTGTCACCTCCTCAAAGGATCAGTCGTTATGTGACATTCATTATGTGACAAAAATATTTGGTTATACAATATATGAGACGTGAATCTTAATGAATCTGATTGTTCATTTTATTTTTTACAAATTTTATCTCGTTTTGTTTTTTACCGTAGCGTTAGCACAGGCACACTATCAGTATTTTAAATGGGTCATAATTCTGACGGAACTTCCAGATAGAAAAACTAGAGAGAGAGAGAGAGAGAGAGAGAGAGAAGGAAAGTAGTGTGGAGATAGGTTAGCACATGCCTGCTCCGGGGCACTAAAAAATTTATAAAACCAACTCGTAAGGAGGTAGTACATGTAGCTTGAACTCGTGCAGCCAATCTTAATAATATACAATGTTATCATCATCTAGTCGATTGATGTAGCGTGTTTCTTCGCAGGGCCAGGCCAGCCTAGAGCTAAAAATTCCCATGACAACCCTCGAATGGCACGGCGAAGGATACGTATCGAACTAGAGGTGGGAGTCGGCGCCAAGCCATTTCGGGCCCAACGCCCGGCCAACCCGGCACGGTCCAAGCACAGAATGGAGCGTTCTTTTCTTCTTGGTTTTGGCAAGTATTTCTCACATGAATTGAGTTGTTCTCAGGATGGATGTTGACTACTCACCAACTGAGTGTGAATTTGTTACGGGTTCCTATGATAGAACGGTGAGTGCAACTCTTCAAGGTCCTCACATTCTTACCATGTCTTGGTGATTTTCATTGACAGCTTTTGGTTAATGCTTTTGCAGGTACAGATCTTTCGGTATAACGGTGATCATAGCATTAACGATCTGGATATTAAGTAGTAGTTAGTATGAATGTTATTAATGTACTATTTTTCTTACCTAGGGAACTCTACTTTGTAGCGTAAGGTTTTTAACGAGATATATACATTATATCCGTAAGATATCAAGAAAATTCTATTTTTTCTCAAAAATATTTATGTGCCACTTTTACACAATTAATTCAATTTGAATGAGATTTTTAACGAGACAACACAAGAGAAATGAAGATATCACCCGTCGCCACCATCCTTGCGGACGTCTCTGCCGTAGCTCAAATTGACAGCGCACTTATTGATCGTGCACTCACTCTCGTGCACTTGTTTCTTGCGCTCTTCCCCTTTCTCCTCTACGGATAACAAAGCAGCCGGGATTGAAGAATTAATAGGGATGGATACATGGGGCCGGTCGGGGTGCGATCACCTCCCCCAATCTTGTCCTCGGCGCGACTGTGACGCTCGGCGATGTCGGTCGGTCGAGAGCAGCAGCACAGGACGACAGACACGGCCCGGTGGATCGTTCGTTGATCGCGGACGCGTGGTGGAAAACGCAGCACCATAGGAAAAATTGGAGTAGCAGTCACATCTCCCGCGCTGAAAAGCGATGGGGGAGAGAGAGATAGAAGAGCTCACGATCTTACCGCACGGTGGATCGCGATTACATGGAGTGGGGATAACATGACACATCGTCGAGGATCCTGATCGGTGTGGATGAGGATTCGCTGCAGTTGTTCAAGCGACTAGTTTGAGTGCCCATTTGGAATTTTTTGATTGTTTTGTGAGAATTAAGATCCTGTTCATTTCAGCTTCAGCTTCTGATTTTTGACTTATTTTTCACTATTTATAAATTTTGTCTTTTCTGAACTTTTAGCTTTGTTTCAACTTTTTTGCCGGTTCTTTTTTCTTGTATTCGTTTGCGTTGTTCATGTTGAGCTAGCATTTTTTTTTATTTTTTTTAGATTTAATTATACTAAATAAATCATCTTTAGTTATAGTAAAATTTTAGCTATAAACTATAGGTTTTCAGTCTAACCGAGTGGAGCCTAAATCGTAAGGTGAACTGCCGTAAATACCAGATGCTAAACCTAGACGTTAATCTATGGTCTAGAGGACCTCTTGTACTTCATTTTTAGTAGTTAAAGATAGGCTTAGGTACCTAACCAGGATATGCCATATGTCCTCCCTCTCGAAGATTCCTTTTATTCTCTCTCCACTTTGGTGAGCCTCTTTTTCAACTGGACCTGCACGGCTGCACCCAATGCACAGGTAGGGGTGGATATCGAGCCGGCTCGGCTCGGCTCGGTAAAGCTCGTTAAAGAAACGGCTCGGCTCGGCTCGGCTCGTTAGAGTAACGAGCTGAAATCGAGGCTCGGCTCGGCTCGGTAGAAAGCTCGAGCTCGGCTCGTTAGGCTCGATTATTTACAGTTCATAAATACTAGTACTCCATTCAGATGAGAAGATTTAACACATCCAAATCACATCCAAATAGCAAAATATAAACACATCTCAGCTCCTATCCACATCACATACTGGATGTAATCCGTCTCACGATTCACGAACATCTAGCTGGTCGGTGATCCTACAATCCCAGAAAATTGTCTCAGTACCTCAGTCCTCATCACATCAGCACTGGATCTAGCTAAAACATGGGGAAACAATCGCAACTCACCACCGCACGAGTGCGATCTTCCCGGTGCCGCCATCGAGGACGGGGTCGCCGCCGTCGCCCAGCCGCCCGTGTCGGAGTTGGAGTCCCCGAAGTTGTAGATCCCAAACTCCGGTAGGTGACGACGACGCCGCCGCCGCGCTCCACTTCCGCGGGCCCAAGGCCAAGACCAACTTCCCCATCGCCTCCGCGCACGTCCCGCTGCCCAAGGCGCTGGCTATCGGCACCGTGAGCCCGAGCAGCAGCACGGTGGATTCTTCCTCTTGGGACTCTACCGCCGCGGCTCCGCCGACTGCGGCACCTGCGGCCATGGTGGATATGAGCCTCGGGATGCCGGCGTCGCTGGATTTGAGCCTCGAGATGCCGGCCATGGTGGCGGCGTAGCAGATCTTGTTCCTGGATCTCCGTCGCGGCGCCGGTGCCTCGCCGACCAGCCGTGGCCAGCGGTAAGAAGGCGGCAGATCGTGAGGAGGCGAGAAGGGGATTTCTGGAGGCGAGGCGATTGTGTCGGTGCGAAGACTGGAGACCGAGGCGACTGGGGAAGTGGCGAGAGATAGATGGGCCGGGCGTTGAGATTCTTGAGAATCGGACATGGGCCCTCGCCGAGTCTGACCGAGCCAATCGAGCCAGCCGAGCGGCTCGCGAGCCAGCTCGGCTCGGCTCGTTAAAGAGACCGAGCTCAACTCCTGGCTCGGCTCGGCTCGAAAATTCCACGAGCCGAGCCAAGCCGAGCCGAGCCTGTATCGAGCCGAGCCGAGCCGCGAGCCACGAGCTTTTTGTCCACCCCTATGCACAGGGCTTGCTTCTGTGTCGATTCCTCTGTCGTCATAAGGATATCAGCACGGTGACGTCATGGATTGTGGCTACACGCACGCTCCAGTTCCAGTGAGTGCTGCAATACGCGAATGATTTTCTGCCATCCGATTTTTGTACTACCATCTCTTTAGAGCAAGGCTAATAATACAGGCTTCAGCTGGTTATATGGACACTTACAACCCACTTATCAGCCCATTTATATAGTAGTTTACAGTCAGTTGAAGGCTGTATGACCCACCCCTTTCTCTTACAAAGTTTCTTAGTTCTTATGCTTCAACTGGCTGTAAATTTACAGCCTACCTCTCTTCTCTCTCCTCCTCTCTCTCCTCCACCTCAGCATACAGCCTACCAACAGGCTCTTAGAGCAAGTCCAATAATAGAGCCAAGTGATTGGCTATAAGTCAAGTTATAAGAGCCAAGTTATACAATAATTTATCTTCTATTTGTCTACAAAAGGTTTTATTATTATTATGTGGTACCATGTCTCACATTCTCTTTCCTATTCCTCCTCACATACATTTATTATCTGAGCCCACCACTGCATAGGCTCCCGTGCCCAGCTTGTTGCTCGCATGAGAGCCAAGCTCTCATCTCTCTTCTCTCTTCTCTCCTCCACATCAGCAAAAATGCTGACTAACTTAGCTATAAAACCATTATTGGACTTGCTCTTATTACACTTGCTCTTAGCCTCGTCCCAATTGCCATGTGGTCGCCATGCGGGAGAAATTCTATTGTGCCTGGTGATACAAAGCTGATGTCACGAGCCAACTTGACGTCGACATGTGGCGTGCAAGGAATAAAAAAATATTTTCTGTACTGTTTTGCACTGTAGCAAATCAATAAAAAAATATTTTTACTGTTTTGCTACAGTAGAAAACAGTAAAAATATTGTTTTTATTGATTTGCCACAGTGCAAGAAAACAGTACAAATTATTTTTTTATGGATTTGCCACAGGAAAATAATAATTTTTTACTTTTTGCATACCACGTGTCAACATTCGGTTAGCTAGTGACACAATAGGGCACGATAAAATTTTTCCTGAATGCAGAGGGAATCACAAGTGTAAGCCTAGGTACTGCAATGGCATCTCACACATGGCTGCACCCTTCCATATTTATTGGCTACCTTTTCCTTTTGGTTTACCTAACATGTTAGGCAAAGGTCACCAAACCAAAATATCAATGTCGGCTGAGAGCTGAGTGATGCTCTGTTGGCAGGTGGACTCATTGCATTAGACGAAGATACATGTAGACAATTGATATTTAGCTTAAGTTAAAGAAAAGGGGAGTGTCCCTGTCTAAATAGAAGACGGTCAAAAGTTTAGTCATGATGTTTTGTTGGTATCTGATTTAAAGTAGAATTTGCTAAATATTAAACAGCGGCTAAAACATGAGTAAGCAGTTCATTTTGAAGATTCTTCTTGCAAGATAATTGGCCGTAAAAATAGAACCATCTTGGTGCAAAGGCAAATATGGATAAGAACAAAGATATTTCATTGAAGATGAGTTATCTAACTCAATTGGCTTTACGAGGCATGGTTATTGATAACTGCAGAATACTAACAACGGTTATATTATTAGCCCAACCAAATATTGTAGTGGTTGACGAACAGAAGCAATGTGATATTCCCAGATAGTATATCGAGTTTAAGTTCAAACTCGAATTCCAGTTTAGCCTTGAGTTCTAGCTTGAGTGCTAGCAAACAATTAACTATACCAATGTTAGCTCCAAAATGTGTTAGGAGCATGACAGAGATTTACAAGTCACGTAATTTATTAACAGTTGAAGAAATTACAAAACGGAAGGATTTGATAAAATTCTTCAAAAATAAGATCCATTAGATTGAGTAGAAATATGTTCAGAGGCCAATAAATAAATTAGGGGGTAAAAAAATTTATATTAAAAGAAATTACAAAGAAGAAAAAGGAAAATGGTATGTCTACAGAAGAAAGTTACATCAAGACAACTAAAGTTGATAGGAGTAGAATGAGATACATAGCTGAAATTGTTGATGATAAAATTTTAGCTAGAAGAAAATTGCTTATTACTGCATTTTCTTAAGAGGGAAAGTCAAATGCAGTTTGACTAGCGTGACACGCATGCATGCAACAATTAAGGCGGTAGAGAGATACCGACCTGTTTTTCTACTGGAAGTTTCGGTGAGCTCTAAAAGTTGTGAGCAAATAAATATGAATGTAAAGGTCAAATTGACTAGGTAATTTAGCTAGAGCTCAGTGTCTAGATAAATATAAGCATGTTCTTGAGTTGTACACAGTAATAATGTACATGTGAATCTGTCGATATAGTCGATTTTTCATTGCCGGTTTGTTGAATCTATAAATAGGCTTGTATGCCTCCTCTGTAAAAGAAGCTTATAAGTTCAATGGAAAAGCTTGTAAACTTCGACATAAAACTTACGAATGATATGTAGTATGAGTGTTTCAGAATTACACCCCTCCGTTTCTTGTACCTCTATCCCATTGCTTCTTGTGTGAGAAAATTCCCCAACAGTCCAGTGTCTGCAGGGTTCTCCGGGAGGCCAGCGTCCCAGGGATCGGCCCAGACAGCGAGTTACAGCATAGGTTCGGAACGTTGAGCTTCCTCTGGTTGCCGAGTCTGGCGGGATTGAGCCGGCGAGGCCGTTCCGCTTCAGGTCGAGCGACGGCGGGTACTAGCTGTACCACGGCTCGTCGCGCTCGACGTGCCAGTTGTACAGCCGCACGCCGTAGTTGGACAGGGACAGCTGCTCCATGCCCGAGGCGTTCCGGCGTCGGTGGTGAGCGATTTCAGCCGAGTCAGGGCGAGCGGGATCTCCCCCATCAGCGCATTGCTCGAGAGGTCAATCCGGAAGAGCGTGGCAAAGCTGCCGAGCAACGGCGGTATCCAGCCGGTTAGCCAGTTCCACGGTAGGTCCAGCACGCTCAGCGGGGCGCTGGCCCGAAGCCACCGCGGCACGGCCCCGCGGAGCGCGCAGTTGGCGACTCCGAGGATTCCCGGCGTCTCCGCCGCCGCCGGGAAACTCCTCGCCGTGGAAGTTCATGGTGAGGATGAGGATGGCGAGGGCACAGCACACTTGGACGGTCCGGGGTGCCTGCGTTATGCCGGTGGTGCTGTTGTTGCCGATGTCGAGGACTCCTTACCAAGTCTACTCTTAAAACGATTCTTATGTTACACTAGATGTTCTTTTCTGCTACTCATGCTGACCAATGGTGTAGCCATGTTGCATTATTTATAGGTTTTTAGTATTAACAACTTCATTTGTATTAGCACTTTGCATTTACAGGTGAGACAGAGGAGTGCTTGGCTGTCCTTGCAAGACCGCAAGGGTAGCGGCAAGCAGCTGGATGCTCGATCGTGTTGTTAAATGCAAACAATTTTCGAATCCAAAACCAACGCAATTGTTTTGATGCCTGTTCTTTGCTCGGAAGATTCAATTTTGGAATAAAGATGGTAAGGCGTTAATCTAATATGCATGTGCTTGACCAGACTCAGTTTTGGAATAAAGATGGTAATGCGTTAATCTAATATGCATGTGCTTGACCAGAGCAGAATTAGAATGTGCGGAAGTGGAGCTAATTACAGCATTATCTGTTTCAGCTTGGTATGAATTATAACAAGGCCCGCCTTGCCCTCACGGAGCATATGATGCCCCCGTCATCGAAAAACTGTTAGCTCCAAGTTGGTGTGCCTCATCCCAGTTGCATCTAATCTCAAGGCCCCTTACTGCCGGAGCCTGGAGTGCACAGGCAATCCGCAAATCTCGGTAGTTGATGTTGCTTGACGACTTTGCTAGCGACTGTACAATTGGAACAATTTGTTGGCACTTTTTTATGTGGCTGGAACTTTTACACTCAAATGTTGATAAGCCAGTTCTGATTACCCTAGTGGCAATTTACCAGCGACACTGACAAATAGTGTATAGAATTAACGAATCTAGGATTCGGTATGCGGAACGGACATAGAACAACTTGTCGCTTCCTTCCTTCAAAGTAGTGGTGTTGCTCGAGTAACTTATGACGATCCCCTGTACCTTGCTCTATTCCGTAAGGATCCTTTGACCTCCTGCCGGAATGATGAGCACCCCTGCACCTTGCATCTTGTTAGAGATATATGTATAGTTTATTATTCCCCATTGTTATGAGGGGTTCTTTGCATATTTACCTCCTGTACTTTGTGTATATATACTGGCCCATTGGCCTCATATGAATACATGCGCTATTCATAACATGGTATCAGAGCCAAAACTAGGTTTTGGCTTACCTAGGTTCCGTGGCGCCGTGTGCCGCCTCCGCCGCCGCCGCCGACTCCGGCCTTCGCCGCCGTCGCCGACTCCGGCCTCCTCGCGCCATCACCGCCGCTCGGCCTTCACAGCCTCCTCCACCGCCGCTGTCGGCCTCCTCCGCGAGCCGCCGTCGCCGCGCTGCTGCGTCGCCGCTGCGCCGCTGCGTCGCCGTCGCGCTCTTGCTCCTCGCCGACGCCGCCGGCCGCTCCTCGCGTCGCCGCCCTCCGCGCCGGCCGCTCCTCCGCTCCGGCCGTTGCCGCCGCCTCCGCGCCGAGCGCGCTGCTGCCTCCACCCGACGCCGCTGCGCCCTCCGCGCCGCCGCTGCGCCGTCTGCGCGCGGCGCGCCGCCACCTCCTGCGTGTGGGCGTGTGTTTCTAACGGGCCGTAGGCCCGTTAAGTATTAGGGTTTCAAAAAAAAGCAAAAAAAACGTCGTTCTAACCGCCGCGCCGTCTAGCGCCGCCTGTTAGACTTCGTTGCCTTGGTCGCCGCGCCGTCCAGCGCCGCCTACCAATGGGCACCGTTTCCTTCCCTCGCTGCCCGGTGATCTTTGATGGTGTTAATTACACCGACTTCGTGTCTCACATGCGCATTCACATGCGTGGTCTTCGTCTCTGGGCATCCTCTCTGGCGATGTCACCTGCCCGCCTTGCCCTATTCCTCCGACGGAGCCTACGCCTGTTGCATTGCCTCCGACAGCCGATAAGGCTGCTGCTGATGATGAAGCTGATGATAAAGCCGCTCGCCTACCAGAGGCTCGATTCCTACAAGGATCGTCGACCATCTACACTCGGTGAGTACGATGACGACGCCGCCGCTGCTTGTCTTCATCGCCGATGTCCAACCTCGATTTTCTTACGAGGTTGTGGGACTCCTCGGCTTTCGGATGTGGACTCATCTTCGTCGGCGCTATGAGCCCTCCGGTGATGCCCTCGCACTGTCCGTGGTCCGCCAGAGCACTCTCTTCAGCAGGCGATGCTATCGTTGACGCTTTACGCTCGAGTTCTACCGTTCGGCGTCGATTTGACTCACTCCGCACCGCTGGCCATCGTACTGCCCGTCTTTGCTGGATGTGCGTCTTGACACTGGAGTTTCAGCGGGTTTACGAGTTCCTTACTCGCGCCGCCCCGAGTTCGAGCAAAGGCGTGCCCAACTCCTTGCACGCCACCCTCGTGTCACTCTCACGGAGGCTCTTACCGAGATACGCGCAGAGGAGACTCGTTTGAGTGGTGCTGGTCCGATGCCACTCCCCTCGTGCTCGCCGCCGTCCGCTCGCACCGCCTCCTCCGGCGGCTACCACGGTGGTGGTGGCCGTCCTCCGTCTGGAGGTGGCCGTCCTCACTGTTCTTACTGCGACAAGGATGGCCACACTGAGTTCCAGTGCTACAAGAAAAGGCGGCATCTTTCACGACGCTCTTCTACTGGCACTAGTGCTTCTACGACGACGTCTACCTCGACCTCTTCAGCAGCTTCTCTCACCGAGCAGGAGATAGCCAGACTTCGACGCCTACTTGCGCGCCGGGTTCTCCTCGGCGATGTTCTGCAGTTCGCATCGACTCTTCTGCACCGAGAGACCACCTCCTACACAGTCAGGTACCTCCCCGTGGATTCTTGATTCTGGAGCATCTTTTCACATGACTCCTGATCCCTCTACTCTGTCTTCTATTACACCTCTTGATTCTCCTGTCAGTGTTCTTACTGCTGATGGTACATCTCTTTCTGTCTTTGGTCGAGGATCTCTTAGCAACTCATCTTTTCATGTCCCTTCTGTTGCTCATGTTCCTCGCCTTACCTTGCGACTTCTTCTGCTGGTGACATCGACCTTGGTTATCGGGTCATTCTCGACTCGACTCTTGTTGTGTTCGGATCGCCACACGGAGCTCGTTGGTTCGGCCTCGGCGCCGTGACTCACGGCGCTCTCGGGAGCTTGATGGCTTCACCTTCCTTCCGCCGCCACCATCGCCGCCGTCTCTCCGCTACGCCACCGTCTCTACGGCTCTTTCCAGCGGTGGCATCACCGTCTTGGCCATCTGTGTGGATCCCGCCGCCGCCCTTAGTTCGCCGTGGTCTTCGGGTGCATCTCGTGAGACGTGTCTTTAGATTGTCGTGGCTGTAAGTTAGGTAAACAGATCCAGCTTCCTTATCCTCCTAGTGAGTGCGTGTCTCGGCGTCCTTTTGATCTTGTTCATTCGGATGTTTGGGGTCCGGCTCCTTCGTTTGAAAGGGGTCATCGTTATTATATCATATTTATAGATGATTTCTCTCGCCACACTTGGATATACTTCATGTCTTCTCGTAGTGAGGTCTTGTCTATCTATAAACAATTTGCCACTATGATTCACACACGTTCTCCACTCCTATTCGTGTCTTTCGTGGCCGATTCTGCTGGCGAGTACCTCTCTCGTTACTGCGCGACTTCCTTGCCGAGCGGGCACTCTCGCCGATTTTCTTGTCCCGGTGCTCATGCTCGAATGGTGTTGCTGGCGCAAGCATCGTCACCTCCTTGAGACGGCTCGTGCTCGATGATCGCCGCCTCTATTCCACCTCACTTTTGGGCCGAGGTCGTTTCCATCGCCACCTATCTCGCCAACATCCACTCCTCTTCGCTTCTTCGAGGAGCGATCCCGCTGAGCGTCTCGTGGTCTTCTTCCGACTACTCTACCCTTCATATGTTTGGCTGCGTTTGCTACGTTCTCCTCGCTCGAGAACGCACCAAACCGACCGATCTGTTGAGTGTGTCTTTCGGGATACTGATGCGAGCACAAGGGTTATCGGTCTTTGGGATCCCGTTGGTCGTCGGATGCGGGTTTCGGGATGTGACTTTCGACGAGTCTCGCCCATTCTACCCACGCCCCGCCTCTCCTTGGCTTCCTCGTGGAGTCTCTCTCTTTCTTGACCTTTCCGGATACACATATATCTGCTTTACCTCGCCCACCTGTCCCACCGAGTCTCCACATATTCCCCTGTGGCCTCTCTCCGTTATGTCGCCGCTGTGTCGTCTCCTACGACTCCGCAGCTCCTCCCACTGAGCACCTTCTCCCCTTCTCTTCTACACTCGCCGACCTCGATTGAGGATCTTCCGGATGAGCCATCTTCTTTCGATGTTCCATCTTCTTCGATGCTCCATCTTCCTAGATGGGTCATCTTCTCCTCGCTATGCTCTCCGCGATCGCGATCGATTCGGCCACCGCCTGCTTTGCCTTTCTTTGGCGCAGCTACTCGTGAGCCTGTCTCCTACCGGGATGCTGTTACTCACCCTGAGTGGCAGCTTGCCATGGCCGAGGAGATTGCTGCCCTCGAGCGTACTGGTACTTGGGATCTTGTTCCTTTTCCATTTCATTCTCATCCCATCACATGTAAGTGGGTCTATAAGATTAAGACTCGCTCTGATGGCTCTCTTGAGCGCTATAAGGCGCGTCTTGTTGCTCGTGGCTTCCAGCAGGAGCATGGTGTTGACTACGACGAGACTTTTGCTCCTGTGGCCCACATGACCACTGCTCGCACTCTTCTTTCGGTGGCGTCTGCTCGCGCCAGTGCTTCTCGGCTTGATGTCAAGAATGCCTTTCTTAATGGTGAGTTGCGTGAGGAGGTCTACATGCATCCGCCACCGGGTATTCATTCTCGAGGGCATGGTCATGCCGCCTTCGCCGCTCTCTCTATGGCCTTAAGCAAGCCCCTCGTGCTTGGTTTGAGCGCTTCTCCTCTGTGGTCGCTGCTGCTGGTTTTTCAGCTAGTGATCATGATCCTGCGCTCTTTGTCCACACTTCGCCTCGTGGTGGACTCTTCTTCTCTGTATGTTGATGATATGATCATTACGGAGATGATTCGAGTACATTGCCTTTGTCAAGGCTCGTCTTAGTGAGCGTTCCTTATGTCGGATCTTGGTCCTCTTCGTTACCTCCTTGGGATTGAGGTTACTTCCACTCCGGATGGTTTCTTTATGTCCCAAGCGAAATATATTCAGGATCTTCTTGATCGTGCCTCTCTCATCGATCGCGTCAGATCGTTGAGACTCCCATGGAGCTCAATGTTCACCTCCGACTCTCGATGGCGAGCCTCTTTACGATCCGACTCGCTATCGTCATCTTGTTGGGAGTCTTGTCTACCTTGTCATTACTCGTCCGGATATCACTTATCCAGTTCATATTCGAGTCGGTTTGTTTCAGCTCCCACTCGGGTTCACTACACCACCTTCTTGAGTTCTGCGATACCTTCGTGGGACTATCTCTCGCCGTCTCTTCTTTCCACGCCCGGCTCGTTCTGACTTCAGCCTATTCGGATGCTACTTGGGCAGCGATCCCTCCGATCGCGGTCTATCTTTGCTTCTCGTGTTTTTCTTGGTGGTTCTCTTATTGCCCGGAAGACGAAGAAACAGATCGCAGTGTCCGCTCGAGTGCAGAGGTCGAGTTGCGAGCTATGGCTCTCTTGACGCAGAGATTACTTGGCTACGGTGGTTACTTGAGGATTTTGGTGTTTCACATTACATCGACTTCTCTCTTGTCGACAAAGACAGTGCTATCGGTGATTGCTCGTGATCCCGTGAAGCATGAGCTCACCAAGCATATTGGTATTGATGCTTCTTTCATGAGGTCTTGTGTGCATGATCGATGATTACTCTTGAGATGTGCCTTCTGAGCTTCAGATAGCGGATTTCTTCACGAAGGCCCGGACTCGAGCACAAAGATGACTTCTACCTCTCCAAACTCGGTGTTGTTGATCCACCATGAGTTTGAGGGGGGGTGTTAGAGATATATGTATAGTTTGTTATTCCCCATTGTTATGAGGGGTTCTTTGCATATTTACCTCCTGTACTTTGTGTATATATACTGGCCCATTGGCCTCATATGAATACATGCGCTATTCATAACACATCTGACCAGCTCACTAAACAGAAGAGATAACTCACAACGTAGGGATAGCACGGAACTCTGGAATTTCATTGGATTCCTGTGAAAATCATTCTGTTAGATTATATGGTTGTCGTAATTAAAAGTGATGACGAATAGTTGATATTTAGATTGTTTTGGAATTTGCGTTTACGAAAGTTTCGATCGATCGCAATCAAAGCTTTTGAATCCGAGTGATCTTGTTCAGTTTTGAGTTGCTCTTAGTGGTCTTCGTTGATTCCTAGTGGTTGTGGTTGCTACGAGTGGTTTTCGTTGGCGTATAGTGGTTGTGGTTGCTCCAAGTGATTTTGGCCTGCTTAGAGTGGTTTTGATCTGCTCTGAGTGGTTTCAATCGGCTCCGAGTGGTTTTGGTCGCCTCGAGTGGTTTTGTTTTGCTTCGAGTGGTTTTGGTCTGCTCCAAGTGGTTTTAGTTGCTCTGAGCAGTTTTGGTCTGCTTCGAGTAGTTTCGGACCAGTCCGATCGGGTCTGAGTAGTATCGGACGATTTTCGAGTAAACATTGGAGGATCAAACGGCGTTCGAGTACCACTGGAAGATTGGATGGCCTTCGAGCGGAGTGATCAAAGATTCAGATGACGGACCGGTCAAAGCTACAGGTTTTTTGTATGGCCGAAGCTACAGTGATCTACAGTCGAAAGAACAGTACTCAGAGGTGAACAATGATTCAACTGGTACTTGAAAGTGTATTGTAGCAGAGCTCGGTTTTACGACTACATCTAACTTCGACTACAACTGACTTCAACCATGTCTGATGACCACGACATTTTGACAACGTCTGGCTTCGACCACGGCAACTCAACTATAGCATTCCGACCATGGCAGACTTTGACTATGTCCGGCTTCGAGCACGTTCGACTTCGACCATGACCAAACGACCACTGAAGATAATCATAGCTACAGTACTTTTCATGGTCTTAGTTACAATACTTTTTCATGGTCGTAGATTTTACTAGTTGATAGTTGAAGGCTTTGCAATCGATGGTCGTAGACTTTGCGGACTACTGTTATAGTCTAGCCTTCGTAGTCTTATTTTTATAGTCGTAGACTTTGCAGTCTACTGTCGTTGTCTTCGGTAGTCGAAGGCTTTGCGATCGGTTGCTGTAGGCTTCACGGTCGGTACTCGTACTTCATTGTCGATTCGAGTGCTTCACTTCTTGTGATCTTCGAGTATCTCAAGTACTCGTGTTGGGTCAGTGGTTAGCTGGTCGGTGTGTGGTGTTCGATGATTGATGGTTGTTGTGATAGTACCAGGTAGGTACTCGGTGATCGGTGAACAATGTTCACAGGAACAGTACTTGCAGGTTTCGATACTTGGAAGATGGGAGTATTCGGTAGTTGGAAGGACTCAGTACTCGATGGTCATGGTTTTTGCAATCATGGTCAGCAGAGGTGTTGCGATTGGTAGTAGTAGTCGTAGCGATTGGTACTTGATGGTTCTGTAGTCGGTAGTGATGCAAATGTTATTCCCAAGTATTTTTAGTGGAGCAGTAATATTTCCCGAGTATTTGTGGTTTTTGAGTACTCGATGAATTAGCGGTCGTAATGAGTGGTCTAAAATTGGTGTTTTGGAAGGCGATAGAATTGCTGGTTGTGCTAAATGGTCAGAAGGTAGATTTCTGGAGAGCGATGGTATTTGTTGTTATAGATGATCTGGTTGATAGTCATGGATGGTTTTGTTCTTGTCTATGGATAGACAAGGGTGTGATGCATGTGTGTGTGTTGATGTCGGTCAAATTGTGGAGAACTTGTACTGGGAGAAAGTTTCTTTGGTCTTTGCATGTGCAGGCTAGCGTGGAGGCGATCATGATCGGTGACTAGGAGGACCAGGATTAGGAGAGGGTAATTTGAGGTCTAGGCAGTCAGAATGTCATGTGAGGTGATCAGGCTCATGCTGGACCACGTGGAGATCGAAGGTAGATGATGTATGGAGGCGTGGAGATGGTTACGGTCGGTGACAAGGGGTAATCTGAGGTCCGGGCAATCGAGATTTCATGTGAGGTGATCGGGCTCACGCTAGAGCACGTGATGATGCGTGGAGAAACTACAGGAGGTGCGGTCCTGGAGGCATCGACATGGGAGTTATTGATGCGTGATAGAGATACAGGAGGTGGGTCTTGGAGGCTTCATCATGTGGTGAGATTGGAGACGTTATGGAAGGAGTCCGTAACGAGAAGGTAAAATCCGTGTTAGGAGAGGTTTTGGGTCCCTTGATTTGAGGAAGAGATATAATTGTGTGTTCATGTTTGATGCGGACACGGCTTGGACGTTAGCCTATAAAAGCAGGGAGAGGCTAAGAGCTAACGTGTAGTTTTTAGAGGACTTTCGGGGAGAAAGTTTGTCTGGGTTTTAGAGGGTTTTCGTCGAGAGAGCTTTTAGGGGTGTCATGAGGGCACTTTGTAACTACATCCATGATACAGAAACAATAGATCAGATCTATTCCAAGAAAAGTTTGCTAGCATTGGCGATGTGTTTTCTGAGCATCATTTGTTTTCTGCCTCTGGCGTGTACTCGTTCAACTGATCGAAGCGTTCGAGCGGCTGAAGTCTTCGAGCAGAGGAAGATGATGACTACGTGCATCAGCGGTTGTAACGAGCAGTCGTAGCGAGCGATTGAAGGGAGTGGTCAGACGATCGAAGCGTTCATCGAGCACGGGCGAGCGAACCAACGTATTGCGGTCGTAATCTATATCTGGTAATTTAGATTGTTTTTCTTCTGCTTTTAGTTTTGGTTTCAGGTTCTAAAAAGTGGAGACAACCATTCACCCCCTTTGATTGTGCTATACGATCCTACAAGTTCTATTTTTTTTTATAAATTTCTATGTTTTAAATAGACCTTATCATATATTGGATCGACTAGTTGAAGTTGGAAGCTAGGCCCCTGCATAGCCATTGATGACCTGCAAGTGCACAGGGACTGCTATAGCACTTTCCTTTGAAGTATTCCCAGGTTTATCGAACCAAAAAGGAGCAAAATAAAGCTATTCTCTCTTGTATGCAACTATACCTTTCACTAGTAATAAGTGCAAGGATAAAGTAAGAGAATTCTACAACAATAATTAAATAAAGTAAATGTAAGTATGAAATATAAAGGACTCAAATATAATTAGATAACACGCATAAGAGCAAGTTAAATAGAAGAGGTGGCTGCCACCTCTAGGATTAGCCAAATAAGCAAAAAGAGTACAAGTGGCTCATGGTGGAGGTAGCTAATACAATAAGTTGAGTAGAGGTTACCTCTACTAAAGCACTCAAACATTTAATACTTGCATAATATATCAGAGGCGACCTAGTCAGCATTATTGTACTTGCTCTAAGAACTATCATCGCCTCCAAGCTGCCTGTAACTCCTCGTATAATGTGCTAGAGGTCACCTCTTGCATGAGGAGCAGCTTGCCTCTCTCTCCTCTTTTCTCTCTCTTCCACTTAGGATTATGTTGACGTGGATTTCGCTAGAGGCGACCTAGTCAGTATTATTGTACTTGCTCTAAGTATATCAAGTATAATCAACGATTCCACTGAAACAGAATGCGTTCACTATTATCAATTAAGAATTAATTGCATGGCTACCATCTCCGCTTGTTCCCTACATCTTCTCGGCCTAAATGGACTATCATGCATAAATAATGGATTTCAATGAAGAATAAACTTGGGGAGATAAAAGAAACACACTTCCCTCTTCAATTACAAGAGTTGATACGTTGAACTCGAGTCTCCAATCGATGGATGAAGGATTACAAAGGACTCACAAGCTAATGGAGTTTAGATCAAAGAAATACAAAAAACAAGCCTTCCTTTCTTTCCAATCTAATCTATTACTCTCTAGACGATGATACGACTCGATATGCGTTGAATAAGACTTCACGCCTTTTAGACAAGGGATATGGTTTGATGATACGATGCTTCTAGCGAGTGGTATGGTTGGGGATACGGTCACTAGCGACTATTTCACTTCCCATTTTCTTCACTGGAGGTGAGTCTCGTGTCGCTCCGAAAAGGAAAGTTGCTCTAAATCACATCCTCTACGCAACAAAAGTCTTAAATATTGGGATTTCCACCTATTTGCATGACACAGCGTGGTGACTTTTGGTTATTTGCCCGACAAGTG
This sequence comes from Dendrocalamus sinicus, assembly GCA_036346575.1. NCBI lineage: Eukaryota > Viridiplantae > Streptophyta > Magnoliopsida > Poales > Poaceae > Dendrocalamus > Dendrocalamus sinicus. Next base: position 16,145,883 of record CM070675.1, on the reverse strand, counting down.
ATGCGGTGGCATCGGCGAAGCACAATGGTGACAACAACGACATCGCGCACATCCCTAATCTCCTTCCCTCTTAATTATCTCTTGGCGCCAAGAGGCGGCAGTGGCTGCACATGCCCCCTGCTCCATTGCTCTGTTCTTGCCAAGAATGATAGCAATAACAACGGTCGTGGTGGCGTCCTCCTTCCTTGCCATGGACGGCGGTGATGTGCGGTCTGCCCATGGAGGCCACAGATGTGGTGAATGATGGTGTTGTTTGTGATTGCTCAACTATTTTGTGGAGGCTGTGATAGTGGCACGAGGCTTCGGTGCTGGTGGCCATAATGCGGAGCCATCGGGGTTGTCCTGATTTCCATCAGCCTGAGGGGGGCGGCGATGACGGTGTGGAGCGGTGCATGGCACACTCACTGTTGGCGCGGAGGCTTGTGATGGTGACTGGCGTTGAAGACGCATCTCACTAAGATCAAGATCTATCCTGGCAGCGAAGGGGAGGCATCGACGACGGTGGCGAAGCTAGGCCAGAAGATGACCGGGGTCTTCCTCTTTATCTAATGGGGTCATTAGCATCTATGAACAGTGATTTCTACTGAAAATAAGAAATTTCATTGGGGTCAGCTGACCCCGGTAAATAAGGCTAGCTCCGCCCCTGACGGGATGCCAACGAACGGCGGACACATGAAGGCATGCGTGCATCCCAATCGATCAATGTGGCATAGTGGCTGGCACTGCGTCGGTGTTAAGGGCAAACAACGTGCATACAGAGGCATGTGCCCATTGGCTGGGCGAGCCAGATGCGCGTGCACTCCGCCCGTTGGTTCATGGTAACAATGAGGCGGTGCACATGCGAATGTGTGCTCCCGATTCAGACAGAGAGAACAAATCTACTAAAACCATCACCAATAATTGATGAACTAGATCAACTTACAAGGAAGCCTAAGCGAGAGTGTTATCATGCAGATAACATGTTGTAATATTGTGGTCATATTGCGACGATTCAACACTTAAAACATGAAAATCAGAGGAACACAAAATGTAGTCCCCAACAGTCTTTTCTATCTTTTTTAAATATCTTTTAGATGTGTGTACAATGAGAGGCTTCAGCCCTTATATAAGAAGAGTGATCTTCCCTCTCAATAGAATAAGCAATATGAGACTTTAGTACACTAATGAATCTGGTTAGACATCAACCCCTAATAGATCGGTGGCCGCAAGGAAGAAAATCGCTTGACATAAAATTTCTCAGACATAGCACCAAGCTAGTAACCTACATGCCACTAGTGGCCCCATTCTTTTTAGCCTATGGTTTATGGCTTCTGCTGAACAAACAAGCAGGCCGACTTCTCTGTCGCTGTTTTAAACTGGCTTATTGCACAACTTTTCTGTAATGGCTTATCGACATTTAATTTATTTATGCTAGATTTAAAAGACATCAACCACAGTTATAGACCATAAGCCGTAGTAAAAAAAAATGCATATATTCATTCACGTACGTAGATCAAGAACAATCCTAGCCCGTGAGACTGGAGCGGAGCGAGTGAGTGCATGCGCACAGGAGGTCAAAACGGTCCAGGCGATGCATGATAACGAGCATACATGGGCGTAGCTGCGCGGCGCCGTTGGCATCGACACCTCGCATCGTGTCCGGCGGAGTCAAGACAGGGTCGGTCATCTCTACATGCCATGCAATGCCCTCGCCTTGTACTCTTTCTCTCCTCTGGGTAGGGTCACACAGCGTCACGATCAACTTTCCTTCTTTGACATGTCCGTCTTCGCCGCTGGGCACGGTTCGCAGGTCGGTGTGCGTGGGTGTGAGGACCCTCCTTGCCACGTACCATATGCCAAATCGGGGACTCGATCAACACTCTTGGTTGCATATGGAATTATGGACCAATTGATTCATATGAATCGGCCAGTACTACTATTGATGTTGTTTATGATTTCTCTATTATTTAAAAGAAGTTGATGATGATGATGCATCTGCCTTTTCTTTCCCCTTCCTCACAAAAAAGTACGCCGACATGTGGACCTAGCCCAAGTCGGCTTTCACTTTCTTTTTTGCATCTCCAATTGTCGTTGTTGCATCTATCTCCTGACCCGTAATGCCTCCTCCTTCTCCACACACACTGTCACCGCTGCCCCCTCACGGGCGTACTCCCCCACTCCTCCTCCTCCCTTCCCCCACCCAATTGTCGCTTCGTCTGCGTACATGGAGCCCCGCACCGTCCCCTCTCCCAGTGATGGCATCACCAATGAGCCAGACATAGCTGAGCACTTTGATGATGAGGACGCCTGCCAGTACCCTCCTCCCTCCGGCCTGCTCCTATCTCTTGCTTCGCTAGGCCTTCTCGCTGGTGTCTACCTTCCCATTGCTCTCGAATCCACCCCCACGCTCGGCGTCTCTCCCCTACTTGTGCCCAGTGATGATCCTAGGATTTTTAGGATGGGTGTTCGAAGTTAAATAAATTATTGCTTAATGCAAAAAAGAAATAGCTCTTAGTGACAAAAAACAAATTACAAATTGTTCCCACTAAAAAATATCTCAAAATAATATAAAAAAACACAAAATAATTAAGAAAAATATAATTTTAACTATGTGGCTCTTTATGCAATCTTTGGGATAGTTATTTAATTTCATTGTTTCTTAGGATCATCTTGATAACTTCTTCAAACTTTAAAAGTTCAATGAAATTTTCTTTATTACGTAATTCCAACTAGCATTATCTCACAAAAATTGCAAATTTACAAACTTCTTCATTTGTGAATACTATATGATCTACATTTTATAAAGACACAATCATTAAACAAACTATTAAGGATTTGTCGATTTCGGAATTGAGAGGGCGAGTGGGAGAACGAATGCAACTTACCTGAAGATGAGACCTTGCAACAACACCAGCTACTCCCTACCTCCCTACTCACTCGTGCCGCCTCGAGTAGTCACTTCGCTTCTAGCGCCGCCTGCTTGCAATTGTGTTGAGGCATCTTCTCTATTTTCAAATCAACATATTTCTTTATTTTTTTAAAGCTCTAAGACCTAAAATTGGTGATTTGGGATTCCCCTATGACGGTTTTGGCATCGCCAGTGGCGCCCGATTGGCCCTGGCCCTGCTCGCGCTGTTGCGCTCCCTCTCCTTTGCACCTCGGCACTTCTTCAACCTCCCAAGCCAGGCCGCCGCCATGGTGGCCATTGTGGTCTATAGGGTGCAGGGTCATGCTGCTGGTTGTTGCCTCCCTTGTGCTTAGCGTTTACTGCACACCTAACACCTTGCTTGCCACACGCGTGCCGCTTGCCCGCTCTCTGCTTGTTGCCTACGTGCACTATGCATGTGGTTGAGCAGCCGAGTCGTTAAGTGAGTCGACCCACACACATAGAGAGAATAGGAAGGTTAAGTGGTTAGGGTTGGGGATGGTCGAATGGGCCAATATGAAGTGTGCTAGCTAGAGAGGGTGCGGGATGGGCTCGCCATTCGCGTGGATTGAGGGGAAGTTAGGCAAGTAGGTGGAATTAGGGCTAATGGGGGTATAAATATGATGAATCTAGCCCAACTAAGAGTATACATATTTATTATACTTAGTATATACTTGTCCAAACTGTACAAAGACACTATCGAACCTAATGTTGTACAATGTGAAGCCATATATGTGTAATCTAGTAAATTGATTAGTGGATAATTGTGAATATTTATGTAAATAAGTAGCTTGTGTGTTTTTTTAAAAAAGAGGTTGAGTGTCAAATTTATCCAATAAATTGTGGTTTTGTTAGGCCTTGACAGCCATTGATAAAAATTTTGGATTTGCTATACATTACTGACTAATTTTTTTTTGCATAATCAGTTGAACTTCTAACTCCTCTCTAACACTGTCGTCTTCTGCTGCCATTGGTTCGGCCCAGAATTATCAGTTAAGTTTAGGGTTCATTGGAGCCCCAAGCTTAGAGGGAGAAGGGGGCGACGAAGGCTCAGGGGTGGGCTATGGCGGCGGTGCCTTGATTGTGGGACGGAGGAGGGTAAGCTCGTATTGACATATTACATTTTAGAAGTATTTTTTTGATAAATTCTCATATAATCACCTATATATTTGGCAATTGAAATTTTAACATATGTAATATTTTTAGTTCATGCGACACACTTTAAAACATTTATGAAAAATACCCTATGTACTAAAACCACACATGGAACTGAGTAATTTGGTGAAGCTCCGAGTTAGCCTGAAACTGAAGGGCTCTACTTTAGATGCAACCTTAAGGAACTACCAAAGCATCTGTTATTAAGACAATATACAAACCATTTTTGTTCAAGAAATTTGCAATGTCAAATTAATTAAAAAGGCAATTAAGAACTAATTAATTAAAATGGTATCGTCTGCCAACAGTCAATAGTCCAGCAGGCAATGCATCTGGGCTACAATTGGTAAGGCACCTAGATTATCCTGGTGATGATCAGAGTTCAAATCCCATCCCCGCTTTATGAGTTGCTCGGAGTTGTTTTTTCTGAGGCATTTAGTAAATAGATTTGAACACATGACCCCTTAGTGTCTTAGTTTTCAAATATGTGATTTGGCCAACTCTTCCTATACGAAAAAGTGCATAATCTTCTATTCTAAATCCGCAGAAGAGGGTAAAATCTCTCGGCTCATCAATTCACTACAACTAAGAAAACAGAGAAAAAAGAACATAAAAGAATGGACAGCACATGTGTGATGTTCATTGCCCGAACAATACCATCTTTGTTTTCTGGTTTTTAGGGATTTTTCATGAGATAAAACATTAGAGTCCAATACGTTTTTAGCCTTTTGCTCACTTGTTTTAGCAGATATAGCCTATTCTCACTCAAACTTACAAAAATAGCCCTTTTAAACCACGGAAGGATCGTTAGACGACACATGTCATCTAATATGATATCAGATTGTATTAGGTATGTGACATATAGAAAACATGCATAAGATCACTTGATCACTTGCTACGCTCTCATATTATAGCAGGTGCCCTGTCGTACTCTCCTACCACGGTAGACCACGTAGCAGGCCATCTCAGGAATTTTGGACGTTTTTGACACTGTTGCTACCCGAAAATACCAAAAATGGCGCTGAGGAGAACAAAATTCCAATTCTAGCATCCTGTTGACCGCACCACTTAACGGGAGTGTGACACGTGTCAATGGTGCGGTCGGGGACCGCACCACACCGGAGTGGTGCGCTCCCCGACCGCACCACATGGTCACATCAGAGTGAGTGGGTGTGGTGCGCTCCCCGGCCGCACCATTGGACACGTGTCGCGACGCGGTTAAATGGTGCGGTCAGGTGGGGGCTAGAGTTGGAATTTCGTTTTCGAAGAGGCTATTTTCAGAATTTCAGGTAGCAACAGTGCCAAAAGCGTCCAAAATTCACCTATCACGGTAAAGGAGCGTGGTAGGGCACCTACTGCGGTACGAGAGAGCAATATGGTGTGCTACAAGTTGTTTATACGTACAGATCTAATACAGTATTAGATGACGCATATTGCCTTATGGGCCTGCCGTGGTGAAAGTGAGAGCTATTTTTTTTTGTTAATTTAAGTGAAAGGGAGCAATCATCGCCAAAATGAATGAAGAGGGCTAAACTGGGAAGTCTTCAAAACCTTAGAGCGAAGTCAATTCTGGGTGCTTGTACAGTTGTACCCATACATTATTGATTATTGCCGTGCATACTTACCCACAGCAGAACAGGGGGGGAGGACAATGGAGTAACTCAAGATGTACCCGAAAAGACGCCACCATAGATTCGAGGTGCTCCTCTGTGTTGCTTTCTTTCTTGTGAAAGAGAGGATCGTCCTAGGGGATTGGCATGTTCATGAGAGGTTACGGGCTACCTTAGCAATGCTGCCAGTTCTTCTTTCTCCCACAAGAAATTTTACTACTCTGCTGGGTGATAAATTTCTCCATTTCCAAGCGTCATAAAGCAGTCAGCACGCGCTAGGCCCAGCACCCTTCTCTCTCATGTCCGATAGGCTTCCCCTTCTTACCTTCTGGTTCTCGTGATGGCCTGTGTTCTTGAGAAGATCTGTGAAGCTACCCTCTTATGGATTTCAGGTAATCATTCACCCCATACTCGCTCCTTGTTTCATCTATCTCGAAATTTTTGGGATCATCTCTTCTTTTTCTTGTTTTTTCTTTCCATATCCGCTCCAGATGCTTTTCTTGATATTAGATTGCATGCCGTTTTCTGCTTATTTTTCTCTTCCACTAGCAAAAGAAATCTCAGGTCTTTAATTATTTCACCTATGTAATAATATTTGCCCTTAATTTTTCTTCTTCTATTGTACTAAGCTTTCCATACCACATGAACTCTATTTACATATATTTATGGTTGACTCGGAGAAATGATTTTCCTCAAAAAAAAAAATCTCGGTTCCTGGTATTCTTGCTGTTGTCGTTGCTCTCGATCAATCTTTGCCGATCTGGTTTCAGGTCAAGTGCTGGAGATTGATTTGTGTGAATTGGTGGTGGTGACAACGAGAGAGAGCACGCTGGTGCGGCGGTCACGGCCGGAGCCGCCCGCGGCCGTGTACTCGCGTGCTCCTTCCCGTTGTCACTTCCACATGTATTTCCCATACATCCCGAGCGGACATACGACGGCGGCGTAGCGGAGGTACTGGTTCGTCCTCTCATTATCTTGTTAAGATTGTTTGACCCTCTAATGAAAGGATATATTCTTTGGTCAAATGTTTGCATCTGGGGATTAATGCTCTTGCATATTAGTAGTGTTCACGGCATCCTTTAACCATCATTTCGCAGCAATTGCGCTTGCAAAGTATTTTCTCTGTATGTTTGGATGCGCACATGCCCAATCACCATTAACGGGGGAACTGGTGCATTGCCTTCCATATGAGTAGATTTTGGTTGATCATGCGCAAGTAATAACAACTTGAAATGCAAATGGGTTCATAAAATAAGGAGGAAACGCATTTCACTAAATGCCAGCGCAATTAGATTTTTCTGAACATTTTTTTTTGTGAATGTTGTTTTTACATGACTATACGTCTTATCATCATGACATTATTTAAGACACAGCTAGCTAGTTTCATGGTGTGGTATTGGTAGTACACGAAACATCCCAGACACATCTCTTCAATCACAACATATTATTTCAGTGTCTCTTGACCTTTATTCAATTCATTACCCAGACATGTCATCAGAATATCACAGATACTTCCCAGTAGTCACTACTCATAAAAAGCATCGTAATAGGTTCAGTGCCTTCAACTAGTTTATGTATTTGCCAATGTCATTTATTCCAGCCTAGCTAGGTGGTTAGGAGCTGGCGAAGTTTTTGGCACATATGCATACAAACATACAATTATACTGACCGGAAGATTGTTGTGAAGTTGTCATCATCCTGGAGGAAAATGCAATGCGTGCAGCCCAACTAATTTAGATGAAACCCTTTTTGTGTTAAAGGGTTTCATGGAGAAGTAGAGAACTGCTCACAACTGTATAGCATTCTGTATAATTGGGCAGCAGTAGTACTTTTTTTTTGCCTTATGACGATACCATGACAAACCTATACAAGGAAGATGTCTCACTAATTCTTACACATAAAGATTCCTATAAATCCTATTTTGATAATTAATCTTCATGTCCAAGGAGGTATTGTCAAATTGGCTAAGAGGGGCACTTCTTTATGATCATCTTTTTTCTTGACAGAGTAACTGTTCCATTTGGACCACAAGGAAAATTGTACATCAAAGTAATGACAGGAATAAATGAATTAAATCAGGACTGTTTGAAGTATTACAATTCTAAATACATTTACATTCGTAAGATAATTGAGCTATACGAGCTATACCATTGAATAAAAGGGATATCTACAAATGAGTGGTGTAACCCTCTACTGTTTCGCTAATCTTTTATTGGGAATATTGTCGTAATGGAGAATTTGAGATTGTGCCTGGACTAGGTATGCCCCTACAAGCTAGAACATCGGTTTTATCCATGACAACTAACAAATAAAATTGCATATTTGCCACAATTTTATAGAAATGCCCAGAATTACCAGTTTTGACAGCCTTCGTCTCCTTGTCGCTGATTTTTGGAGGGGACGTTGATCTAGTTGTCATCACCTCCCATTGGGTTTGCTTGTCATTTGACATGACCACTGTGGTTGCCACACACATTTGTGAATTGATGGTTCCCATTGCGTTGGTACTCTGTGATAAGTAGCCCTTGATGCCCTTTGAGTGGCATTTTTTGCACGTTCCAATTTTGTTGTTGGCATATTTGGAAAAAGTAAAATGGTCCTTTGGACAGTGGCACCACAAAGAAAAGGACTTTATTCTTAGTTTTGTGATGGCATGATAGGATTTCTGGTTTCTTAATGATGTATTTGCTATTTGTAGTATCTACATTGTCGTATCTGTAGTTCACCGATTGAACTAAATGTACAGTTGTGCTAATGAACATACCACAATGACCTAACGCCGAAATTCAACTGTATCATCGTCTCGAATTTGCCATGGACATGGTACATTTGAACAACCCCAACGTGCATTATCATTATTGTAACTTTGCCCTTGTATCACTATGCTGTCCTATTCTATCATGCATTTTTCTGTTTGTTGGTATTGAGTTTCACGCAAGAATAAACACACAAAAGCTTAAGTTGTCGAGGGAAGGTCGGCAATATACTCATACTTAGATATGCCCATAATTCTTTAATTCGGTGTTAGTCACAAAATGTGATTTAGTTGGAATTTGCACAAAACTATTTGAACCACCACTGGTTATGGGATATGAGCTATGTTTATGACACCTGACATGCCGGCTTAGTGGTTTAGGCTTCTTCTACAGTGAATTATACAACAATAATAAAGCCTTTTGTCCCAAATAAGTTGGGATAGACTAGGAATGAAATCTTCTTAAGATTAAAGAGATAAAAGCCTTGAAAAAAAATACTACAATGCTAAAACTCTAAGCCGTACATCCTGCTATCTGAGTCGAGAGCCTAAAACATTGCCCCTAACTTTCTTATGGTTCCGGTACGTGAATCGCTAACTTCCATATGCTCCTATCCAAAGCTAATTATTTGGATCCATTCTAAAAAACTCGACCTGCGGGGGGGTAAGACAGCCCCGGGCATTTCATTAAGAAGAAGATCTTCTCACGCAGATCGAGAAAATCCCCGAACCCTTGCCCCCACACGACACATGCGGCATCACCCATGTGAGAACAACGTGGTGATCCCTAGACCAACGACACAGCGCGACCAACGACACAGGCGAGCCTTAGACTGTGCTTTGGCTTATGGGGCAAGCGAGGATTTTTTCCTCACCAAATTCGCTCCCACTGGGAGTCGAACCCAGGACCTGAGGGGTGCTACTAGAGCGCTCTAACCGCTACACTAGAGGCCCGTTCGCTTTGGATCCATTCTAATCCCTCAAGTTTCTTTTAACTGCTTTCTGCTATGTTAGTCTTGGTCGACCTCTGCCTCTTCTTACGTTTTCAGTATGCCTTAAAATTCCACTACATACCGGTGCCTCAGGAGGCCTTCGTTGGAAATATCCAACTATCTAAAGCGATGTTGGACAAGCTTCTCTTCAATTGGTGCTGCCCTCATCCTATCACGTATATCATCATTACGGATGCGATCCCACCTTGTGTGACCACAGAGCTGAATCTCGGTAGAAGAAAGGTCGAGATTCGTCAAAGACAACGTCTCATGAGATTCTAAGTCATTGAGCAGAAGGATCATAGTAGTGACAACCCTTATGTTCAGAGCTATAACTAATAAACACTCAACTGATTGAGCCGACAGTTTGGTGCGCTCACGAGGCTGCAGTAGGACAAAACATGTGTAGCAAAAAACACAAAGGTGACTGTATTGGGGGTTCGAGAGTAGAGATGCTCTATAGAACTGGCATCCTTCAGAGCAGTGGAAGATTGCAAATTGATGAGATATGTAGCCGTAAAAATAGCCTCAGCCTAGAACTATGATGGAACGTGAGAGGTAAGGAAAAGAGTGTGGGTAGTCTCAATCAGTTGACAATGTTTGTGCTCAGCAACCCCATTCTGAGCATGGGCACCAGAATAGTAAGACTGGTAAAGAGTGCCCTATTTAGAAAGAAACTGTCTAAAGGTTGCAGAACAGTATTTGCCAGTAGAATCACATCGAAAAGTACAGATGGGAGAATCAAATTGAGCACGAACCATCGTTGCAAAGCTACGATAGATCACAAGCTGAAGAAGAGTCTAGTAGAGCTATTGCATAGAGTCACTTGGCTGAAAACCTGACATACTGATTGTCGTGTTGTAGAGGAAGGGACTCCCTATCCCCCTTGGATCGTCCACCTTCACACGCCTTATTCTGCTTTTTCTACACCGCACAACTCTGGTAGTCGTGCATGAAGTTCTTGCAATAGTTACGCCGAACTCCAGTTGGTGCGAAAACAGGAGCGAAAACAGACGTCTAGGGAGAGATCGTAACAGAAGCTGTCAGTGTAGTCGAAGTAGATGGGGGTAGCAAGCACACCCAAAACAGATTGTGCTACTAACCTACGGTGAAGCTCCTCATCACAAACGTCAAAAGGGCATCGGTGATGGTCGGCCATGGCAAGTGGCTCAGCAGTTGAGCCTTGACAGGCTCAAACTCTAAGCAAAAATAGCAAATGAAGTCATAAAGGTGAAGGTAGTCACGATCTGCCTTTTGCACCTTATGACACTCCTGGCCAAGTGGAGGGGCCAGCTCGTCCAACTGGCACTAGAGACTGGTGTGGGCTTGGTAGAAGTCATCGATGGAGTCCTCCTGGCAAAGTATCTCACACTAAATCAAAAAGATTGAGCATCGTTGCTCTGTTGATATTGCTCACACAAATACTCCCAGATCTAACGAGTGAAACACAGATCAACAATGTCTGACTGGATGGAGTCATCAACGCTGACCACTAGGATGGCTTCAACACGAGCCTCATCAGCATACTAGTACTCGAAAACATTAATGGCATACTAAAAGGTCTCATCAGTAGTGTCAACAGTAGTAGTAGTCTTTGCCTCATTAATTGTCTCATCTTTTGCAAGAGGTACAGAAGTAACTTGGGAGGAGGCTGAACTGACGATGGCAGGTAAGGTCATGCACCAGTGATATGTTCCCAGAGGTGAAGATCATCAAGTGTGATCTCCACGAGGGAATACTACAACCTGTAGTTTGTCCTATGGAGCTTTGTTCCCGAGAATGGGAGCACAACTGATAGAACGAAAGCCATTGGTAGGTGGCATTGGATGGCGCGGCGACCAAAGCTTTTTGAATGCCTTTTCCATAGCTTCCAATTTGTATTTTCTTTGCTTTTTCTAGCTTGTATTTGTTGAGGTTGTGCTGGTGATGTTAATTTTGGGGACACTAATTCATATAAATGTCAGAAATGGAAACCTAAAGGCTTATTTTAGTCTTCCTAGCATAAAGCACATAAATTCAAAGTTAGTTATTGATAGATGATGGTTACTACTTGGTTGGAGAATACAGAATTTTCCCTTTACATATCTACAGGGCCTGAGGTCCTTATGGAGTGTTGGGATACAAGTAGACTACACTAGCACAAATTAAAATTTTACCACGTAACTAGGAAGTCATGCGAGTAAAAGATCAATGCTGCAATTGTAGCAGCACCCCTATAGAAGTCCACACATCCAAGGAGGAATGTCGTGCACTAGTGTGCTAGTACCAACACGCACGGTAGTGCTTATGAGAGGCGGTGGCTAGGATTACAGTGGGTGTGTACGAGGTACCAACCTCGGTGTTACACATCTCTTAATATATAGCTTCTAATCAGATTGTTATTTAATATGAGTAGAGATCGTATCCCCTGAGAGTCTACCATCTAAGCCTTATAAGAGTAGAGATCATATTCCACTTAGAGTTTATCATTCGAACCCTTTTTGTTCCAACATGTTAAGTGTGACATTGTAGGTTCATGTATATCAAGGTGAGAAGCATGCTATCCTCTGATAGCTTGATCCTTAACTCAAACCTGTAGTGAATTACTCGGTTGTGATTGACTCAGCCACATTTGGCATGGCCATGTACTTTTTTAATCCAACTACATTGATGGGTCCAGAGATATCTCTCCCATTATATAGGAGGGGCAAATTCTAGGTTGATCGCTTACATTTCTTCGCATGTTTCATAGTAAACCTAAATGCTACCTTTATGACTATCTAGTTATTGTTAAATACTAATCTTAACAAAGTTTGTATCTGCATGTTTACTTTAGTCTTTTGCATTTAGTGATCATGTTGTATAGATCTTTGCATGGTAGTAGTGTGTGGCACCAGAAGAAGCACACGACAATACGTGTGATACGTACAAGTATGGAGGCTTAAACCGGAGTGCATGCTGAGCCGTGAGAAGTGGTAGGACGGAGGTCCCAATATCTGCAATGTGCAAAGGACCACAGCATGAGCGTGGTCGAAGCCATAGATGAAACCGTGGCTGAAGCATCGAGTGTATGCACCATGGTCGAAGCATCGAGTCAAAGCACCGTGGTCGAAGCAGCAGTTGGGAGCTATAGTGAACCAGTCGTAGACAAAGTAAACCGGTCGAAGTTACAATGAACCAGTCTTTCATAGAGAAACTATTTCTTAATGAAGACTTGACAGATTCGAGCATAGTAATATCATTTCCGATCAATAATATGTCATCCACATATAAGATTAGAAAAACAAGTTCGCTCCCACTAGCTTTTATGTACACACAAGGTTCTTCTTCATTCTTGATAAAGCCAAACCCTTTCACTACCTCATCAAATGAATGTTCCAACTTCGAGATACTTTCTTCAATCCATAGATAGATCTTTGAAACTTAATATCTTTCTAGCTTTTTGTGAAATGGCAAACCTTCAGGCTTCGTCATGTACACATTCTTACTTAGGTTTACATTTAACAAAGCTGTTTTGACATTCATCTGCCATATCTCATAATCGAAATATGCAATAATAGCTAGAATGATCTGGGTAGATTTTAAGTGTGGTGACAGGCCAGAAAGTTTCATTATAGTCAACACATTGGACTTGTTTGAAACCCTTCGCCACTAGTCGTGCCTTATAGATATGAACATTTCGGATCTCATTGCTCCAAACCATTTCTCAGAGTCCGGGCCTATTATCACTTCCTCATAAGTCCTAAGCTCATCACTATCTAACAATATCATGTTGATACCTCATAAGCAATTGATGTGGTCTTTCAGACCTATGTGCAACTGTACCTCTTTCATAGGTTCTACAACATCTTGTTTATTCTGTGGAGATTCAGTAGGAGCTGAAATATTTTCTGACGGTTCCTGAATTTCATCGAGTTGCATCATGCTCCCACTAACTTCTTTTGAATGAAACTCTTTCTCCAAAAAGATACTGTTTTGGGCAAAAAAAAACTTTGTTCTCATCCCTTTTATAAAAGTAATATCCTTTAGTTTCCTTAGGATACCTCACAAAGAAGCATTTATCTGAATTAGGCATGATCTTGTCAGATGTGAAACGTTTTACATATGTCTCACATCCCATATTTTGAGTAAAGATAACCTAGGACATTTCCCAGTTCATATCTCATATGTTGTCTTCTCTATGGCATTTGATGGAATCCTATTTAATGTGAATGCAGCAATTTCGAGCATATCACCAAATAGACAATGGTAGACCAGATTGGCTCCTTATGGTCCGAACTACGTCTAACAAAATCCGGTTATGTCGTTCAGACACCACATTCCATTGAGGTGTTCCTGACGGAGTTAATTGTGGAATAATTCCACATTGCTTTAGATGATCACCAAACTTATAGTTTAATTATTTACCTCCACGATTTGATCATAGGATTTTAATTGGCTTGCCAAATTGATTTTGTACCTTATTATGAAATTCCTTGAACTTTTCAAAGAATTTAGACTTTGAACTTTTCAATATTTGGAATCATTGCTACAGTGGGGACGACGAGATTAATGAAGACAAGAGCCACATGCTAAGAGTGGGATGGGTGAAATAGTGCCAAGCATCGGATGTCTTGTGTGATAAAAAGTCCCTCAAAACTTAAAGGGTAGATTCTATAGGATGACAATCAGACCTGCGATGCTATAATGAGTGGAATGCTGGGTGACTAAAAATCAACATATACAGAAGATGAGTGTAACGGAGATGAGGATGCTGTGGCGGATTTGTGGTCACATAAGGCGGGATCGAATCCGCAGTGACGGTATATGTGATAGTGATGTGGCACCAAGTAGCATTACTACTTTTTGAGTACTGCAAACTGAAGTTACAAGTTCAAGCAGTGCTGTTTTTAAGCATTGAAAAGCGCAACTGAGAGGGAGGGAGGTGTGGTTGGTTGCTAAGGGAATGGACTAACCCTAATCACTATGGCACATGAAGAGAAGTCAAGTGTCCAGTCGCATGAGGAGGTGCTTGAGGTGCAAAGGGCGCATGGCCATGTGAGGGAAGTGAATGAATGGAGAGTGTTGGCGCATGGGCGTTTTGCTAGTTCGGGTTGGCAACCGCATGGAAAGCATGGGCCCGTGATCCAAGGAACCGCATGGGAGCAAGGGACCACATGGGAGGAAGAACTAGTGCATGGTGCGTGTAGGAAGGCTTGGCTACATTGGATGGCTCGTGATCCATGGGGCCATGTGAAGTTTGCATATGGCCAAAGAAAGGAGGGGCGCTTTTTCTTGTTCATAAAGAAAGAACAAGAGAAGAAAGAGCAAGCCAAGCTAGGAGCCAAGCCAGGCCAGATGGGATGTTTCTTGCTTGGGAAGAAAGGAGCGCGTAGAGAACGGGCTATGCACGTGATGATATGAGGGCGAGCTAGACTTGCCGTGATTCCAGGGAGAGTCTAGCTAAAGCAAGGCAACCATGTGGCAATCCGAGTTGTATGTGTCAGGGAAATCAGGATAGTGTTCGGCTTGGTGGCTGTGAGAGGCAAGAAAGGAAGGCGTGCATGGAAATTTGGCCGAAAACATCCAAGCTAGAAAGGATATTTGAGTCGGAAAGGTAAATTGAGCTAGGTGCTTTATGTGCATGTCAAGCCGGAAAAGGGAGAAGCCAGGTACTGAATTGAGAGGTCCACACGGATTATACGTTGGTTCTATTTGGATAGAAGTCGACCTTTGAAAAGGAAACTAATCTGGATTGCTTTCTATCTTCATGGTTTGTCTCCGTTTAGAAAGAATTCGAGTGGTTGCATCGTTCTTTGCTGGCTGAACTAGTTGGTTGGTTTATTTGAGTATGAGTAGGTTTTTGGGAGTTCCCTTCCAAAACTAGTTTTGGTTTTTAGTTGTCAGTTTTCAAAAGGAGTTTGAGTCTATCTATTGTAAAGCGCATCAATTATGAACAAAAGATGTGTTTGGATCGGGCTTAGCATGTCGTGCATGTGTTATGGTCGTGCAATGTGCACCAACAAGGGGGAGCCCAGATGTTTTAGCTATGATATAGATCGAGAAATATATACCATAAAAGCAATATGGTTTTGGTGGCCATTGTGTGTGTTCTTGAGATTTTCATGTAGGAATTGCTTTTGGTGTGTTGAATCCGATTGTGGTGTTGGATTTTGCTCGCTAGAACTTTGGTTCTACTACCCTTTATTCACATGCTATGGTGTGCGTGGGAGAAGGTTCTATCAAGGAGATGGTGCTGTTCTTTGGTGCACAATAATCTTAGAGCAAGGAGAAGGCGATCACCGAGGCGTATCGTGAAAAGATCAAAGCCAAAACATGTGATTTGGCTAGCTTGCTAGTTTAAACCACATTAGATATGGTGGGGGTAGCACTAATTGAAGAAAAGCTTGTTCAACATCGCTTGTGATGGTTTCAGCATCTCCAATGGAGGCCTTCTGAGGCACCGATACGTAGTAGAATTTTAAGACGTACTGGAAATGTAAGAAGATGTAGATGTTGACTAAGACTGATGTGGGAGGAAGCAATTAAAAGAAATTTGAGGGATTGGAATGTATCCAAAGAATTAGTTTTGGATAGGAGTGCATACAGATTAGTGATCCACATACCAAAACCATGACATAAGAAAAAGGTTTATGGGTGGCGTTCTAGGCTCTTGGTTAAAGATGATAGGATATAAGGTTTAGGGTTTTAGCCTGGTAAGTTTTAGGCCTGTTCTTTTTTGTTGTGGCTTATGACTTTTGGGTTGTTCGTAAGAGAGTACGGAGTAATAGAAACACATGCAGTTTTGGCCGCTATAAATGAAGTCGCTACAGTATGTACTTTAATTAACTTGTAAACCTCATCTTGGAAACACATTCCGTTTCAAAGATAGTAACTATAGAAAACCTGAAAAGCATGTTTTAGAAGCTGAAAAGAAGAGTCCCTTTATTACAAGGCTCTTGTTTCTTTGACCTTGAGGAGGTTTCATTTCTAACTTACCTCAACTTGTTTGGGACAAAAGCTGCTGTTGTTTTCGAAGGATTCAGACTTAATGCCTCATTAAGTAGATGCAACCATATCTACTAAAATCATCAGTAAAAGTTATGAAGTACTAAAAACTATCTTTGGTCATTGAGCTCATTGGTCAACATACATGTATATGTACAAGGTCCAGTAGTCGTTTGCTCTCTCTCACTTAGACCAGTGAAAGGTGCCTTAGTCGTTTTGCTAAGTAAACAAGACATGTTTCAAATGATTCAAAATCAAATGAGTTTAAAAGACTTATGTTTAAGGAGCTTCATTATACGCTTCTCATTTATACGACCCAAACGATAATGCCAAATATAGATGGGATTTAAATCATTGGGCTGAAGTCACTTAGCATTAATGTTATAGACAAACACATCTTCAAGGTTTAAAACATATAATTTATTCACCAATGGAGCATGGCCATAAAACATATCATCCAAATAAATTGAACAATTGTTTTTTATCCTAAACTCATAATCTTCTACTCCCAAAGTAGAAATAATGTTTTTGATTAAGGCAAGAATATAATCACAATTATTCAATTTAAAAACTAATCCTGAAGGTAAAGATAATGGTAAAGTGCCAATAGCCAACGCAACAACTCTCGCTCTATTGCCCACACAAAGATCAACCTTGCCTCTTGCTCCTTATCAACCCCTACATTGAATTGCAAATATAAGCAGCTGATTTGATATCAAATATCCAAGAACTAATATGAGAAGTAGCAATATTTATAATATTTATACCTAAAGTGGAGGTCTTACTTCCCTTATTCTTTTTCAACTCCACCAAGTACTTCTTTCAGGTCCTCTTCCAATGTCTAGGCCGATGACAATGGTAGGATATGGTGTCAGGTGCAGCACCAAACTTAAGCTTCTGAAGCTTAGATTTGATACTTAAGATCTCATTTTGAGTTTTGTCCATGCCCCTTTGTTTTGTCCAAAGTCTTAACCTTCGCCCTTTCTTTTGCCGAAAGCCTTAGCCTTCTTTTTAAAGTTAGTAGTCTTCTGAACCATCATCACATGATTAGAGCTTTTCTTGATGCTCTCCTTTGCTGACAAGCATTCCATGTAATTCGGTCATTGACTTCTTCATGCCATTCATATAAAAGCTCAAAATGAGTAGCTCGTAGAAAGCGACCGGAGAATCACAGCAGTAGCCAACTCTTGGATAAAGGGAAAATCGAGCTATTCCAAACTCTCATTGTAACCAATTATTTTGATTACATGTGGGTTAATTACTTTCTTCAGCTAACTTATACATAAACAATGACTTTAGATGTGTTATACTTTTTAGCCCTTGCTTATTTCTCAAACATGCCCTTAAATGCTTGAGGTCACCACATTCATCTACTTAGCTATTACACCAACAACTAGCAATTAATTGCCTATGAGAATATTGAGCCTCATAAGTCGACCCAAAAGCCGTTATACAATAATATATAGCCCATTGCCATAAATCAACATGATGTGCAAGCCATAAAATCTCATACATGCATCACATACATAATGGGCCATACTATCCATATTAATCCCTGCAAAAATGAGTTATGTGTAGAATCTAACTCTATCATGCGGTATGAACACATGATACTTATAACGCACCAATGATTACCTAGCACAACGGTCTTGCTAGCCGGTTAGCGGGCAGGGTTCGAAGGGTAGTGCCCTTGAAAAAATTTTCAGGACATGAAACCTATTCACAATATTGCCCTTGAAAACTTCATCGGATTAATCACGCTAGCCCAACTCCGAACCAATTGGATCAACCCTATTTTCCATTGATTAATCACATTGATCAGCACAGGAGATTTCCAGAAAGAACAACCTGGTCTGCTGGCTCTAGACGGTTGTGCATCGCGATCTACTCCAATGGCAATGTCCCAACTGGTGGGGGTATTTTGCAATGCTACTATGAACAAGTACAACTAATCATGTGGTTCTATCAATTTATACCTCCTGTGAACCCATCTGCTACCGCCAAAGACCATTGATCTCATCATATAAGACAAATAATAGATCCAATCTACTACTACCATACGTCAACTATATGCAATCAATCCAAATCATATACTACAGAGGATGGCTCTGATACCACTGTTGGGATACGGGTAGGCTACACTAGCGCAAAGTAAAATTCTACCGCATAACCAGGAAGCCATACGAGTAAAAGATTATAGATCGTTACCACTAGATGCGCAGTATAGCAGAAGAAGAGTTGAAGCAGCCCGGTTCAACGTAGTGCGTGTGGATGTAGTGGAAGTAGTCGATCTTCATGAGCCAACCGTCTCATGATCATCCCGATTAGTGTTGTAGTCATAGTAGCGCCTCTACCGAAATCTACATGTCTAGGGAGGAACACCGTGCGCCCGTGTGCTAGCACCAGCGCGCACGGCAGGACCTATGAGAGGTGGTGGCTAGGGTTACAATAGATGTGTATGGGATACCTGCCTTAGCTCCACACATCTCTTAATATATAGCCTCCAATCGGATTGTTATCAAATACGAGTAGAGATCATATCATCCCCCTCAGGAGTCTTACCATCCTACCCTTATACAAGTACGGATCGTATCCTACCCAGTCTTATCATCCAGACCCTTTTGTTTCAACCCATTGTGATCCTGTAGGTTCATGCATATTCGGCCATGGCCCAAAAACTCCATTTCGATCTATAAGTCAAAAGCAGTCTCTAGCAAGACATATCGACTCCCAAATATGCATAAAGATCGTATCGGACGAACCTACATTGTGCTTATATACCGATCCTTTTGCCTCATGTTACCTAACCGAAAAGGCGAGAAGCGTGATAGCTTGATTCTTCACTTGAACCTGTAGTGGATTACTCAGTTGTGATTGACTCAACCATATTCGGTATGGCCATGCACTTTCTTAATTCAACAACATCAAGGGGCCCAAATCTCTCTCCCCGTTATATGGGAGGGGCAAATTTCATCTTGATCGCTCACATTCATCTGCATGTTTTATAGTAAATCTGAAAGTTACCTTAGGATCACCAAGTTACGGAGTAGTGTTTTACAACCTTTAAGTAAACTATTACACATTTAGGAAAGTAAACTATTACACATTTAGGAAACTATGACGATCTCAAGTCTAAGGATGTCTCATACACTATGTATGAGACCAACAGATGACATTTAAGAATATAATAATTCCCAAAGTGTCTCACGGCAGGTCAATCCAACATCATGTTCTCTAACATGTGTCTACATTATTGATTTGATATCTCTATATCCATGCTCTATGAAACATGATCATCAATCAATATATATGCTGATCTATAAATCATAATTGTTCCATATAATAATGTAAGATAAGGAATAATTTAGAATAGAAAAACATCAAAACATGAATAAAGAGTTCTACGAACAGGTCACATAGTTGATCAATACGAAATACATTTATTCAAGGGACAAAAAACATATTATTCAAAAGATCATAATATAGAAGTAATACACTTATCTCTTGATTGTTTTTAGGGCATATCACTAACATTGAGTCCATGCAATTTGGCTTAATCACATCCTAGCATGTAGCCCCTCTATACTTTTAGCTACTATTTAGGCAGTTAATGCGAGTTTTATTGGCTCATAAAATCTTTTAAAATTTATGAGAGTAAATGGAATGATAGAAATTGTGCTTATTAAGGCGTCTCCTAAGCGGTAAGGCGCCCCCAGCTGGCAAAGCATCGACCCCGCCTTGCACTGCTTGTGTAAGGCGTCTGCCTTAGTATGAAGGTGTCGCTGAGGCGACGCTTAGGCGGTGTATGGTGTCGGGAAGGCTCGAGGTGACGCCTTACGCATAGAGGAGGCGACAGCCGTGACCAGATAAAGAAGTGAACCCAATGGGTAGGCGGCAGCTAAACTAGAGAAAGAACCCTAGGTGGTGAAGTACCTGAAACCATAGGCGCTGCTGCAACACCTCCATCTCGCCCGTCGCCCTCTGGATGGATCTTGGCGCCGCCCTCTGTCTCCATCCCTGTCGCCCACCGTCCAGCAGCAGCACCAGCAAGGTACCCACCCTCCTCCCCCCTCCTCTCCCTCCCCTCCTCTCTTCTCTGTTTCTGCTCTCTGCTCTGTAATGAACCAGGGTGGCGCCATCGGTAGAAGTAAGGAGTTGGGGAGGAACTGAGTGAGAGGAACATCGGCAGTGAGTTGGGAGGAACCGGAGCGGCACCATCGGCAGAAGGAGTGAGGAACTGAGAGGCACCGTCGGCAGAAGCAAGAGTTGGGGAGGAACTGGGTACGTGAGAAAAGGGATTGGTAAGTGCGGTATTTTTGCAATTTAGTCTTCTGAGTTCTATGAAATTGTAATTAGGTGCTTCTTTCTGTTTAGATTTCTTCTAAGTTAGACCTTCAGAGCTCCGTTTTCTTCGCCTTAGGATGTGTGTTAGGCGTCGCCTCGCCTCGCGCCTTACCGCTTATAAGGTGTGAGGGGGTGGGTCGTCTCGCCTTATCACCTTAATAACCTTGATAGAAACATATACTTTGTTTGTTCTATAAACCCAATCCTGTAGTTCAAATTTTGTTCCAGATATGTTAATCATTGAGTTTTTCGGCATGTGTTTAATTAACTCTTTTGATATGTTAATCCTGAATTAGTTTATTTCGGTGGGAATTGTTGTTTCAGTGTACTGCATAACGGCCTTCGATCCCAAACATCAGATTGTACTATGCATCTGGTCTGGAATAGTCCTGGGGGAACCTCATGCTTCTGTTTGAGCTTGTAAAAGCCTGGTGTTCAAGATTGACACTACGAGAATATATTACTGCTGCATGATATAATAACATTGTGAAAATAAATTTAGAATCAGTACCAGTAAGTACTCCAAATCAGGATTTAAGGCTGCGAATATTGGCTGGTCCAAGGTGCCAGTTTAGGGCCTAATTAACACTCTTTGATCCCCTTTTCTTGCGGAATAGATGTATTTTACTTCTTAGATATGATCCAAATATCAATTTTTAGAAAACCCAAATTTGAAATTTCAAAAATAAAAAACTGGACAAAAACGAAGCGGTTTGCACTGCTCGGTTTTGTTGGTCTAAACAATTTCATGAATACTGCTCTAAATCTTTGACATGTACAGCTGAACAGCTGATATGAGGTCTAGACGAATATGCTGAATCATTTTCTTTTAGATAAAAAGGAGGCTAGCAATATTTTTGGGGTCACAATGATCAAGATATTTATAACTACTCCCTCTAGTTCACAAAACAAGTTTTTGGAATGCATGCAGTCAGACTTTAGAATCTTTGGTTATCGATATCTTTTTAACAAGGTTACTAAGTCGTAAAGTCGAGTCGAGTCACCAAGGGGTGACTAATCGACCGACTAGTCTTGACTAGTCCCTAGAGTCAGATCTACAATTGTCACAATCATAATAAAGAAGCAAGTTGGGATTATTATACTAATACTACAACCAAAGTAGCGCGTGTGGTGTACAATGAGGATCTAGGGTTATTGAGTCACAGGTATTAAGTCTCGGTCGGGCCGAGCCTCTCTAGTAGGCCTCAAACTTGCTGATCCAGTGGGCCAGCTCCTAGTCGTGCAGCTGGACATGGCTGGCTAGTCGTGATTAGTCGTTGACTAGTCGTCTGGCCGCTTGACTAGTCGCTCCAGTTGAGTCGACCTCCCTAGTCGTTCGTCATGTACCGACCGGACGACTAGTCGTGGATTAGTCGACGACTTAATAACACTGCTTTTTAAATATTTAGATTGGATACATGAAAATCATATATTTTGATTCATCTTAAAAAATAATTTCATGATATTATAATTTTATTGGGTTTTGCAAATATATTAAAATAGTAATTAGTGATCAAAGTTGTATTTTAAAAATTGTATCGATGTCCAAAACAACTTGTTTTTGTAGATTGGAGGGAGTGTTAACATTGAGGTGGTTACAAGTGTATGTGTCTCACTACCAGATACATAATTTTTTTTAAGTAGATCCCTTACTATAAATAGATTTCAAGGAGTTCGTTAAGTTATGGATGATTATTTTGAACATACTATGTAAATATCCATTACTAGGTAGAGTTTTGTGCAACATTCCAATGTGTTCCCAGTGACCCCAAAAGACCCATGGGCATATGTTCTTATAAATGGGGCAAATATGTTCTTATAAATGGGGCAAACCATACATTCTTTCCTTCTTCCATATGGTAACCGTAGAAGCAATCTACAGTATTAATTGCGCATGTGAAGGACTTCATATTGCACAAGCACAATTTGGTGCAGAAGCGCACAATCTTTTGGTTAGGGCATCAAAGTAACATAAAATTCCTAAAAAGACAAAATGTAGCCTATAGTGTGTTTGTCTACTTTAAAATTTGAACATCAAACTAAGTATGTTAGAAATTAAAAAAAGGAAAGTTTGCTGTGAACAGTAACATTTATCTTTTTCTTTTTTGATTTGTCATTTGTTAGAATTTTCTCAGTTTTTTTACTCTCAATGTGGGTTGAATTTGAACTTGAAATTTCATATGTAAGTAGAGTAATTTGAGAAGTGCATCTACATTTTTTTTTCTAATTTTTTTCATGTTACTTTGATACCCAAACCAAAAGTTTGTGCACTTGTGCATCATATTGTGCTACTGCACTAGATCTCTCCCCTCATATTTTTAACATAACGACAATTAAATTCCTGTTTACATGTTATGATGTGAATGTTTCACTTGTTATCTTCATGGATCACCCGGCAAAATGGTGTTACGTGTTCTGCTGGTGTTCCCAAAGCAGTGATGGATATTTGCGCATTGGCTCCATGTGCTGTGAAGGTTGATTGCCAGTCCTTACCAAGTGTTCTCTCAAACGATTCTTATGTTACACTAGTGTCCTTTTCTGCTACTCATGCTGACCAAGGGTGTAGCCATGTTGCATTATTTATAGGTTTTTAATATTAACACCATCATTTGTATCAGCTTAACTCTCAAGATTTTAACTGACTTTGCATTTACAGGTGAGACAGATAGGAGTGCTTGGCCGTCCTTGCAAGACCGCAAGGGTAGCAGCAAGCAGCTGGATGCTCGATCGTTTGGTTAAATGCAAACAATTTTCAAATCCAAAACCAATGCAATTGTTCTGATGCCTGTTCGTTTCTCGGAAGATTCAGTTTTGGAATAAAGATGGTAAGACGTTAATCTAATATGTATGTGCTTGACCGGATCAGAATCATAATTTGCGGAGTGGAGCTGATTACATCATTTTCTGTTCAGCTTGGTATGAATTATATGATGCCCTTGTCATCGAAAAACTGTTAGCTCCAAGTTGTGTGCCTCATCCCAGTGGCATCTAATCTTAAGGCCCCTTACTGCCGGAGCCTGGAGTTCACAGGCAATCCGCAATTCTCGGTAGTTGATACTGTTTGACGACTCTGCTAGCAACTGTACAGTTGGAACAATTTGTTGGCACTTTTTTATGTGGCTGGAACTTTTACACTCAAATGTTGATAAGCTAGTTCTGATTACCCTAGTGACAATTTACCAGGAACACTGTGAACAAATAGTGTATAGAATTAACGAATCTAGGATTCGGTGTGCTGAACGGACATAGAACAATTTGTCGCTTCCTTACTTCAAAGTAGTGGTGTTGCTCGAATGACTATGACAATCCCCTGTACCTTCTCTATTCCGTGAGGATCCTTTGA
The DNA here is from genome assembly GCA_036346575.1 of Dendrocalamus sinicus. NCBI lineage: Eukaryota > Viridiplantae > Streptophyta > Magnoliopsida > Poales > Poaceae > Dendrocalamus > Dendrocalamus sinicus. Next base: position 16,121,813 of record CM070675.1, on the reverse strand, counting down.
TCTCCTGCCGGAATGACTACGACCACTCTTGTACCTTGCATCTGACCTGCTCACTAAACAGAAGAGATAACTCACAACTTAGGGATAGCACGGAACTCTGGAATTTCATAGGATTCCTGTGAAAATCATTCTATTTTCTATAAAATTCTACGTTTCAAACAGACCTTATCGTATTTGGATCCGACAGTTTTAAGTTGGAAGCCAGGCCCTGCATAGCCACTGATGACCTGCAAGTGTAGTTAAGTCCAGTAATAGGACTAGTTATAGTCAAGTTATACAATAATTTGTCTTCTATTTGTCTACAAAAGATTTTTTTATTATTATTTTGTACCAGTATTCCAAGGCTATAAGACCATTATTGTACTTGCTCTTATAGCACCTTTGAAGTATTCCAAGGTTTATGGAACCGAAAAGGAGCAAAAGAAAGCTATTCTCTCTTGTATGCAACTATACCTGTCACTAGTAATAAGTGCAAGGATAAAGTAATAGAATTCTACTGCAATAATTAAATAAAGTAAATGTAAGTATGAAATATAAAGGACTCAAATATAATAACGATTAATTGGAGATTTTGGTTCAAGATAGTATAGTAGGTAGCGATGTATAGTGAGGTCACTTTAGGGTGTGTTTGGTTCGTGGATGGAGGTTGTATCGTATATCCTGAATGAGTGGATGCAAGTGAGTGGAATCGTATTTGAGAAAAGAAGATGTTTGGTGAGGTTGTATGAGCGGATGCAAAAACCGAGATGTTGTTTGGTTGCTCAGATAAGCGGATGCGATACTAAAAACGAGAGGTCGACACGTGGGACCGCATAAGATACATTGCATCAACCCATCCAGATGGCGGTGAAGCTCATTTTGAGCGTATCCACCCATCCAGATGAGGCGTATTTTTGCATCCGCTCATGCAGTCAGATCCACTCACACAGCAACCAAACAGCTCTTCTCGATTATACGGATCCACCCACCAGACGAAGGAGATTCAGGCAACCAAACACACCCTTAACTTCCATGGTTTCATAGATGAGTTACCCTTGTGCAACGCATTAGGTTTGGTGATAACTCAAAAGACTCCTCGGATCACAACAACAACTCATTGATACCTATGTCTGTTACCCTACGGGTTGCCGATTTATTGCTACAACTGATCCACGTCTGTCACCCTATAGGTCACCGATTTATTGCTACAACAAGTGATTACCCTGCAAGTCGGAACGATTGTTCTACACTCATGTTATGCGGCTTCTTAAATTAGATAACACACATAAGAGCACTCCTAAGGGCAGTCCCAATGGTATATTGAGATAATTTTTATCCTATTTAGTTAGCTAAAAGATCGTAATTAATGATGGCAAGGAAAAAGTATGAAATCGAGAAGAAACCAGATTTCTAGTCATTGGACTAGCGAAAATAATTATTACGAGCAAATAGATGATCTATTTCTATGGAAACGTTTCTTCCATTGGGTCCAAGAACATGGAGAGCATTAAATAAGCATAAGTGGGTCCAAGTTAAAGATAAAATAGTTTTGATTTCTTTATCTCACCTCCACATCACCAAGATAGAAAGACTGTGATATAGATGAGAAGATAGATATTGGATGAAAATTTTATTTGTAGAAACTATCCATTGTGAGTATAGTTTCGGCTTACATTAATTAGATAACACACATAAGTATAGCAAGTATAATCAATGATTGCATTGAAACTGAAAGTGTTCACTATAATCAATTAAGAATAAATTGCATGGCTACCATTTCTACCTATTCCCTACATCTCCTTCGTCTAAATGGACTACTCACACATAAATAACGGATTGAAATGAAGAATAAACATGGGAGGTAAAAGAAACATACTTTCCTCTTCAATTACCAAGAGTTGATATGATGAACTCGAGTCTCCAATCGACAATAGATAAAGGATTACAAAGGACTCACACGCTAATATAGTTTAGATCAAATAAATACAAAGAACAAGCATTCCTTTCTTTTCGATCTAATCTACTACTCTCTGGACGATGATACGACTCGATATGCGTGGAATTAGGCTTCGCTAGAGGAGATGGTTTGACGATGCGGCATAGTTGCTCCAAATCACATCGTCTATGCAACGGAAGCTTTGAATATCGAGATTTCCACCAGTCGCCTGCGATATGCTCAACAAATAATAAATGGGTAATTAGATAATAAATGCAGACATGGTACAATCGTGACACGAATTAGACTAAATAATTAGGAAATAATCAATGTGATTCAGACGCATCAGCCACCCCTTCCTAAACTTAAGCGACGGTGGCGGCAGTGCTAACTGTTTTTCTTCACTAATGGCAGCAGTGACACACCATACCTATTCGCACGACACAGTGTTGGTGACATCTGGTTTTTGCCTGACAGTTGATGCAGTGGCATCTGCGAAGCACAATGGCGACGACAACAACATCGCGCACAGCCCTAATCTCCTTCCCTCTTCATCCTCTCTTGGCGCTAAGAGTTGGCGGTGGTTGCGCATGGCCCCCTGGTGCATCGCTCTGTTCTTGCCAAGGACGACAGCAATAACAACGGTTGTGGTGGCGTCCCTCTTCCTCGCCATGGATGGCGGTGATGCGCGGTCCGCCCGTGGAGGCCACGGATGTGGTAAACGATGGCGTTGTTTGGGATTGCTCAACTATTTCGCAGAGGCAGTGGCGGCAGCACGAGGCTTCGGTGTTGGCAGCCATAACGCGGAGGCTTCGTGGTCGTCCCGATTTCCATCAGCTCGAGGCGGAGGCGACGACAGTGTGGAGCGGTGGCACATGCCGCTAGTGGTTCTATTTTTTTCAGCATATGGCTTTCGCCGAATAAATAAATAGGACGATTCTCTATTGCTGTTTTAAAGGGATTTATTAGACAATCTTTCTGAAACGATTTATGGATATTTGATTCATTCATACTAGATTTAAAAAGCTAAACTATAAACCATAAAAGGCGATGGAAAAGAACTTATATGGGAAAAGAAATGTTCATTCACGTACGTAGATCGAGTACAATAATAGCCCGTGAGACTGGAGTCCATAAGCGGCGGTGGAAAAGAACTCGTATGTTCATTCACGTACGAAGACCAAGATCAATAATAGCCAGTGAGACTGGAGCAGAGCGAGTGAGCGAGCGCGTGCGCACAGGAGGTCGAAACGTGTCCAGGCGAGGCCATCATGACGAGCGTATGTGGGCGTAGCCACGCGGTGCCACTGGCATCAACACATCGCATCGCGTCCGGCGGAGACAGGACAGGGTCGGTCATCTCTGCGTGCCCCCGCTTCGTACTCTTCTCTCTCAGCCTCTCTCTCCTCTGGGCAGGGCGACATAACGTCACCGTCAACTTTTCTTCTTCGACATGCACTGTCTGTCGCTGGGCGCAGTTCGCGCGTCGGTGTGCGTGCGAGGATCCTCCTCGCCCTGTACCATATGCCGAATCAGAGACTCGATCAACACTTTTGGTTGCATATGGAATTATGGACCAATTGATTCATATGAACCGGCCAGGACTACTGTTGATGTTGTTTATGGTTTCTCTATTATTTAAAAGAAGTTGATAACAGTGATTTATTTGCCTCTCCTCGCTCCTTCCTCACAAAAAACTGGGCAGACACATGGACCTAGCCCAAGCTATCTTTGACTTTCCTTTTCGCATCTCCAATCATCACTGCTTCATCTGTCTCCTACCCTGCACCGCCTTCTCCTCCTCCTCCACACACGCTACTGTCGTCGCCGCTCCCTCTCGTGCGTACTCCTGCGCTCCTCCTCCCCTCCTCCACCCAATGTTGCTTCGTCCATGCACATGGAGCCCTGCGCTGTCCCTTCACCTAGTGATGTCACTGCTAGTGAGCCAGACATAACCGATCACTCTGATAATGAGGACAGCCGCTAGTACCTTCCTTCCCTCCAGTCTGCTCCTCTCTCGTGCTTCGCTAGGCCTTCTCGTTGGTGTCTGCCTTCCCCACCGCTCCTGGCTCCCCCCCCCCCAACGCTCGCTGCCTCTCCCCTCCTTGCGCCTAGTGGCAATCTCAGGATTTTTAGGATGGGTGTTTGGAGTTAAAGAAAATATTTCTCAATGCTAAAAAGAAATGTCTCTTCAGTGGCAAAAACAAAGTACAAATTGTTCCTACTAAAAACATCTCAAAATAATATAGAAAAATTGCAAAATAATTAAAAATATATAATTTTAACTCTACCGCTCTTCATGCAATCTTAGGACAGTTATTTCATTTAATTTTTTCTTAGGATCATCTTGTAACTTCTTCAAACTTTAAAAGTCCAAGGAAATTTCTTTTATTACGTGAGTCTAACTAGCATTATCTCACACAAATTTCAAATGTACAAACTTTTTCTTCATTTTTGAAGACTTTATGATCTACATTTAATAGAGACACAATTGTTCAATCAACTATTAAGGATTTGCTGATTTTGGAATTGAGAGGGGGAGTGGGAGAATGAACGCAACTCACTTGAGGATGAGATCTTGCCACAACACCGACTACCCCCTACCTCCCTAATCGCTCATGTTGCCCGCAAGTCACTTCACTTTTAGCGCTGCCTGCTTGCAATTGCGTTGAGTCTTCTCCTTTATTTTCAAATCAGCATATTTCTTCATTTTTCAAAGCTCTAAGACCTAAAATTAGGGATTTGGGATTCGCCTATAGCTGTTTTGATGTTGCCAGTGGTGCCTGGCCTTGTGTGCGCTGCTGTGCTCCCTCCCCTTTGTGCCTAGCCATTGCGGTCTATGGGGTGTGGGTCACGCTGCTGGCTATTACCTCCCTTGCGCTTAGCACTTATCGCTCACCTGCCACCCTGCTTGCCACGCACGCACCACCGGCCACCGCTTGCTCGCTATCTGCTTGTTGCCTATGTGCACCGTGCATGTGGCTGAGCACCCGAGCGATTTAGTAAGTCGACCCACACACATAGAGAGAATAGGGAGGTTAGGTGGTTAGGGTTGGGGATGGTCGAATGGGCTAACATGAAGTTTGCCAACTAGAGAGGGTGTAGGATGGGGCTTGCCGCTCGCATGGGCTGAGGGGAAGTTAGGCAAGTGGGTGGAATTGGGTTGATGGAGTACAAATATAATGAGTTTGGCATAACTAAGAGTATACATATTTATTATACCTAGTATATACTGAAAATTTTGCCAAAATTTTTGGGTGTTCAACTGAACACCCATCAACCAGATAGGGTCCACCCCTGCTTGTACCCCTCCTTCTCCTCATTCCCCACCATTCCTGGCTTGCACCCGCCCCTCTCTTACTTGCCGCCCATGCCTGGCTCCCTGCTCGAGCTGCCCTCTCCTGCCTCCCTGCTCACACCACCATGCTTCTCACATCCTGGCTCACACCCCCATGCGTCCTACTATCCTCGCCTAGCTCCCTGCTCGTGCCACTCGCCACCCTCGACCAACTCCTTGCTCATGATGCCCTTGCCCGCCTCCCTGCTCACTCCGCTCGCTGCCTCGTCCACCTCCTTGCTCGCTCCATCGTACTTCCTGCCTTCTTGCTCGTGCCCCCGTGCACCCCATCGTCCTTGCCCAGCTCATAATCGACCTTATGGCCTCCCATGCTCACCACATAGTGCCTTGCACATGTTCGATGATATGCTAGAGTTCCACTACTTCAAGCTATCTTCCTCACTGGCGTTCATGCCTCAACCCCTACTCCCACGCCACATCGGTGGCATGATCCCCCTTGTGGCAGACTGGCTTGCCATTGCTCAGGATGACACCTTGCCACCGCAGGATGTAGTGCAGACGAGGCAGCTTTGCATCATGTCATGCATAACAGGTATTATGTCATCCATATTTATTGATGTGTTCATTGTGTTTGGTCTACTAAATATCAACTAGCATGTGTGTGATGACGCCGTCTGCCAACATCAGTCGAGTTCATATGTGTAAGTTGGGTGGATGTCACCTTCTTCGTTGTCGGAGACCCATTCAGGTAATGATTGCTTTGATTTTGTTCCATTGTTTGAATTGGGCTCTATGAGATCGTGTGCATACAGAATATGCATGTTCATTTGTCATATAGAGGTTGGATATGCACGATTATATTCAGTGCACTTTTGTAGAGTTCGTGGCCATTGACATGAGAATGCCCATGGCATTGCAACACTTATTTGTATGTAGATGTTTGTTTGATGATTTGGCCCTGTTCTTTTTAGTTTGTGGCTTATGGTTTCTCTCGAACAAACAAATGGGATAACTTTTTCGCTGCCTTTTCGAAACAACTTATTGGTATTCAGTTTGTCTGCACAAGCGCTCATGCTAGGAGTCAAAAGCCATCAGTCACAGTCATACACTGTCAGCCACAGCCCAAAAGAACAGGGCCATATCCATATCCTTGTTTGTTCATACTTATGTGCATGCATTATTCTACATTTATGTTTTTTGTGTTTTAGTTAACTATATGCATTTTTTTTTGCGTTGTTGCCTACATTTCTCAGACTTAAAATCTATTTTTGTACAAAGGAAACAACCATCTATGTCATGTCATACCCAGTCTGTATGTATAGTGTGTTCGTATGCACATGTTTGAGTCTGCCTTTATTTGAATGGAAAAGTAGACTCAAGTTTGTTTGTACTATTATCACTTTCTTGGCTATTGTTACTGGTTTAGTGTTTTAAATGTAAAAAATCTAATCAATTCAATTATTTAACGTACATATTCATGTTAAGGAGCCAACATTTGAGTCCTCATGTAGGTAATTTGCATATATATATTTTTGTTTATGATTCGCAGTAGCTCACAATGCAGAATTGCATGTCTTATGACAATGAGAATTAGTTATGCTCAATGTTCTATGAATGTAAGCAACTCTCATTGGTTCTACTTTTTAAGATCTATCATTTGTCATTGGATTTAATTTGGCTATTCACTTTCAAAGGAAATGAAGTGTATGAACCACCAAGATTCATGACAATGAACATTGCAATAAGTCAGCTTTTGGAGGTGGAGGAAGTGTGTGGGGATTTGGTATTTTCTAGACTCTGAACTTATTTTCTCTAGCTGAATACCCATGACCAAGTTAATCAAATCAAAGTCATAAACAAAAATAGGTTAAACACTCAAAAAAGGGTATATAGAGATCAGAGCTGTTCATCCATCTATCATTGTCGACTTCAATTATCATGTTCTGGTAGCAAAAGTTAGGAATAAGTCGATGCTAGAAAGCTCCTTCTAGTGGGCAGGACTACGTGCGGAGAGGAGAGACTTTGACTAGGTGATATTACCTTTTTTGACCAGGTTAATCAAATCAAAGGCCTAAACAAGAATAGGACAAATGCTTAGATATCTTATTCATTTGACTTTACTTGGTTAACTCAATTGTTGTTTACTGATAGCAAGAGATGGAAATGATTCGATGCTAGGAAGCTCCTAGTGGGCAGGACCATGTGTAGAGAGGAGAGACTTCAACTAGGTGATGTCTCTTTCTCCCATTAGGTTGAACATATTGAATGTACCATAGGTGTACGAAACAAATGTAAAAGAAGCTCTTCTCCACATACGACAATAAAGATTGAATAGACTAAAAACTTTATTGAAAAGTAAAAATATTACACGTAAAACGTATGCAATTGGTCGATATTAGTTTGAGAGAATTTAGCCGTCTTCCATGGTGAGTCGTACTTAGTCTGGTCATGTAACTTCGACCATGGTGCAAGGACCTTCTCACTTGGGGGAAAGCTTATTCTAATTAGACTGGGATTGAATTCAATACTAAGTCACCTACAGTAAGGTTGTGAGGTTGGACCTTATAGTCATAGTATCTATGCATGACTTATTGATATATTGCAGATCAGATTTAGGCTTGATTTCTCTTCTCTTCAATTAGGTTAATGTCATCCGCTCGAAGTTGCTCTTGATTAGAGTTGTCAAAGCTCTCAGCTTGTATCAACCGAATCTTTAGTTCTGGAGGAAGTATGGCTGCAGCCCCAAAAACTAGGAAGAAGGGAGTTTCTTCTGTCACCCGACTAGGAGTCGTGTGAATTGCCCGTAATACTTAGGGTAATTATTGCACCTAAGCCTCCGAGCACTTTACGAGCTGGTTGAAGACTCGAGTCTTAATTTCATGCATTATTTGGCCATTTGCTCTTTTGACTACCCCATTGCTTTGAGGGTGAATGACAGAGGCAAAACATAACTTGGTACCCAATTCCTCATAAAATTCATGGAACTTTGCACGAGAATTGCTTACCGTTATCTGTAATTATTTGACTCGGGACACCAAATCGAGTAATCACACATCTCATCATGAACCTTTTAGCAATTTCGATTGTTATCTCAGTCATAGGTTTGGTCTCAATCCATTTTGTGAATGTATCAATAGCTACAAAAATGAATTCGAAGCCCCTTGATACTTTTGGGAACAGTCCTAGGATATCCAGACCCCAGGTTGGAAAAGGCCAATATAAAGGAACAGTATGTAGAGCCTGAATCGGTTGGTGTATCTGCCTGTTATGAAACTAGTATTGTATATATTTCTTAACTAGCTCTTTGGCATCATTGAGAACTATTGGCCAGTAAAATCCTTGTCGAAAGACTTTTTGCACCAGTGTTCTATAAGAGGTGTGTACTCCATAAATGCCCCATGAATGTTGTGAAGGAGTTGTAATTCTTCTCTCTATAAAATGCATCGCATGAGAATCCCTTGAGTACTCCTTTTATAGAGTAACCTATCGACCAAAGTATACATTTTGGCCTTGCGGGATAAATGATTAGCTTCGAGATCGTCTACAGGTACAGAATCCTTCTGAAGATACTCGTAGATGGGTCTCATCTAGGTATCCTTGTACTCAAAAATGCTAACTCATTAGGAGTTGTATTTAGTGTTTTGACCAGAGGTGGCTTTTGGAGTTGCTCCAAGAAGGCTCCTGTTGGTACATGAGATTGGGAAGAAGCCATTCGAGCAACTGGTTAATGAAAAATTATCGTTTCGATGGATATATTGTATCTCAAAACTAAAAAATGCTTCCCAAGCTTTCTGACTTTTGACAAGTACTGCGACACGGTCATACTAGGGCATTGGTGCGTACTCTTTTCCGACCTGATTGATGACTAGTTGAAAGTCTCCTCTCATGAGTAGTAAACGAATCCCAAGCATATGCTAGCCAACAAATCTTTGTATTCGGCCATGTTATTAGTGGCTAAAAAGTTTAATTGAAGGGCATACTTTAAGGTCTCTCCGCGGGAGGTTCCAGGACCACCCTAGCCTCCGAGCTAGTAAACTTAAGTAACTGTCAAAGTACATCATCCACTGGTCATGGGAAGTGTACTAGGGATCCTGAACAGGTTTAGGATTTGTCTATTCAGTGATAAAGTTTGCCAAGATCTAGGATTTAATGGTCGTTTGGGACATGAAATGGAGGTTGAACTCCCCAAGTTCTACTGACCCATTTGGCCATGCGTCCCATTGCTTCCTTGTTCTAGAGGACCTCGCATGAGGGAAACTCAGATGACACAATAATTTTGTGCACCTAAAATAATGCCTCAGTTTCCTCGAAGACGTGAGGAGGGTATATAAGAGTTTTTGAATCTGAGGGTAGCGCTCCTTAGGCCCGTGTAAGACTTCGCTTACATACTAGGCTGGTCATTGGACACCCTTGTGCTCCATGATCAGCACTACACTTACTGCCTAGGGCGTGGCCACTAGATATGTTAAGAGCTTCTCTTCTAGTTTTAGAGAAACCATAATTGGACCACTTGTAAGATATCTCTTGACATCCTCGAAGGTATCGTTTGCCTCTGTCAATCACTTGAATCCCTCATGCTTCTTTAGAAGTTTGAAGAAAGGAGGTTCTTTTTCTCCCAGTCGTGCGATGAAATGACTTAAAGCTGCCATGCATCTTGTGAGCTTCTGGACTTCATTCTTAGTGGTCGGAGGGCGTATTTGCTCAATGGACTTTATCTTTTCAAGATTTGCTTTGACACCTCTTGCAGAAACAAGGAAGCCGAACAACTTTCCCGAAGAAACTCCAAACACACACTTCTCAGGATTGAGTTTCAAGCGGTGTTTTTTGAGGTTATCGAATTTTCTTGTAGGTATGAAATATGATTAAGTCATTTGATGCTTTTTATGACTAGATCATCAACATAGGCTTCCAAATTTCAGCCTAGTTGAAGGAAAAAAGTTAATTGCATCAAACGCTGAAAAGTCGAACTAGCATTTTTCAAACCAAATGACATTTTGACATAGCAAAATATTCCAAATGGTGCAATAAATGTTGTCTTCTCTTCATCTTCTAGAGACATACTAATATGATGATAATCAGAGTATGCATATAGAAAACTTAATGTTTCACAATCCATGGTGGAGTCAACCAATTGATCGATACAAGGGAGTGGGAAATCATCGTTTGGACAAGCTTCATTAAGATCAGTATAGTCTATGCACATACACCACTTACTATTAGACTTCTTAACTGTTATAGGATTAGCTAACCACTTTGAGTGATTAACCTCTCTTATAAAGCATGCTTTCAGTAGCTTGTCCAATTCAGATCTAATTGCCTCCCTTCGATTAGGCGCAAATCTTTGTAATTTTTGTTTTACGAGTTTCTTGTCAGGCCATAGAGCTAGCCTATGCTTGATCACCTCCCTGGGGACCCCGGGCATGTCGGATGCTTGCCACACTAATACATCTGTGATTGCCTAGAGGAAGGCAATGAGGGCATCTTCCTATGCAGGGTCAAAAGTAACCCCAATGCAAACAATCTTCGAAGGCTCCTATGGATGTAGAGGGACTTCTTTGACTTGCTTATTCAGCTTCGATGTAGCTTTAGGCTTCGAGTGCTTAGTCGAAGACTGCGCCTTACTTGCTTCTTGAATTGGTAACTAACCAACCATCTCGAGGGACTTGCGGTCGCATGTAAGCGCCATCGTTTTATCATAACAGACTATGATCACTCCTTTAGGACCTGGCATGTTAAGACATTGTCGGTGAGGACATGCACCTTGCGGTGCGGGCCCCGAGCACCAAGCTCTATGCGCCGGGCGAGGTCCTAGTCACCGAAGGTGGTGATAATACCTTGCGGGCCTAGGAGCTTCATGCATAAGAAGCCATGGTGCGGGACTGCCCCGAAGGAGTTGAGGGTTGGGCGCCCCAATATAGCATTGTATGGGTACGGGATGTCGATGACGTCGAAGGTGACGTCTTTGCTCCTCGCGTTGTTGCCCTGGCCGAAGAAGACTTGTAGGCGTATCTGGCCCAACGCCTTCAGCGGCTGGCCCCCGAAGCCCTACAATGGGATCCCTGAGGGGCCCAAGTGACTCTAGGGGATTCCCATTTGGTCGAAGGCCGCCATGAACAAAATATCCACGGAGCTGCCTCCATCGACCAGGACGTGTTTGACATCGCAACCTGCGATGGCGGCCTAGATGACTAGGGGATCTTGGTGAGGGAATTCCATGCCCTTAGCGTCAACGGGCGTGAAGGTGATTTCGTGCCGCGTCCACTCCGGCGGTGCTTGCTCTGGGTACGCCGCCACATGGTGTAGCCTTCGCGCGTAGGCCTTCTGCTGCCGTGCCGAGGAGAACTCCAGTGAAGAGCCCCCAGAGATGACGTTTATGATCCATCATTGGGCTCCCTCCGGGGCCTGAATTCGCATGGGGCCTTCTTGGGGCTGCTGCACGTGGGCTTGAATCCGTAGGGAGCCCTCTTCGGGCTGCTACATGTCGGCCACGACAGGCGGCCCCACCTTTAGGGCCCTATCCCTAGCGACGCTTTGACGAAGCGCCGCAATGGCGGTGCATGCCCGCGTATAATGATCACCACGGCCATGCACTTCGCACCACATGCCATAGTCCTGGTTCTCCTGCTTTGCGCGGGGTCTATCATCGCGACCCCGACCGCATCCCCGCCCCCGACCTCTGCAGCCTTGTCCGCGAAAGGCGGGGGCGCTGTCCTCAGAGCCGCCTTCGATGTCGAAGACATAGCGGGCCCTTTGGGATCTACGCTGATTGCGCTTGGGCTTGGGCTTGTCACTTGACGAGTCATGCTTATGCTTGGCGTCCTTGCGCTCAGGGGAATACTTCGAAGACTCTTGCTTGTGCTTGCCCTTCGAGGAGTCCTTCTTCGATGAGTCTTCGTTCTTCAACAAGTCCTCCGCTTGATTATTGTCGGAGTCGTCGTCTTTGCGCCGCAGCGCGTCCTCCTCCGCCTCGCATACTCTTCCATCTTATCGAACAGCTTCACGACCGTCTTGATTGGCTTGCGCGCATTGTACTCGACCAACAGCCCCGGGCGGAGGCCTTGTATCGCTGCGTTGATGATGGTTGTCTCATTGACGTCCTTGACCTGGCAGCGGACCTTAGCGAAGCGCTTGAAGTACTCTCGGAGCCTCTCCAAGGATTTTTCTTAATGGCGAAGAGCTGATCTGCGTCAACGCGCTCGACGTAGTTCCCTTGGCAGTTGTGGTAGAGGCGGTCATGGATCTGCTCCCACGCGTAAATGGAGTTTGGCTCTATGGTGAAAAACCAAGAAAGCGCCACTCCCTGCAGCGCAAGGGGGAGCCCCTTCACTTTGGTGGTGTCGTCCCGCCTGCACCTTCGATGGCGGTCTCGTACACGCGCACGCACTCCCGAGAGTCTGTGTCGCCCTTGTACGGCTCGATGGCATTGGGGAACTTGAAGTCTTTCGCTATGCCGATTGCTGCAGGCCCGTGGAGAGGGGGAACTCCGGATCCACACGCCGTAGCGGGACACGACTGGAGGTAGGGGCATCGCAGCTGTCCGCCCGCTCTGGTGTAGGCTCCGGCACAGCCACCGGTGGGGTTTGTTGGCTCCAACCTCTTGTATATCCCGCAGGGCCCCGTGATGGTCAGCCAGCTCCCGCTGTAGCGTGCCAAGGGCCGTCAGTAGAGTGTTCTCCACCGTCAACGTGGTTGCGGCGGCTGGAGCACCGGGTTGCACCGTCGGGTTGGCGGCGACCACGGCTTGTGCTCCAGAGCTGCTCGGCTTGCCGGTGCGGTGGACTCTGGAGTCGGTGACGAGACCAACGTTGCTGCCGAGGCCACCTGCCGCTCCCACGCCAGATGCGGGGGCAGTGGCCGTGGCAGCACGGGCACCGGCGTCACCACTCCCGACAACTTGCTCGGTACTACCCCGTGCCGACCGCCGCACCAGCGGTGGGATCGACTGTGCGCCACGAGCGTCAAAGTCGACAGCCGTAGCGCCGGCGCCGCCACCCGCACCTGCAGTCGACGCCGAAGACCTCGCGTTGCCGAGCGCCTCCTTCGTACTCTTCTTCTTTGCCACTGATGATGAAGCCTTCTTTGGTGCCATTCTTCAGATTTCTGAGCTTACTCTTGTCTTCCCCACGGACGGCGCCAACTGTTGTGGTTACAGACCAAATAGTATAGAGTAGTAGTGAAGATGTAAGGTGAACAATGCCTTGGGTCACTTTCCCATGCCTAGGACAGCTTTATATATATATATATTCACATGGGGAGTATTTTACAATTATACCCTTACACCCAAGTATCCCTCTCAAGGGCATTTATGTCATTATACATGTCCCCATTTTGGGCTTTACAACCTTCGAACAGGCCGGCTGGGCTTAGGTGGGGGCCACCCCTACAACCAGCAACTATCAAGAAGCGTGCCAGAGTTGGTCATCTGAGTATGGCATTATACATTGTGTCGAAATCGACAACATCAAAGGATATTTTCTGTTCTAAAATTTCTTGGAGAACCAAATGTAATAGGCAAAGAAACTTGCCAATTGGCTTGGTAGAAGACCCTGGTATGATCCCATGGAATGAGTATCGTACAAGCTTTATTTTGGTCTAAGGAACTTGCATCTCATCCAGAGCACTTGCAAACAAAATATTTAAAGAACTACCATTATCAATCAACACTCGATTCACTCAACAATTGTTGATGGTGGGCTCGACCATGATCGACCTAGTCAAGTTGAAGGAATTGGACAATCACTTTTCTCAAAAGAGGTAGTGACTTCCGACCACTTTAGAAGATAATTGACAAGGGGAGGGTCAATGGAGTTTACCTCATATTCGATAGCTTTATACTGTCATTTTTACTTATATGCTGAAGATCCTCTGTAGATGTGCTCAACGGCATGCTGTGGATCCTAAAACGGCATCTCCTCATCCTTGTCCAACTGCTTCCGACCACTCGTTTATCCTAACTCTTCGAGTGTTGGCACAAAAGGGAGCTTGGCACCAGAGGCATAAAGGCAATGGTTGCCCAAGCAGATGGTGGGGATAGGTTGGTGCTGTTGTGGTAAGGCTCTAGCCCAGTGGAATTGGCTGAAGATGGCTCCAATCGGTAGATCCCTGATCAGCCAGAGTTGAAGACGTTGGCAGCTTCGATGAGCTACAAGCTTCGGGAGGACAATTCCATGGAGAGAGAGAGGAAGGGTGAGATGTGGTGATGCAGCTAAGGGCTTGGTGGGGTTCTTATAATGGCTCAAGCAACTGGGCAATGTGGGAGGCTCATGGCGATGACAGGGAAATGATGTGGGGCTGAGAACAATGGTGTCACTACGTGATGTGGCATAGGGGTACAAGACGACGGCAAATGGGTGCACGACATGGCATGGGTAGTGGCGCTTAGGGTACAATGGTGGTCCGATACGGGATTGGGGCGTGCATGATGTGCGTGATGGCATGGTGCACGGTGGTGGTGCGGGCACACGACAAGGAGAAGGGGAAAGAAGGGGGCAAGGGGAGGGGATATCACAACAACTGGCATGGCACACGCACAGCATGGCTGTGCATGCACGGCATGGGAGCAGAGCACGGAGCATGCTTCGAGCGATTGGGCCAGCTTGGGCCGAGCCAGACTGGGCCAAAGGCCCAACAGGCCAGGCAAAAATGGGTCAAGGCCCAGCGGTCTAAGCCCACACTATTCTTTTCCCATTTTTGAATTTTTAGTGAATTTCTATTTGGAATTTTCAATTTAAATCACCAATTCAAAATGAGGCTGAATTGCATTTGAATTTGAACTTGAATTGGATTTGCATCAAACTTGAACTTCTTACAATATCATTTAGGGTTTCAGGATGACAATGGGACAATAGTTTTTCAACACAAAATTGATTTTCTATTTGAAATTTATTTGAGATAGATTTTGCAATCGGCTTGTATTTAGAATTCCATCTATTAGATTTTTTGTTTTTAATTCCACTCTCTCATCACTTTAGCTCATGAATATTTTCAATAAAATATTTGCTTAATTGTTACTTCAATTTAATCTTGTCAATCCTACTTTCCCTTTATTATTTTATTTTCAGGTGTTATCTCCAATGGAAAATTTAAATCAAAACTCCAACAAAAATCAAACGGCAAAGTCATGCAAGCAAAAGGTTTTCTAACATTCTTACATTTTCAAGCAATACTCTTTTTAGGCTATTACGCAATGGACTTTTGGATAATGGTGGTCAAAGACCACACCTGTAAACTTACGGAGCCACTGCACAGGCACCGCAATGTGACCTCGTCACTCGTCACCAACCTGATAAGTCACCTCGTTGTTGCGGACGTCACAGTTTCACCGAAGTTGTTGATGGTAGATGCCGTGAACCTGGTTGGTTTCCTGGTAAGCTACGATATGATGTGGCGGGTGAGGAGGAAGGTCATACATGAGATGTACGGCATGTACGAGGAGGCCTACAACTTCGTGCCATGAATTAATGCTGCATTAGACTGCCCAAGCCAATTCTGGGACATATGTAAACAAGATAGAGAGGGCGAACCCCATGATGGGCCCCAATTATTTCATCCTTGACTGGGTGTTCTGGGCATTTTGGTAGGCGATCGAGGGGTTCAAGTACTATCATCTAGTGCTCACGATGGATGGTATGTTCCTCTCTGCCCGATACAAGGGCACGGTCTTAACGACGGTGGCCGTCGATGCAAACGACCAATTACTCTTAGTGGCATATGAGATTGTGTTAAACGAGAACACCGAGGGCTGGCTATGGTTTTTGGCCAATGTAAAGTAAGGGGTAGTCCAAGACTGGTCTAATGTCTACCTTATCACGGACCGTAATGCCGAGGCTGCCGCCACGCTTACCTGCAAGCAAAGGGCTGAACTACCCTTCTAGTGGAACAACGTGAGATCCCGTTGGTGCATGAGGCATCCAGCGGTGAACTTTCACACCTATTTTTGCAACAAGGAGTTGATGAAGAAGTTCAAGTAACTGTGCATGCAAAACCAGAGATGCAAATTTAACGCAATATGGCATGAGCTTAACAAGGAGAATTCCAAGCATGTCTCGAAGTCACATGGAGCGAAACCAGCCATAGCTCAGGCTGCTCCCATAGCAACAGACGAGTTCACGCAATGGATCAAATTTCATACCTTGGACATGGAGAAATGGCCCCTACTTCATGACATGGATGGTGTAAGCTACAAGATTATGATGACTAATGTGTCAGAGGTGTACAACGATGTGCTAGAGGATATGTGCTCCCTCCTGATCACCACAATCATCGATGAGAGTTGGAACTGCACCATTAGCTACTTTGTTAACAGGGCCATGAATGCGAAGAAGCACCTGGATGAAGAGAGGCAACTCTCAGAAGTCGTGCATGCTCATGTGGAGTAGAAAATGGAGAAGGCTCATTCACACATCGCTCGGACTATGGACAACAATAAGAAGAAGTTCAAGGTCCGTTTGAGGGAGAAGTACATCATGGGGCATGCAAGAGGTGATTGCAAGTAGGACTGTTCATTCAGTTTTTTTGGTTTGTACAGTTCGATAAATACGATTTGCTTAGTAAATACAGTTTTGTTAGTTCAAGAAATATGGTATTTTATAAAATATAGTTTGGTATCAGTAAATACCATCTTATTTTGGTACGATTTTGGTAAATACCAATTTTACAAAAGTTTGCGCAAATTGCTAAATGTCAAACTCCATTCTAGTCTCTAGACTTTTCACTTTCTAGTCTCTAGCACACTAGCACAACCTAAGCCTGAACACTGAGTAGTTTGCTATGAATATGATGAATGAACACAACCTCACCAAGAAAAGTAAAATAAATAAAAGATAGCAAAACAAGTTCTATGAGCTCAATCATGTACATGCCATTGCTAAAGAACTAGTTACACCACTTCTTTCACAGTTTAGCTTGTTCTTTCAGGTTTCATGTGACTTGACTGATTAGCAATAACATGTACATGGGAAATCTAGCTAGTACATTAGGCTCATCTAAATGAACAGTCGTGCAGGCCACACGACACAACTACACAAGTGCACAAACAGTCAAACACAATTGGGCCACGCAGGCTCAGCAAGGAGAACATGGTTGGTGGGCCACACTAGCACTGCTGGGTTGGGGCTTGGGCAGACTCCCTGAGACAGTGAGACGACTGATGAACTGGGCAGTTGGTATTTTCAGGATTTTTGGTTTTAAGACGGTTTTTATCGGAAATACCGAACAATAGAAAAAACCCAATTTCTAGATCCTGAACTGAATACTGATCAAATCAAGTTGATCAGTACAGTTTGATATTTTTGGTTTAGTATTTTCGGTTCACTGTACAAGTGCACAACCCTAATGACAAGCATGCATGCACCATCGATGACATCGTGACATACACGTGCAACAAGCTGATGCTCCTTAACAAGCCTTGCTCCCACGTGTAAGTTGCATGCACTACATGATGGTAGCCCTCTGTACAATATATTTCAAAGTACTACGATATCAACCATTTTGTGTGGGAATTGGAGCGCTGAGTTCAACTCCTACAGGGGTGGACATGCATTATAGGGACCTTTTGGCGGGGCAAGTGAAGTGAGTATCGAACGACGCATTGAAGCAGGCTTGGTGCGGCAGACGTCAGTTCTGCTGCATCTGAAAAAATATGGATGACAGTCAATGTGGCCAGCAGCAAAGGCCACACAAGTGCAGGCTATGTAAGATAGTGGGCCACTCCATGAGGAATTGCCCGAATAGGCCTACTTCATCGGGCACCCTATAGACCTGTTGATTTATACCACCTTTATACTCATTCATTCTCTATAGCACTGGCATTTCTTGCAATGTTGACACATTTTTCTCTGTAACTTTTAATGCAAATTTCACACGGCCACTGCGAGTACAAACACTCAAACATCCTTTTATGTCTTGCAGGGAATTCTACTATGCGAACATAAGCATGACAGCAGGCCAGGAACCGCAAGGCATGGAAGGGGATGGCAGGCATAGGCTAGGTTTAGAGGTTGTGACCCTGACCTCAAAGACACAAGTATCTACGACCCCTTGGACCCTAACCGCCAAACCTTAATCTACCGCTCAAAACCGAGAAGTCATACACCCTAGAAATTCCCTCTACGACTAACCCCATATCTCCCAGCATTGATCGCAATATAAGCACAACCTTCATGCGGTGGTGCAGGTTTGCGATGACCAGGTGCACCCAAGACGTCGATTTTTTTACTGTCCTCTGTTCATGATATAATAAGTGATTTGTTATCTACATATATTTGCACATATTAAACGTTTGTAGTAACCTCGTCTTGCTTGTAGACAGTAGATTGAAAGTTCACTGAGTGGGTGGATCCATTGTATCTGATAACCGCCTAGGTTTATATTCAAAAACTGCAAATCCACCTAGAATAGTTGCACGAGGAGCTCCAGACCAAGATGGCCAACAACGATGAGCTTCGTAGGCAAAGGAGCAACAACAAGGATGTCGTGCACCTCGACAGCGACTACCACTCGTATTATTGCTGTGCCAATCCTAGCTGCAATTGCACCTACACTACTGTGACAACTAGCCACGTCCATGCCAGCCGGATGGCCGCCACACCATATAGGTGTCATATGGTTCCACATTTTCAACCTAGGTGCTATGTCGGCTACACGTGATCATACATTTGAATGACTTTGTTCATCCATGAGAATTAAAAGATGGAGAATGTGATCTCTTACTTCATGGCTTCCTGGTATACACGGTACAAATTTTAATTTGTCCTACTGTAGCCTACTTGTATCCCAACAGTAGTTATATTAGTTATGCACGGTTTGTGCCACTTTGTTCATCGGGAAATGCATTCCTTCATCTATGTGGATATATGTCAGACCCGGATTTTTCAATCCAGAATCTTCTGTGTTTACCGCACTAATCCCTGGATCAGTAGTTAGTGCACACAGGAACCTTGCTGATTCATGGCATACATCGCATAATAATATTACAAGGTTGAAATACACCACATCGGTGACAGTTTACATAAGGGCCGCATGGCCAAGTGCCATCATTACAAACACACAATGAATAATTAGCAAAAGAAGACCCAAAATCCACAGCAAGCGGCAAGAGGGTAATGTGTACAATATATGCCACCGTGGTCCCGTAACCTAATTGTACACAACGCCTAAAGTCTACTTATCTATGCCTAACCACCGAGGCCTACGCCTTAATTATCGCCTTTGCTTCCGTCGATGCCGGCAGGGCCTCCTCATAGGCGAGTGTCCTTGAACTCTGTTTCGAATTTTATCGCAAAGCGAGCGTGAGCACTCACCCCGTGCTTCGCGAGCCAATACATGAATGCAAATAAATAGTATGCATGGCTTAACAAAGGAGAGGCTCGGGTTGTTTGATTTTGCGAAAGTGCTTTTGAATACAATTACTTAAAATTTCCGAGACCTAGCAATTTTAAACTCAAAACTTTTGTTTATAAAGTAAGTTGATCTTATAATTGACACAGATTCCATCCACCATTACATGGCATCTGCGCCATATAGTATCTTTCAAATAAGTATAGCCGCTTATCGTATTCATCGACAACACCTGGACAATTCCAAACCAGAGCAATCCTTCGCCCTTCAAGTTTCCCTTCTCCCAAGTTCCAATTATTTTGTAAACAGAACTATATCTAGTTACGCTCCCATGTTCGCCCTTGACCGTGGGCACGCTTATTCGAATAGCTTTGACTCGCAGAGTTTGCACACTTTACCCACAAGAGATAGATCTACTCTGCCCCACATGATTTCTTAGCCATGTGGTTGAATAGACTATCACAGTGGCCTTTACAATGCATAGTCCATCGTGGTTACGCCCGCTAAGGTCAACCTTCCGTAGTAATATTACACATACGCAGGAAGGGTCCTCGTGAGCCATCACGGGCAAAGGCGAGGAATATTACGCATCCATTCCTTTGCTCGTGGTCATACCTTCACGTAACCACCTTGACGCTACACAAATTAGTTAACCCCGCCTACATTTTGCCGGCTTGTGGTTGTACTGTTTACACGGGTTGACATGACAAGATTCAGTCCTTAGTATTATCCGAGCGGTTCTACCACACTCCACAATTTTGTGCATTCCTTCGCACCACATACCACCCCCAAACCATCCGCTCGGATATTAAAGCAAATTGAGAGTTTGGGGAGCATAAAATAACCATGTCAAAATATACCAGTCATTCCCACCATGACCGCCGAATCAAATTCTCATGATTAAAAGTGATGCTTGGGGCAATTTCTTGCCCCGGTTCCTAAACAATGCTAAGCATGGCATATAATTAAGGACTTATTTTGAATGCTAACCATTATAAGATTTTCCACTAGGCGACAAGGCTCACATATGCAATATTCCAAAGAGGGGTGTAATACTTAATCAAGTTGAGCAATGGGCATTTAGCTAAAGTTTTAAATCAACATATTTTGCACATAAAGTAACAGCATGCAATTTGATAATTCAAACAAAAGTAGTTTGCATAAAATGTAGGTTCAACATGATCAAAGTATTGACTCGCCTTGGTCACAGGGATCGGGTTCTTGATGATCTTGAGCTTCTAAGGTTGCTGCCTCGGCTTCTTCCTCCTGAGCCTCGTACGCTATATAATCGTGCGAAATACCCAAATAAAAGAAAAGCAACCAATCACTCGAAATACCACCAGAAAATCAAATAAACTTCAAAAATTATGGCTCTGGTTCCAATAGATAGATCTTGAATTTAAATGAATTTAAAAATTTGTTTCATTCAATTTGGAGCTAAAATGAAGAAGTTATAAGCAGTCAAAGTTCTCGATTCCAGTCAATTCCAAAATAATTAAATTCGACATGTGGGTTGATTCATCGCTCATGGGGTCCACATGTCAAGACGGTCCTTGCTTAGATGTCTCAATGACCGGTGGGGCCCAATGGTCGTGCAGACTGAAAATCGATGGTCGACAGTGGGGCCCACTGTCAGCCGAAATAAAATCGAGAAATTCAACCCGGCGCACATGAGCGGAGGCTCGAACGCGCGCGGCCGGGGAGTTGGGAGGGAGAAGAGAGCGCTGATAGCCAAGTGAGCGGGGAGGCTTTGCCTACCTCTATAGGGCAATTTATCCACTTGAGTGGAGTCAGCTGGGTCAGCAGAAGTCGGGTCGGCGGTGGCCGGCGGTGAGGGAATGTCGGGGAGCTTCGGGTGAGTGCCGAAACGCGATCCTCGCGCTATGGTGAAGACGGTGACGTGGTCTTCAAGGGCCGAGGAGGTCCGGAGATGGGTCGGCGTCGAGCTGCGGCGGCGGCTCGAGGAGGCTCTCGGCGACGGCGGCGTACGGACGACGGGGAGCTCGAGTGGAGGTCGGGGAGGCTTCGCAGCGCTCTGGAGACGGTCCTGGCGCCAGGAATTGGGCTCTGGGACAAAAGAATCGCGGGGAGTTAGTTCACGAGTTGGGAGAAAAAGCTCTGGCGCTACGGCACGAATATCCGATTACCTTCTGATGAACGGAGAGAGCGGCGTGGGGAGCTCAACGGAGGGTTTATTGCCTTATATAGGCGTTCGGGGAAGGCTGGCAACGGGCGAGCGGCCGCTCGGTCCCGTCGGAGAAGGTGGTGGCGCCAGGCGGTGACGCGGGCGGCATTAATGCCAGGCGCACTGTGCGTGACGCAGCACGCCCACGCCCGCGCGGTCTCCTCCGCTTTTGCGGTCTCTCACGCGCGAGGGGGAGCGGGGCAGAAGACCGGCGCCACGTGGCCGGGCCGATGCGACGGGGCGGGGAGAAACCGGGGGCGGTGGCGTCGAACCGTGGGCGGAGGCGGTGGATCCAGGGATGGCGTCGGCTCCGCAGGCTTTCCCACCATGGCGACGGGACGACACAGGCTGGCGGAGCCGTCACATGCGCGCCACGAGGCGCCGCAGTGCTGTCCCGCGCAGAGAGGAATCGGGCGGGAAGAAGACCACGACAGGCGGGCCTCGCCCCGGCGAGAGGAGAGGAAGGCGCGCCGTGCGGATGGAGCCGGCGCGCGCGGGAGGGCGGATCGGGCCGCACGCGTGTCGGCCAATGGGAGAGGGTAGGCGGGTTTCCGGCGGGATCTGGCCGCCCACGTGTCGAACGGTGAGGGAGGGCTGGAATTTCTATTTTCTTTACTGAGTTCTGGGTTTTCAGAAAAGCCCAGAAATTCATTTAGCCTTGGAAAAATATGTAATTACTTCTAAAAATTTCAGGAAAATTCACCGAAGCTCCTTATAACATTTTGGACTTAATAAAAATATTTCCAACTAATGTTGGTATTTACTTTACTTGCTTCCATTGTTTTTCATGCCATTGTTTTCAAAAATAATATTTTATGCCCTAAATCAAATTTCTTTCTTTACTTTTATGGATCATCTTTTCAGATTCGTGTTTACAAATTTTTGTCTTCCTTCCATTATTTGCACATTCCTTTTTAGGCATTATCAATACTGTCTTTCTCTTTATTAATTCTTCGATTTTTTGGAACCTCAACCAAATTCAGAAAACATCGAAAAATCCAAATTCAAATGGAATATATTGCAAAAGTAATTCAAAAGCTTCTCATTTCTAATTTCAATTTTGGGCTGTTACAAACCTACCCCCTTAAAGAATCTCGAACCCGAGATTCAACTTAACTAGTGAGCAGTGGGTAATCTCTTCAGAGTTGGTCTTCACGCTCCCTGTAGCTTCTTTCTGGAGTGATGGCTCCATTGTACTCGGCACAAAGAATGATTTGAGTTCGCGTCTTCTTTTCTACGGTATCCAGGATCTTGATCGGGCGCTCCTTGTAGGTTAGGTCTTCCTCAATTTCGATTGCCTCCAATGGAGCTTGATCCTCAGGTACTCGTAGACACTTCTTCAGTTGGGACACATGGAAGACGTCGTGTATGTCCGATAGATTCGAGGTAGTGCAAGTCGATAGGCAACTTCCCCTTTTAGACACAATTGGGAATGGTCCAACATATCATCTGTAAGCTTGCCTTTGACCTTGAATCGCCTAACTCCTCGCAAGGGTGATACCTTCAGATAAACATGATCTCCCACTTCAAAACTTAGTGGCCTTCTTCTCTTGTCTCGCATAACTTTTCTCTCTGGACTGGCTGCTTGCAATGATCTCTAATTAGGCGAACCTTTTCTTCACCGCCTTAAAGTATCGGCCCAAATGTAGTTCTCCCCTACTTGACTAATGTAGAGGGTTCGACATTGTCGACCACACGAGGCTTCAAGGGTGACATCTCAAGACCGGCCCGATAGCCGTTGTTATAAGCAAACTCAAGATAGGTAGGCATCGATCCCAATCCTTAGAAAAATCTAGAGCACAAGCCCAAGCATATCTTCCAATATCCGATTCACTCTCTCGCTTGACCATCATGTCAGGGGTGGTATGCGGTGCTAAAATCCAAGTAAGTACCGAGAGCTTCATGCTAGCCCAAAATGCGAGGTAAACTGGGAACCTCGATCCGAGACTATCCGCTTTGGTACACCGTAAAACTATGCGTGACATATATAGCTCGGCTAACTTATCTCCCTTGTATGTGGTTTTGACGGGATGAAATGTGCAACCTTAGTCACCTATCAACCACGACCCATACGAGTCATATCCAGATTTGGTTTGTGGAAGTCCCGTGATAAAGTCCATCCCGACTTCTTCCCACTTCCACTCGGGTATTTCCAATGGTTGTAGTAGTCCTGCTGGCCTTTGCTGCTCGCTTTCACTCTCGACACACATCACAACAAAGCTACATGTTCAGCTATGTCTCTCTTCATACGGGGCCACCAGCAGAGAATTGCTTCATACCCGATACATCTTGGTGCTTAGGGTGCAGGAGTACTGAGAGCTATGGGCTTCCTCAATATCGATCCTTGAGATTCTTTTGATGAGGTACAACTATACGCTTCCCGCACTCATAGGGTACCATCCTGATCAATCTTCATGTTAGGAGCCTTCCTCGCTTCTACCAATCCTTTCCATTTTATTACAATGGATCTTTTGTCGAGCAACCATAATCGCTCCTCTAAACTTGGTTGAATTTCCATGGTAGCTAGAGTGCCTTTCTCTACTATCTCCAAGTTCAAGGCTTGCGATTCTTTATATAGCTCTGCTGATGTTCTGGACCATGAGATTATTGCAATAGGCCTTACGGCTTAAAGCATCCGCTACAACATTAGCCTTCCTCGGTGGTAATGGACGCCGTGTCATAGTCCTTAATCAACTCCAACCATCTCCTCCGCCTCAAGTTGAGGTGTGACGGGTGAAGAAATATTTAAGGCTCGTGGTCCGTGTATATGTCACGCTGATTACCTATCGATAATGCCTCCAAATCTTCAATGCATGCACCATCGAGGCCAATTCCAGTCATGAGTAGGGTAGTTGGCTTCATGAGGGCGGTTGCTCGATGCATATGCCACTACCTTGCCTTCCTGCATTAGTACACATCCAAGCCCTTGATGTGAGGCATCACAAGATACCTCAAAATCCTTGCGTACATCAAAGCGAGGTTAGCACAGCGTGGTAGTCAATCGCTTCTTCAATTCTTGAAACTTCCTTCACATGCTTTGGACCATTCAAACTTCTTCTCCTTCTTGAGTAGTTGAGTCATTGGCTCTGCAATCCGAGAAAATCCTTCTATGAATCTCGGTAGTACCCACCTAATCCGAGAAAGCTCCTCACTTGATGACGGAAGTAGTCACGCCACTCTATGATCGCCGCTATTTTGGCGGGATCAACAGATATTCCTCCAGGTGACACTATGTGTCCCAAGAAACTAATGTCATGAAGCGAGTAATTCACACTTGCTAAATTTTGCATATAATTGATGCTCCTTTAGCCTTTCCAACACCAAAGCGCAGATGTTCGCATGCTCTTCAAAGATTCTTGAGTATATAAGGATGTCGCCAATAAAGACCACGACAAACTTGTCCAAATACTCCATGAATATCTTGTTCATCGAGTTCATGAAGTAGGTCAGCATTGGTTAACCTAAAAGACATGATCGTAAACTCATACACACCCATATCTAGTGGTGAAAGCCGCCTTAGGTATATCTTCACTCTAATCTTCAGTTGATGATAGCCCGATCTTAGGTCTATTTTGGAGAATACCGTGGCTCCACCAAGTTGATCGAATAAACCATCAACTCGGGAGTGGGTATTTGTTCTTGATGGTTACTTCATTTAGGGCCTCAGTAATCCACACACATCCGAGTGGTGCCGTCTTTCTTCTTCACAAATAATCACCGAGACCCCACGGTGATGAGCTAGGTCCGATAAATCCCTTCCCGCAACTCCCGGTTGCTTCTTCAATTCCTCTAACCTCCACCGTCATCCTATAAGGCCTTTTGAGATTGGAGCGGCTCCCGCTTCAAGTTGATAACAAATTCCGTGTCTCTATCGGGGCATGCAGTGGAGTTCATCGGGAACACTTCAGATAATCTTGCACCACGATCATCCCTTCCAAAGGTATGTCTTCACTATAGTAGATTGCACGACCCCATCGATAGGGTCGATCTACTTTACATTTATAGTCATCCGGGACATTTGACTAATTTCACCATCCGGTGGCACATTCTATGACCCATTGGTATCTCGCTAACCAATCCATGCCTAGTATTATATCCAAGGTCCGAGAGTTTAGCACTATCAGTCCGCTAAAAGTCACACTTTTCCATAGTAATGGTCACTTTAGGACACACTAGGGTAGCAGTAATCGGACCAGCTGGTGAATTGAGCACCATTGGGCTCTTTAGAGTATATTCTGGTAACCCCAACTTGTCGGCATACCCCTTAGATATAAACGAATGGGAAGCTCCGGAATCAAATAATACTTGTGCTGGTATGGTTTTAACAGAGAACGTACTCATAAGGACTCCAACGCTTCCCGAGCTTCTTCACCGTGATATGGTTGACTCGACCACGGTTTGGGGTGATACACTTTGCCGCCTTGTGAACTCGATATCCCTTGTTGGGTGCTGAAGCTTGACTACGACCGGGCGTTTTGCTTCGTGGGCAATTATTGGCATAATGTCCTTTTTCTCCACAGCTAAAACATTTAATGTGGGCCTGGTTGATACTAGTGTAACGCCTCTCCGGCGCGGGTGATGCTTGTATGTTTGGATTGAGTAGTCCTTGGGGTTGAGGAATTGCTAAAGAGCTCGATAAATCTCCCTGCGTCGTTGAGTGACATCTTCCGCTACTACCGCCTCCAAGTTCTTCCTCTCATTTTCTAGAATCGTTGCCTTGTTCACCAGCTGGTGGAAGCTGGTGAACTCTTGTGTGATCAACTGCACCCGTAATTCTTCGTTCATGCCCTCAAAGAATCTATCAATTTTTTCTTCCTCCTCAGCTACATCTTTTGGGGCATACCGAGCCAACTGTGTGAACTTAGTGAGGTACTCATTAACTGACTTATTCCCTTGCTTGAGGGTGCGGAATTCGTTTTTCTTCATCCGCATCAATCCGGTTGGAACAAAATTAGCCTTAAAAGCGGTTTTGAATTCTTCCCAAGGAATAGCTTGTTGCTAGTTTCTGTGGTGGTATCCTCCTGACCCCTGGCGGCCAGGTAATTCTCCCACCAAGCCACTGCAGCACCCTGCAGCTGGTGTGCAGCGAACATGACTTTGTCTTCCTCTGCGCATTTTATTAAGCGCAGTTTTCTATCGATATCCCGAAGCCAATCTTGGCTTCCGCGGTTCTTCCGCGCAGTAAATGTTATTGGCCTTGTCCTCCTGAAATCTCCCAAGTCGACTCTGTGCCTCTCCCGAAGCTTCCTTGCATCCCGCGATATGGCTTGCAAAATCTGAGTTTGTTGTGCCATAACTTGGGCCATTGTAGGGGTGTTCCGAGGGTTTGAAGGTTGTCATTTCCACTGGTCTTGAGTTACGCCTTGGTCTTGAGCGTAACCCGCGATTTGAGTCTACCTCTACTGGTTTGTATTAGTCTCGAGCCCGGTAGTTCTTCACCGCCATCTGCGATGGTAGCTTTATACTCGGTGCTATTTCTATATGTAGGAAAAACAAGGGGTGCCAACCCACACAAAAGAAAGCAGTAAAACCATGACGAGGCAATTTCCAACATAAGGCCGATATCCAGCCATTCATTAAACATACCACAATTACATAGCCAGCTTTTATGCTGGGCTTACAATTACATCATAATAATTAAAGTTCATAGGTCCGTGACTACGAAATAGGAAGGACGGATACAACAACTAAGATACATGAATTTAGTACTTGCATCACATACTGCAAGTACATCACGATCCCATCTACTCCTCCGTGTACCAGGCACCATAGTTGGAGGGACTATAGTGTGGCGAGCGGGAGCGGGACCGACTACCACTGAACTCCGATGGGTCGGAGTCCGATGGAGTACGTGGGGGGCTACGGCTTGGGGGAGGCCCTGTCCGACGAAACGCAGCTTGTGGCTCCCGAGGTCGCGCTCTTGCGTGCGGTCGGTCGAGCGGGGGCGACCGACCGCGGAGGAGGTACCGTGTCGCTGCGCAGTGTGGGGCCGGTGGAGGTGGGCCTGGCGGCGGTGCCCCGCCTTGGCCTCGCCAAGGCTTGCTCGCATTGGGCGAAGCCGTCCGGAGAGACGTCATGGAGACGTGCTCGTGAGGAGTCATGGCGGAGGAGGAGATCTCTCCAATGCAACGTGTGGGCCACCCCATGGCCCTGGTGAGCTCAACCTAATGCGTGAGCATCGGTCGCCCTCATTCTCCGGCATGGTGACTTCATTGTATCTGTGCTCCGCCTCGTAGCGTGGGGTGGTAGCGATGAGGGGCATGGCGCAGGGGGCCCAGATATGTCGCATATAGCCGCGGCCAGACAGCAGCTGCTTTGATCGCAGCTGCTCGAGTACTCCTCCGGTGCTCGGATGTGAACACGAGAAGGATCGAGCTCACCCAGGGTATATGAATACCTCCATAACCCGAGATTCTTCTCCTCGGTGGTAACCTTCAATCCCTCGTAGATAGGTCGATCTTTGAACTCCTGTAGTGTAGGAGCTTGCGCAAAATGCTAGCAAACTCCCCCTCATTGACACCGTGGGCTATGTAGTCCCAGTGTCCCTCATCTCCTACGCCTGTCATCTGTAAATCAGGTTACTAGTGTTAGTATCTTTCAAAATATTTTAAAAGAACAGTAGAATAGAACAGATCTAAGAAGGGTACGAAAAGAGATAGTATGCTTATATGTTTCAAAATC
This sequence comes from Dendrocalamus sinicus, assembly GCA_036346575.1. Lineage (NCBI taxonomy): Eukaryota > Viridiplantae > Streptophyta > Magnoliopsida > Poales > Poaceae > Dendrocalamus > Dendrocalamus sinicus. Next base: position 16,093,397 of record CM070675.1, on the reverse strand, counting down.
ATTTTTATAAGTTTCAAAAATATTGTGGTCCTAACCCATCCTAAGGCTTTTACCCTACGGTCGTATGCTCTGATACCAGCGCTGTCAGACCCGGATTTTTCAATCCAGAATCTTCTGTGTTTACCGCACTAATCCCTGGATCAGTAGTTAGTGCACACAGGAACCTTGCTGATTCATGGCATACATCGCATAATAATATTACAAGGTTGAAATACACCACATCGGGTGACAGTTTACATAAGGGCCGCTTTGGCCAAGTGCCATCATTACAAACACGCAGCGGAATAATTAGCAAAAGAAGACCCAAAATCCACAGGCAAGCGGCCAGTAGGGTAATGTGTACAATATATGCCACCAGGGTCCTGGTAACCTAATTGTACACAACGCCTAAAGTCTACTTATCTATGCCTAACCACCGAGGCCTACGCCTTAATTATCGCCTTTGCTTCCGTCGATGCTGGCAGGGGCCTCCTCATAGGCGTAGTGTCCTTGAACTCCTGTTTCTGAATTTTATCGCAAAAGCGAGTGTGAGCACTCCGACCCCGTGCTCCGCGAGCCAATACACAGAATGCAAATAAATAGTATGCATGGCTTAACAAAGGAGAGGCTCGGGTTGTTTGATTTTTGCGAAAAGTGCTTTTGAATACAATTACTTAAAATTTCCTGAGACCTAGCAATTTTAAACTCAAAACTTTTGTTTATAAAGTAAGTTGATCTTATAATTGACACAGATTTCATCCACCATTACATGGCATCTGCGCCATATAGTATCTTTCAGCGTTATAGCCGCTTATCGCACTCATCGGGACAACACCTAGGACAATTCCAAACCGAGAGCGGTCCTTCGCCCTTCAAGTTTCCCTTCTCCCAAGTTCCAATTATTTTGTAGACGAACGATATCTAGTTACGTTCCCATGTTCGCCTTGACCGTGGGCACGCTATTCGAATAGCTTTGACTCGCAGAGTTTGCACACTTTACCCACAAGAGATAGATCTACTCGTTGCCCCACATGATTCCTTAGCCATGTGGTTGAATAGACTATCACAGGCCTTTACAATGCATAGTCCATCGTGGTTACGCCGCTAAGGTCAACCTTCCGTAGTAATATTACACATACGCCGAAGGGTCCTCGTGAGCCATCACGGGCAAAGGCGAGGAATATTACGCATCCATTCCTTTGCTCGTGGTCATACCTTCACGTAACCACCTTGATGCTACACAAATTAGTTAACCCCGCCTACATTTTGCCAACTTGTGGTTGTACTGCTTTTACGCAGGTTGACATGACAAGATTCATCCTTAGTATTATCTCGAGCGGTTCTACCACACTCCATAATTTTGTGCATTCCTTCGCACCACATACCCCCCAAACCATCCGCTCGATATTAAAGCAAATTGAGAGTTTGGGGAGCATAAAATAACCATGTCAAAATATACCAGTCATTCCCACCATGACTGCTCGAATCAAATTCTCATGATTAAAAGTGATGCTTGGGGCAATTTCTTGCCCCGGGTTCCTAAACAATGTTAAGCATGGCATATAATTAAGGACTTATTTTCGAATGCTAACCATTATAAGATTTTCCACTAGGCGACAAGGCTCACATATGCAATATTCCAAAGAGGGGTGTAATACTTAATCAAGTTGAGCAATGGGCATTTAGCTAAAGTTTTAAATCAACATATTTTGCACATAAAGTAACAGCATGCAATTTGATAATTCAAACGAAAGTAGTTTGCATAAAATGTAGGTTCAACATGATCAAAGTATTGACTCGCCTTGGTCACAGGGATCGGGTTCTTGATGATCTTGAGCTTCTAAGGTTGCTGCCTCGGCTTCTTCCTCCTGAGCCTCGTACGCTATATAATCGTGCGAAATACCCAAATAAAAGAAAAGCAACCAATCACTCGAAATACCACCAGAAAATCAAATAAACTTCAAAAATTATGGCTCTGGTTCCAATAGATAGATCTTGAATTTAAATGAATTTAAAAATTTGTTTCATTCAATTTGGAGCTAAAATGAAGAAGTTATAAGCAACAAAGTTCTTGCCCAGTCAATTCCAAAATAATTAAATTCGACATGTGGGTCCTAGTTCTATCGCTCATGGGGTCCACATGTCAAGACGGTCCTGCTTAGATGTCTCACCGACCGGTGGGGCCCAACGGTCGCGGTGACTTGAATCGAATGATCGACAAAGTGGGGCCCAATTGCCGACCGAAATAAAATCGAGAAAACTCAACCCGCACGCGAGCGGAGGCTCTGACGCTGCCGGCCGGGAGTTGGGAGGAGAAGAGAGCGCTGATAGCCAAGTGAGCGGGAGGCTTTGCCTACCTCTATAGGGGCAATTTATCCACTGAGGTGGGTCGGCACGGGTCGAGCAGAAGTCGGGTCGGCGAGGCCGCGCGGAGGGAATGTCGGGAGCTTGGTGAGTGCCGAACGCGATCCTCGCGCTATGGTGAAGACGGTGACGTGGTCTTCAGGCCGAGGAGGTCCGAGATGGGTCGGCGAGCCGCGGCGCGCGGCCGAGGAGGCTCGGCGGCGGCGCGCACGGACGACGTGGAGCTCGAGCGGAGGTCGGGAGGCTTCGCGGCGCTCTGGAGACGGTCCTGGCGCCAGGAATTGGGCTCTGGGACAAAAGAATCGCGGGGAGTTAGTTCACCGGAGTTGGGGAAAAAAAGCTCGCCGGCGGCTACGGGGCACGAATATCCGATTACCTTCTGATGAACGGAGAGAGCGGCGTGGGGAGCTCAACGGAGGGTTTATTGCCTTATATAGGCGTTCGGGAAGGCCGCAGCGGCGGGCGCCGCCGGTCCCGTCGGGAGCAGTGGTGGCGCCAGCGGTGACGCGGCGGCATTAGTGCCAGCGCGCCGCATGCGTGACGCAAAGATGCCCACGCCGCGCGGTCTCCTCCGCGGCGCTCTCACGCGCGAGGGAGCGGGCGAAGACCGGCGCCACGTGGCCGCCGTGCGACGGGTGGGAGAAACCGAGGCGTGGCGCCGAATCAGGCGAGCGGTGGATCGTGGATGGCGTCGGCTCGCAGCTTTTCCACCATGGCGACGGAATACAGGCAAAGCGAGCCGCCGCATGCACGCCACGAGGCGCGCAGTGCCGCCCGCGCAGAGAGGAATCGTGGCGGGGGAAGAAGACCGACAGGCGGGCTCGCCATCCCAAAGAGAGAGAGGAAGGCGCGCCGCATGCGGATGGAGCCGCGCGGCGGAGGCGGATCGGATCACGCACGCGTGTCGCCAATGGGAGAGGGTAGGCGGTTTCCTGCGGGATCCGCTGCCCACGTGTCGAACGGTGAGGAGGGCTGGAATTTCTATTTTATTTATCGAGTTCGGTTTTAAAAGCCCGTAAATTCATTTAGCCTTGGAAAATATGTAATTACTTCTAAAAATTTTAGGAAAATTCACCAAGCTCCTTATAACATTTTGGACTTAATAAAAATATTTCCAACTAATGTTGGTATTTACTTTACTTGCTTCCATTGTTTTTCATGCCATTGTTTTCAAAAATAATATTTTATGCCCTAAATCAAATTTCTTTCTTTACTTTTATGGATCATCTTTTCGATTCGTGTTTACAAATTTTTGTCTTCCTTCCATTATTTGCACATTCCTTTTTAGGGCATTATCAATACCTGTCTTTCTCTTTTATTAATTCTTCGATTTTTTTTGGAACCTCAACCAAATTCAGGAAAACATCGAAAAATCCAAATTCAAATGGAATATATTGCAAAAGTAATTCAAAAGCTTCTCATTTCTAATTTGGAATTTTCGAGCTGTTACAATATATGCTTCAAAATCTCTCAATCACAGTCGTTACAGCGAGTACACCACAACTTAACTCTTGCTAAATCATATATGTCCTAATTATGTCGTGTCGTGTCAAATTGGAATTAGCCTACAGGGTTTGTGCTGCAAAACATTAGTTATGAGCTTGCTAGTGATATTAACATGCTTGTATTACTGGAGCAGATGCATGGTCAAATGATTTGATACCAGTGCTGGACACTCCACTCTAGCTATATGCATGCATGCTTGCGCTGCTACATGTCTTGCACAGGGCATAACATCTTCTTCTACCACCAAGCTTTGGATCATCATCATCACATAAACAAATGAAGCAATGTCTCATATATAGTACTCTGTGCTCTCCATACAAAATATTGTATGTGCTATAGCCGGCCCGGCTGTTGAGCTGCTCTCGACAACAAGGTTCCGAGCACCAACAGCTAGGTAGGATGCCTGCTGCTGTGCCTGCGCCTGCGCCATGCCTCCCACGCCAGTGTGCGCGGTATGTGACATATGTCACATACTACATTTTTCGAGCTTGGTGAGGGATCTATTTTTACAAAAAAAAATTAAGAGGCCAAAATTGAAAAAAATCTACAAGGTTATATGTGTGAACACTTGGTGAAACTATGCAGTTGTCACCTCCGTGTAGTGTAAAGTTCATACGTGTCCAACCGTACAAAGACACCATCGAACCTAATGCTGTACAATGTGAAGCCATATATGTCTAATCTAGTACATTGGTTAGTGGATAATTATGAATATTTATGTACATAAGTAGCTTGTGTGTGCGTGTTTTTAAAAAAGAGGTTTGAGTGTAAAATTTACCCAATAAATTGTGGTTTTGTTAGGCCTTGACAGCCATTGATAAAAATTTTGAATTTGCTATACATTGGTGACTAATCTTTTTGCATAATCAGATGAATTTCTAACTCCTCTCTAGCACTACCGTCTTCTGTCACAACTAGTTAAGCCTCAAGTTTACCAGTTAAGGTTAGGGATAATTGGAGCCCTAAGCTTAGAGGAAGAAGGGGACGACAAAGGCTCACGGGTGGGCTATAGCAGCGCCGCCTCGATCGTGGGACGGAAGAGGGTAAGCTCGTAAGCCCTCTTCTAAATGGCAGAGCAAGCATTAGGTGACACGTATCACCTAATACGTAGGTGTGTGACATATAGAAAATATGCATCAAACCACCTACTACGCTCTTATATGATAGTAGGAGCCCTGTCGTGCTCCCTACCATGATAGGCTATACAACAGGCTACCAACCACGGTAGAGGTGTGTGGCAGGGCAACTACTACGGCATGGGAGCTCAATAGATGGTGCGCTGCATGTTTTCCATATGAATGCAATATATGTACGGATCTAATGCAGTATTAGATGACACGTATTGCGAGCCTGCCGTGGTGAATGAGAGCTGTTTTTTGTTAACTTAAGCGAAAGGGAGCAATCTTCGTCAAAATGAACGAAGAAAGGGGTAAAACGGGGAAGGCTTCAAAACCTTAGGCTTGTACAGTTGTGCCCATACATTATTGCCGTGCATACTTATCCAGAGCGGAACAGAGGAGAGGACAATTAACTCAAGATGTACCCGAAAGGTACCCACCAGACATTTGTGAAAGAGAGGGTCGTCCTAGGTGATGGGCGTGTTTGTGAGAGGTTACGGGTTACCTTAGCAATGCTACCAGCTCTTCTTTCTCCCACAAGAAATTTTACTACCGTGCTGGGTGATAAATTTCTCCATTTCCAAGCGTCATAAAGCAGCCAGCACTCGCTAGGCCCAGCACCCTTCTCTTTCTCTCTCATGCCCTATCGCCTTCCCCTCCTTGCCTTCTGGTTCTCGTGATAACCGGTGTTCTTGAGAAGATCTGTGATGCTACCCTCTTATGGATTTCAGGTAATCATTCACCCCATACTCGCTCCTTGTTTCTTCTATCTCGAAATTTTGGGGATCATCTCTTCTTTTTCTTGTTTTTTTCTTTCCATATCCGCCCCAGATGCTTTTCTTGATATTAGATTGCATGCCATTTTCTGCTTATTTTTCTCTTCCACTAGCAAAAGAAATCTCAGATCTTTAATTATTGCACCTATGTAATAATGTTTACCCTTAATTTTTCTGCTTCTATTTTTTTATGCTTCTATTGTGGTAAGCTTTCCATACCACATGAATTCTATTTACATATATTTATGGTTGACTAGGTGAAATGATTTTCTCAAAAAAAAAAACCTCTCGGTTCCGGGTGTTCTTGCTGTTGTCGTTGCTCTTGATCAATCTTTGCTGATCTGGTTTCAGGTAAGTGCTGGAGATTGATTTGTGTGAATTGGTGGTGGTGACAACGAGAGAGAGCACGCTGGTGCGGCGGTCACGGCCGGAGCCGCCCGCGGCCGTGTACTCGCGTGCTCCATCCCGTTGTCACTTCCACATGTATTTCCATACATCCCGAGCGGACATACTGTTGAATATATAAGCACATGTAGGTTTAATTTATTCCATAAATAAATCATGACACCATGCACGCAAAATAATAAGAACCATCACAGCATAAAAGATCTAGACATGTAAACCGAAACCGCATATGAACAGATCTAATACGAGAACATGACTGCTACGCATCGATGGTTACGCTACGACGGCTTGCGATGTAGACGCTACCGCACGTGAGGATGACACGGTCGATGACGATTCGCAAGCCGAACGACGAGGAAGACGAGCGAGCTACAATGAGCGATCGCGTGAGCGCTTCCAAAAACCTTATTCGCCTCTCTCCGGCAGACTTGGCGGCGGTTGCCCGAGACCCGCTCTCCGAACGAGCGGTGCACGCCGGCGGACGGGACGAGTAGACTACGTGGGACGCGCAAAGACAATGGATGGAGGAGGCAAAACCCTAGATTGATTTTCGCGTATCAGATGGAGCGGCGACTCGTATTTATAGAAAACCGGGACGCGTGATCAAGACGCTGCACGTTCTCCATAACTCAGAATCAACCGGATTAGTTGCGAATCGATCCGGATTCACCGCCACACAAAACAAAGAAAAGATAAATCGCAAAAGGAAGCCGCGCGTCGCAAGCACTGAGCGGATTTTGGCGACCATTCACGCAGTGCCGTGCGCTCGCGCCGCCATGCCGCAGAAATTTCGCCGGCCGCCGAGGCGAGGCGAGCAGCAGCGAGCGCGCGTGTTATCCTCTAGTTCTCTCCCACACATGCCTCAAGTGACTAGGAGTGCACCATCCCTTTTAAGGTGGTCTTCTCTCCTAGAACTAGCAATATGGTACTAAAGGTCACATGCATGCCTCTTTGCATGAGTGGGCCTTTGAGATTTAATAGGAATTATTCTTATTATATGGGCTTGGCCCACATAATCCAACAATCCCCACCAGATCTCAAAGTCCCACAGAGATTTGCTCAATTCCAATGTCTTTGCTTATATATCAAGATTTCGATGGAGACCGATTAAGGTTGAACATCCACCTAGAACTCAAGCTACACTTACTCACAACTTGAACAATGGACTATGCCTTGAATTGCAAGTTTGGTGCAAGCAAGCTTCACTTAAAGACTTAATCGATACTAGGCCGCCAGAGGCTACCCTCGCTGGAGCGTATAAGTCATACTCCTTGGTCTCTTCATGAGCTTAGTAGGAGATTACCCAAGATCTCCATAGATTGCGACTAACAATCGGACTCATATAGGTGTGTTCTTTCAAGAACGCTCTGCAGATAGCGTCTTCGCTTCTAAAAGCCAATGGAACACATTAAGACCTTAGTCAACTCGCCTTGCGGTTTCGAGAGTATTGCATCTTCACATAGAGAGGTTGAAATTACTCTCCTTCGATTAACTAATGGCTTGTTTTTCCTGATCCTAATTCACGGGATCTCCGATCACATAGGTTGGGTTACTACCATAGATAACTCACATGGGTCTCATACCCATCTCCTTCGATGCACTATCTATCACATTCCGTGATAGTCCCTTTGTAAAGGATCGCGAGTTTTTATCTGCTTGGATGTAATCCAAGGTTATAACTCCGAGTTTCTCAATTTCTCGACTGACTTCAATCGTCTCTTAACATGCCCGACGATTTCATATTATCCTTAGAACTGTTCACTTTAGCGATAACGGTTTGATTATCACGATTCATAAGGATAGGCGCATCGCTTTTCCACCGTAGGTAGATCCATCAATAGATCTCGTAGCCATTACGCCTCAACAATAGCAGTGTCAGTGCCGCAAGCTCGCTCCATGGTTGACCTCGTCAAAATGGTCTGCTTGCAAGACCTCCATGAAACAAAGACCACCACCAATAGTGAAAACATATCCACTAGTGGCTTTGATCTCATCAAGATCGAGATCCAGTTGGAATCACTATAACCTCCAAAGACCGAGCGGTACCCAGATAATGAAGTCCAAAGTTCGAGGTACCTTTCAGATAGCGCAACACTCGCTCAAGCGCCTTCCAGTGATCATCTCCGGGTTAGATGTAAACCGACTCAATTTGCTCACAAAGAAAGGAGATGTCCGCCTTGTTGCACTAGCTAGGTACATTAGTGAGCCAATTATCCGGGAGTATTCCGGTGATTCCTAGCAATTTTCTTATTCTTACGAAGTAACACGCTAGGATCATAAGGTGTTGGAGAAGGCTTGTCATCGGAAAAGCCAAAACGGCTCAAGACCTTTTCCACATAATGAGATTGCAAAAGTGTAATCCCATCCTCACCTCTAACCAATTTAATGTTTAGAATAACATCACCACTCCTGCATCTTTCATATCAAAGTTTTGAGACAAGTATGATTTGACCTCATTTATCACACTAATGTTTGTCCCAAAAATCAAGATGTCATCCACATACAAACATAGAATAACTCCTCACCCCCACCATAACGATAGTATACACATTTATCCGCCTCATTGACAAAGCAAAGCTGCAGATGTCGTTGTTCTATCGAACTTCTCATGCCATCGCTAGGGCTTGTTTCGCACCATACAAAGATTTCAATAGCTTTAACACCTTGCCTTTTTGACCTTCTACTACAAATCCATCAATTTGTTCCATGTAAATTTCTCATCCAAATCTCAGTTAAGAAAAGCTGTCTTAACGCCCATTTGATGAACGAGAAGACCATGTGAGGCACCAAAGCAAGTAGTACTCGAATTGTGGTGGAGTCTAGCAACAGTGAGTAAGTGTCAAAGAAATCTTCGCTTCTTCTCGAGTATAGCCCTTGGCAACAAGCCGAGCCTTAAATTTTTCAATAGTACCATCCGCCTAAGCTTCTTTTGAACACCCACTTACACCCTAGGGGTTTGCACCCATAAGGTTTATCTGTCGGCCCGTGTTCCATTAGCGATAATGGAATCCATTTCACTACTGATGACCTCCTTCCAGTGAGTCCGCATCGGGGATGCATACGCTTCAAATAGACTTGGGAGTGTCGTCCACAAGGTACAGTGAAATCATCACCAAAGGATTTGAATATCCTTTGTCTCTTGCTCCTTCTAGGAGCTCCACTGTCATCCTCCTCATTGACAAGTTCATGTGTATGTTCAAAAGGTTCAGTGATGTGATTGAACGGGAATTATTTCGTAAGGTTGACTAGTAGTGTTATGTGTATCCTTCATAGGAAAAATATTCTCAAAGAATGTTGCATCTCGAGACTCCATAATTGTACCAACATGCATGTCGGTACCTCGGTTTTAACTATCAAAATCTATAGGCAATGCTATGATTAGCATATCCTAAAAACGCAAATCCACGTTTTAGGTCCAAGCTTGCGTTTCTTAGTTATTGGCACATTAACTTTCGCCAAGCACCCCATGTACGCAAGTAAGAAAGTGATGGTTTTCTCCCAATCCATACCTCGTATGGTGTTTTGTCCTTATTTCGTTAGGAACTCTATTTAATACGTGATTAGACGTTAGCAAAGCCTCCACCACCATGCCTTAGGTAATCCCGCAAAGATCTAACATGGCATTCACCAAGTCATCAACGTGCGGTTTTCCTTTCGGCAATCCCATTTGACTCTGGGAATAAGGAGGCGCCCTCTCATGTATAATGCCATGTTCCTCACAAAATAAGTCAAATTCGTTGAGAAATACTCTCCACCACGATCGACCTAAGTCTTTTATCTTTCTATTTAACGGTTTTCAACTTCGCCTTATAGATTTTAAAATAGTCTAAAGCCTCATCTTTCGTTTTCAATAAATACACATAATGTAACCTAGTTGCATCATCAATCAATGTCATGAAATATCGCTTTCCACCCTTCGTCAACACGCCATTCATCTCGAAAGATCTGAATGCGGAGTTCTAGTGGTGCCAAGTTTCTCTCTCTGCACCTTGTGAGGCTTACGAGGTTGCTTTGATTGCACACACTATGGCATTTAGAACCTTTGGTGATGGAAACGCTTGGAATTAAACTCATCTCGAAAGCCGAGACATCAAACCAAAATTAATATGACATAGACGTGAGTGCCAAACATTAGCCTCATCATCCACACCGCCACAAATATGGTTTACGCCTTATTGCGAAATCACGAAGGGAAAAGCGGAACAAGCCTCGCGACTCATAGCCTTTACCAATAAAATGTCCATGTTTAGACACGACTACTTTATTAGACTCAAATACCAACTTAAGCCCGCTCTACATAAACGGAGCCACTAACGAGATTCTTGTCTATAGAAGGGACATGCGCGACGCTCTTCACCGCACGATCTTTCCAAGTAAACTTCGGATCTACCGTGCCAACACCATGAAGCAAGAGCATGTGACCCATTCCCATTAGGACGGAGGAATCTCGGGCGACTGATAAGAAGAAAACAACGAAATATCAAGACACACATGTACATTAGCTCTGTATCAATCCACCAATTGGTAGATTGACTAACCGAAAGAAACGATGAGGTAAATTACCATACCCAGTCCCATCTCCGCCTTGCCAATGGTCACGTTGGATGGACTTAGAAGTCCTGGCCCTGCAGTGCCTTCTTTCCTTTGCGTTGTGGGCACTTCTTGGCCATGTGACCAAAGCTCACCGCACACAAAGCAAGTTCTATCATCCCGATTGTTGTTGTTCTTCTTCTTCTTGAAGTTGGTTGTCCGTTGGGCTTTAACAAATTTCCCTTTGTTCTTGCTTGAGGGTTTTACATCACATTGGCACTAGACCGCCCTCCATCACCCTTAGACACAGCGTCCTTTTCCGAAGCTTTCTCCTCAATTTCAAGAGACCCAATCGATTCTCAACAGAGTATTCTTGTCTCTTGTGTTTGAGTGTCGTTCAAATTCCTCCATGAAGAAGGTAATTTCGCAATAATACATCCACCACAAACTTGTCGGGTAAGGCACACTTCAGAGTTCGAGTTCCTTGGCAATGGCTCGATCTCATGAGCACGATCTACTACAGAACGGTTATCAACCATCTTGTAGTCATGAAATTGCTCCATGACATACATGTCATTCTTTGGCATCGAGAGCACCGTATTTGGAATTCGATGCATCCCATAACTCCTTCGCGTCTGTCATGTGCATATACACCTCGCATGGCGCCAAAGAAGAACACTAAGAATGCATCCAACAAAGAGAGTAGTGGCAGTCTCGAATTCTTTTCTGCCAAAGATCAAGAACACCTTCAGCTTGCCATTACTAACCCGAATACATTCATAGCAAGAAGCCACGAGTGACCCCGATCCGCCATCTCTTAAAGTGCACACCGAGAATTTATCGGCCTCGGTGCATCGGCAAATCCACCATAGTAAAACCACAATGCCTACAATAAGGTTTTGGATTGTTGAATATATAAGCACATGTAGGTTTAATTTATTCCATAAATAAATCATGACACCATGCACGCAAAATAACGAGTAACCATCACAGCATAAAAGATCTAGACATGTAAACCAGAAAGCGTATATGAACGGATCTAATACGGAGAACATGACCGTTACGCATCGATGGTTACATTTCGACGGCTTGCCGATGTGTAGCGCGGCCGCACGCGAGGATGACACGAAGTCGATGACGATTCGCGACATACGTGACGGCGGCGTAGCGGGGTATTGGTTCATTCTCTCATTATCTTGTTAAGATTGTTTGACCCTCTAATGAAAGGATATATTCTTTGGTCAAACGTTTGCATCTGGGGATTAATGCTCTTGCATATTAGTAGTGTTCACGGCATCCTTTAACCATCAATTTGCAAAGTATTATCTCTGTGTGTTTGGATGCGCACATGCCCAATCACCATTAACGGGGGAACTGGTGCATTGCCTTCCATATGAGTAGTTTTTGGTTGATTATGCCCATGTAATAACAACTTGAAATGCAAATGGGTTCATAAAATAAGGAGGAATCGCATTTCACTAAATGCCAGCGCAATTAGATTCTTGTCATTATGACATTATAGAATACACAGCTACCTAGTTTCATAGTGTGGTATTGGTGAATAAGCGAACGAGCTTCTATCGTAGTGGTAGAACGCTCTAGTAGCACCCCAGGTCCTGGGTTCGACTCAGGCTGGGGGCAAAAAAATCCCCTCGCTTGCCCCATAAGCCAAAGCACAGGCCGAAAGGCTCGTCCAGTCGCTGGTCGTTAGGGTCAGGGCCCAGGTCGTCTGGGCCGAGCGTTAAGCTCCCCTAGGCGCTCTCACACGGGCTGATGCCGCTGTGTCAGGGTGGGGCAAGAGTTCGGGAATTTTCTCGATCTGTGAGAGGATCTTTCTTCTTAAGCTAATGCCGGGGGTGTCTTGTACCCCTGCAGGTCGAGTTTTTTTTTTTTTTGGTACTGGTGAATAATCTGTTTCATTCCTTTTATAGTAACGTCCAGTACGTAATTATGGATTGGAAGTGCGACTCTTTACATGCTGATTAAAGTACACGAAACATCCCTGACACGTCTCTTCAATCACAACATATTATTTTAGTGTCTCCTGACCTTTATTCAATTCATTACCCAGACATGCCATCAGAACTTCACATATACTTCCCAGTAGTCACTACACATAAAAGCATCGTAAAAGGTTCAATGCCTTCAATTAGTTTATGTATTTGCCAATGTCATTTATTCCAGCCTAGGTGGTTAGGAGCTGGCGAAGTTTTTGGCACATATGCATACTAACATACATTTATACTGACTGGAAGATTGTTGTGAAGTTGTCATCATCCTGGAGGAAAATGCAATGCGTGCAGCCCAACTAATTTAGATGAAACCCTTTTTGTGTTAAGGGTTTCATGGAGAAGTAGAGAACTGCTCACAACTGTATAGCATTCTGTATAATTGGGCAGCAGTAGTACTTTTTTGCCTTATGACGATACCATGACAAATCTATACAAGGAAGATGTCTCACTAATTCTTACACGTAAAGATTCCTATAAATCCTATTTTGATAATTAATCTTCATGTCCAAGGAGGTATTGTCAAATTGGCTAAGAGGGGCACTTCTTTTTGATCATCCTGTTTCTTGACACAGTAACTGTTCCATTTGGACCACAAGGAAAATTGTACATCAAAATAATGACAGGAATAAATGAATTAAATCAGGACTATTTGAAGTAAGTATTACAATTCTAAATACATTTCCATTCGTAAGATACTTGAGCTATACCATTGAATAAAAGGGATATCTATAAATGAGCGGTGTAACCCTCTGATGTTTTGCTAATCTTTTATTGGGAATATTGTGATAATGGAGAATTTGAGATTATGTCTGGACTAGGTATGCCCCTACAAGCTAGAACATCGGTTTTACCCATGACAACTAACAAATAAAATTGCATATTTGCCACAATTTTATAGAAATGCCCAGAATTACCAATTTTGATAGCCTTCGTCTACTTGTCGCTGATCGCCACTCCCTCATTTTTGGAGGGGACGTTGATCTAGGTGTCATCACCTCCCATTGGGTTTGCTTGTCATTTGCCATGACCACTGTGGTTGCCACACACATTTGTGAATTGATGGTTCCCATTGCGTTGGTAATCTGTGATAAGTAGTCCTTGATGCCCTTTGGGTGGCATTTTTTGCACGTTTCAATTTTGTTGTTGGCATATTTGGAAAAGGTAAAATGGTCCTTTGGATAGTTGTCAACACCACAAATAAAAGGACTTTATTCTTTGTTTTGTGATGGCATGATAGGATTTCTGGTTTCTTAGTGATGTATTTGCTATTAGTAGTATCTACATTGTCAGATCTGCAGTTCACCGAATGAACTAAATGTACAGTTGTGCTAATGAACATACCACAATGACCTAACACCGAAGTTCAACTGTATCATCGTCTCGAATTTGCCGTGGACATGGTACATTTGAACAACCCGAACGTGCATTTATCATTGTTGTAACTTTGCCTTTGTATCACTATGCTGTCCTATTCTATCATGCATTTTTTCTGTTTGTTGGTATTGATTTTCACACATGAATAAACACACAAAAGCTTAAGCTATGACGATCTCAGACTTAAGGATCCTACACACTATGTATAAGACCAACTAATGATACTTAAAAATATAACAATTCGTGCAATGTCTCATAGTAGGTCAATCCAACATCATATTCTCTTACATGTGTTTACATTATTGATTTGGTATCTTTATATCCATGGTCTATAAAATATGATCATCAATCAATATATGTGCTGATCTATAAATCATAGTTGTTCCACATAATGATGTAAGATATAGAATAGTTTAAAATAGAATAACATCAAAACATGAATAAAGAGTTCTATAAGCAAGCCATATAGTTGTTGATCAACACAAAATTCATTTATTTAAGAGATAAAATAACATATTATTCAAAAGATCATAACATAGAAGTAATACACTTATCGCTATGATTATTTTTAGGGCATATCACTAGCATTGAGTCCATGCAATTTGGCTTAATCACATCTAGCATGTACCCCCTCTATACTTTTAGCTACTATTTAGGCAGTTAATGTGTGTTTTACTGGATCATAAAATCTTTTAAAATTTATGAGAGTAAATGGCATGATAGAAATATATACTTCGATTGTTCAGTAAACCCAATCCTGTAGTTCAAATTTTGTTCTGGATATGTTAATCATTGAGCTTTTGGGCATTTGTGTTTAATTAACTCTTTTTGATATATGAATCCTGAATTAGTTTACTTCGTTGGGAACATGGGCGGTAAGGCGGTGCAGCAGTATGAGGCGTCGGCCACGCCTTGCCAGGAGTAAGTATGGCGTCCGCTCAAACCCTAAAGCGTCTCTAAGGCGTCGGTTAGGCGAAGAAAGGCGATGCGGCGGTGAAAGCGGACGCCCTAAGAACCCGCAAAGGCAAGTACAAAGAGATGGGATGAGGGGGGCCAGTGGGGAACCTGTCACATAAGCCTTGCTGCCTCGGCCGAAGTCGAACCCTAGCGGCCTCCATCCCCTTCACCCCGTGGCGCCACCATCCTCGAAGGCTCGAAGCGGCGCGCCGGCGGCCATCTGCTCACCGGCCTCCATCTCCAGGTACGCCGCCCTAGCTCCCCGACCTTCTCCTCCTCCCCTATCTCCCCGGGCGGCCTCCTCCTCCTCCCCCTACCTCCCGGCTCCCTCCTGCCAGTGCCGAGCCTTCGCCCTCGGTCCTCCCTTCCTTCTCCCCGCGCGCCTCCGCCTCGCCTCTCCCTCCTCCCTGCTCCCCACCCTCTGAGAGAGTGGGGAGAGAGGATGAGGGCGAGGCGGAGGCGCGCGGGGAGAAGGGAGGGACCGAGGGAGGTGAAGGTCGGCACGGAGAGGAGCGAGCGAGTGGAGCTGCGGACTTGCGGAGGCGCCGACGCGGCTGAGTGCGAGAGAGAGCGAGACAGAGACTGAGAGAGTGCGATTGTGCGTCTGAGGCTCTAAGCGGATTGTTTAGGGGATGCGGTATTTGGAGCGAGCGGCGACGGATTGTGTTGTTCGTCGGTGGCTCGGTGCGATTGGCCGAGTGGCCGAGTGCGATGTGCTGTGCTGTGTGCTCTGCTGTGATTGTTTGCTGCTGCCACTGCTGTGATTGTTTGCTGCTGTGCAGTGCTGTGTGCTGTGATTGTTTGCTGCTATGTTGTTATTCTCTGATGATGAATTGATGATTACTAAAATGCTCATTTTATTTGCTGCCCTTTAGCGCCTTAGGATGCGTAAGGCGTCGCCTCGCCTCACGCCTTACCGCTTAAAAGGTGTGAGGGGGGTGGGTCGCCTCGCCTCGTCTTATCGCCTTAATAACCTTGGTTGGGAATTGTTGTTTCAGTGTACTGCATAACGGCCTTCGAACCCAAACATCAGATTGTACTTTGCATCTGGTCTGGAATAGTCCTGGAGGAGCCTCATGCTTCTGGTTGAGCTTGTAAAAGCCTTGTTTTCAAGATTGACACTACGAGAATTACTGCTGCATGATATAATAACAGTGTGAAAAAAATTAGAATCAATACCAGTAAGAACTCCAAATCAGGATTTAAGTTGGCGAAAATTGGCTGGATCAATTTTTCGAAAAAGTCATTCAGGGCGTAATTGACACTCTTCAATCCCAGTTTCTTGCGGAATAGATGTATTTTACTTCTTAGATATGATCCAAATATCAATTTTTGGAAAACCCAAATTTGAAATTTCGAGAAATAAAAAACTGGACGAAAACCTAGCGGTTTGCACTGCTCGGTTTTGTTGGTCTAAACAATTTCTTGAATACTGCTCACCTGTACAGCTGAACAGCTGATATGAGTTCTAGATGAATATGCTGAATCATTTTCTTTTAGATAAAAAGGTTGCTAGCAATATTTTTGGGTTCACAATGATCAACATATTTATAATATAACTACTCCTTCTAGTTCACAAAACAAGTTTTGGAATGCATGTAGGCAAACTTTAGAAACTTTGGTTATCGATATCTTTATAAATATTTAGATTAGATACATGAAAATCATATATTTTGATTCATCTTGAAACATAATTTTATAATATTATAATTTTATTGAGTTTTACAAATATATTACAATAGCAATTATTGGTAAAGTTATATTTTGGAGACCGTATCGATGTCCAAAACAACTTGTTTTTGTAGATTGGAGGGAGTGTTAACATTGAGGTGGTTACAAGTGTATGTGTCTCACTACGAGATACATAATTTTTTTTAAGTAGATCCCTTACTATAAATAGATTTCAGGGAGCTCGTTAAGTTATGGATGATTATTTTGAACATACTATGTAAATATCCATTACTAGGTAGAGTTTTGTGCAGCATTTCAATGTGTTCCCAGTGACCCCAAAAGACCCATGGGCATATGTTCTTATAAATGGGGCAGACCAATAGACCATCCATTCTTTCTTCTTCCATATGGTATAACCGTGGAAGCAATCTACAGTATTGATTGCGCAAGTGAAGGACTTCATATTGCACAAGCACAATTTGGTGCTGAAGTGCACAATCTTTTGGTTAGGGCATCAAAGTAACATAAAAATTCCTAAAAAGACTAAATGTAACCTATAGTGTGTTTATGTACTTCAAAATTTGAACATCAAACTAAGTATGTTAGAAGAAATAAAAAGGAAAGTTTGCTGTGAATAGTAACATTTATCTTTTAAAATTTGAACATCAAACTAAGTATGTTAGAAGAAATAGAAAAGGAAAGTTTGCTGTGAATAGTAACATTTATCTTTTAAAATTTGAACATCAAACTAAGTATGTTAGAAGAAATAGAAAAGGAAAGTTTGCTGTGAATAGTAACATTTATCTTTTTCTTTTTTCGCTTCCTTTTTTGATTTATCATTTGTTATGATTTTCTCAGTTTTTTTACTCTCAATGTGGATTGAATTTAAACTTGAAATTTCATATGTAAGTAGAGTAATTTTAGAATTGCATCTACATTTTTTTTGTAATTTTTTCATGTTGATTTGATACCCAAACCAAAAGTTTGTGCACTTGTGCATCAAATTACATGTGCTACTGCAATAGATCTCTCCCCTCATATTTTTAACATAACGACAATTAAAATTCGTGTTTACTTGTTACGATGTGAATGTTTCACTTGTTATCTTCATGGATCACCCGGCAAAATGGTGTTACATGTTCTGCTGGTGGTTCCCAAAGCAGCGCTGGATATTTGCGCAGTGGCTTGGCTAGTGTTCCTTTTCACATGATTCATCCATATGCTGTGAAGGTTGATTGCCAGTCCTTACAAAGTCTACTCTCAAACGATTCTTGTGCTACACTAGATGTCCTTTTCTGCTACGCATGCTGACAAAGTGTGTAGCCATGTTGCATTATTTATAGGTTTTTAATATTAACACCTTCATGTGTATCAGCTTAACTCTCAAGATTTTAACTGACTTTGCATTTACAGGTGAGACAGAGAGGAGTGCTTGGCCGTCCTTGCAAGACCGCAAGGGTAGCAGCAAGCAGCTGGATGCTCGATCGTGTGCTTAAATACAAACAATTTTCAAATCCAAAACCAACGCAGTTGTTCTGATGCCGGTTCGTTTCTCGGAAGATTCAGTTTTGGAATGAAGATGGTAAGGCATTAATCTAATATGCGTGTGCTTCACCAGAGCAGAATCAGAATGTGCGGAAGTGGAGCTGACTGTTTCAGCTTGGTACGAATTATAACAAGGCCCGCCTTGCCCTCATGGAGCATATGATGCCCTTGTCAATGTTGTCATCGAAAAACTGTTAGCTCCAAGTTGTGTGCCTCATCCCAGTTGCATCTAATCTTAAGGCCCCTTACTGCCGGAGCCTGGAGTGCACAGGCAATCCGCAATTCTCGGTAGTTGATGCTGTTTGACGACTCTGCTAGCAACTGTACAGTTGGAACAATTTGTTGGCACTTTTTTATGTGGCTGGAACTTTTACACTCAAATGTTGATAAGCTAGTTCTGATTACCCTAGTGGCAATTTACCAGCAACACTGAACAAATAGCGTATAGAATTAATGAATCTAGGATTCGGTATGCTGAACGGACATGGAACAAACTTGTCGTCGCTTCCTTCAGAGTAGTGGTGTTGCTGGAATAACTATGACAACCCCCTGTACCTTGCTCTATTCCGTAAGGATCCTCTGACCATCCCTGTACCTTGCATCTGACCTGCTCACTAAACAGAAGAGAACTCGCAATTTAGGGATAGCACGGAACTCTGGAATTTCGTAGGATTACTGGGAAAATCATTCTATTTTCTATAAAATTTGTACGTTTCAAACAGGCCTTACCGTATTTGGATTGGCAGTTGAAGTTGCAAGCCAGGCCCCTGCATAGCCACTGATGACCTGCAAGTGCACAGGGACTGTTATAGCACTTTCTCTTGAATAATTTCAATGTTTATCGAACCAAAAAGGAGCAAAAAAAAAAGCTATTCTCTTGTATGCAAATATACCTATCACTAGTAGTAAGTGCAACGATAAATTAATAGAATTCTACTGAAATAATTAAATAAAATAATTGTAGGTATGAAGTATAAAGGACAAATATAATAACAATTAGGCATTGGAGATTTTGATTCAAGATAGTATGGTAGGTAGTGAATTTTTTTATGAATATTCTAGTTTTTATTTGAAATAATAGAAATATACCTTGCTGAAATTTTTTTTTACAAAAATAAGCTCCAGTCACCTAACCGTCTGGCAACTGGAGCCTATCGCCCAACGGTTAAGCGACACAAGCAATCCGCTGCCCATTGGGCAAATTATTGCAGTCGCCCAACGGTTGGGCGACTGCAATTGTTGTTGCCCAACGGTTAGGCGACTGTGCTTCCAGTCTCCGAAGGGTTGGGTGACTGGAAGCGCAGATAAAAGGGCCACGCGGCCGAGGTCGCTCTACCGTGCGTCGATTAGAAGCGACAGCGACAAAAAAGAGACAGCGGAGGAGAGAAGGAAAGGAAAGAAAAGGAGAAGAGAAAAGGAGAGGGAGGAAAAGAGAAGGGAGGAGGGGAGGAGAAAAGGAGAGGGAAGACGGGAGGAGAGGAGAGGAAGGAGAGGGAGGAGAGAGGAAGAAGCGAGCTTGTGAGGCAATTTTTTTTTGTATTTGAAATTTTGTATATGCAGTAGATACTTTATTTAGGGCTAATATGAGTAGAAAATTTTATATGTAGATAGAAATAGTTGAGCTTTAGTATAGAAAATTTAGTCAATGTAGTTTTAGAAAATTAGCAGGCGTAGTAGTCTGTAGTTGTGTATAATTTAGTGAACATAATTGTACAAAATTAGTACCGTTAGTAAATTGGCATGCGTACGAAATTATAGTTGTAGAAAATTGTGAACATTACGTACAAATTAATCGCCGTAAAAATTTGTAGGTATTACAAAATTCAGTCAATATTTTTGTAAGAATTTCATAATTTGCTTTGTAAAAAACGATAATACGTAATATTTGTGATTAAATATGAATGAATGTAATGTCGTTAGTACGTTGGAAAAACATATGTACCATTGTAACTGGTACATATGCATTTAAATTGATATGCCATGTAAATTATCGAAACCAGTAGGAATTATTTGCACTAGGTTACAGCTCGAGTAGCGAGAAAAGTGCGGCGTCGATGTGCAGGCTATTGATAGGAAGTTAATACTACGAGGTTAGTGTAGTTGGTTACGACGGGTGAACGATCGGTCAAATGTGAAATACAGTACATCAGTACTTTCGTAGTGTGTGATGCGATATGACATGTTGCAAACTTGAAACATATATGTAGGTAGACATCAGCAATGCCGATACCCACTACATTGAGAGTGCATCACGGTGCTGGAACCATTTGTGGGGTCCAAATGGCGTGGATTTGAGCGATTTTGCGCAAGCCACTCTAGTACACCCAGACGGCGAGAATGCTCGAATCTCAGATGTGATGCATTGGCTTACCCGCAGTTTTTCGTTGGACTATGAGGTATGCAGTGTCATCATACAAGGGCTTTGGAGCCAGTCTCTCACAGACATCAGATAGGAGTTGAGAACATTGATGTGCACTGTTGCGTGGAAGGGGTTTGTGCAAGCATGTCGGCGCCGTGGATATGAGTGTGTCATGCTTGTGCAACCATGCCCATTAGAAGTTGTGTAAGGTCATGCTACGGCCATCATTCAGGAGGTGCGAGCAGTTCGGGCGGCCCGCATGTTGGCGAAGAGAAGGAAGATGCTCGTGACGAGGTCGATGCGGTACATGGAGGAGGGAGAATGGTCACGCCATGGTGAGGGAATAGGACAAGCCGATGAAGGGAAGCATATAGAGTACATAGTGCACCAGATGGAGTTCGATGACTAGATGGTATGGGCTAAAAAGGAAGCTGTACTAGAGAACGACGAGGACAGTTCAGATGAGGATGAAGCTCCCGTCTCACAGGAACAGAACTGGTTTGATGCTGAGAGTGTTTTCGCAGATGACGAGCACGAATCACCATGGGAGTGTTATGGAACAGAGGTTCGGTTGCATTCAATGTTTGCTGACAAGGTATCGCTGTAGGATACCATCAAGCTGTGGGCCTTTTCTATGCAGTGGACTTTTCGAGCCATGAAATCTAGCCAGGAGTAGTACACCGTGAAGTGCGAGTAGGATGGTTGTCCTTGGAGGGTTCATGCATGTAGACCCAAGTATGAGACTCACTGGATTCTGTCGATAGTTGAGCCGCACTCTTGCATTCTCAATAGTGTTTTGGCGAGGCATCGTAACCTAGCACCCGCCTTTATAGCCAATCTGATGTATGGAGAGATAGTGGAGAAGAAAGACATGAAGGTCATGCACATCGTGGTAGCTATCGAGAAGAAATTCAAGTACAAGATTAGCTATACGAAGGCATGGCATGCAAAGCAGAATGCGTTGGAAAAACGGTTCAGGTCTTTCGAGGTGGCATACGACAATCTTCCTCGTATGCTTAAGGTGTTGTACGATAGGAACCCGGGCATGTATATCGCTGTGAAGGACAAGCCTTGTACAAGGCTGCTAGGTTATGCAGTGTTGCAGGGGGCCTTCTTAGCATTTGGTGCATGTATCGAGGCATTCTAGCACATGCTACCCATGATCTTAGTTGACAGGACCTTTTTGACTGGCAAATACAAGGGATAGATCCTGATGACCATAGGCGTTGACGGGAACAATCAAATATTGCCGCTGGCCATCGCATTCATGGAAAGTGAGAATTATGAAAGTTGGTTGTGGTTCCTCAAACATGTGAGGGTTAGAGTTGTTGACGCTCATCCTGGTGTATGCGTAATCCATGATCGCCATGCTGACATTGTGAATGCCATAAGAAAACTTCAGGAAGACTCCGAGGATCCCTTCCCTTGGCCGGATATGAGGAACAGATGGTGCATTCGTCACCTAGGGGCGAACTTTTTCAAGCAGTTTCCAAAACAACTGTTGATGAAGCTATTCAAGAGGCTTGCTATGCAGAACTTGCAGAGAAAATTTGATGTTTTGTGGGCGTTGTTGGACGAGCACAGTAGGAAGCACATCGACGAGAGAAACAAGGGGCTGGTCATGCCTGGGCGGCACAACCGGAATGCCTGGCAGCACTTGATGAGCCTAACCCAGCTAGTCTGAGGAGGAGGAGCTCATGGAATATCAAGTGTTTCTCACAATGGATCGAGGGAGAACCATTGGAGAAGTGGTCGTTGTTGCACGACACGTACGACACAAGGTATGGTATAATGACGACTAACCTTGCGGAAGTGTATAATTGGGTTCTCAGGGGCCTTCATTCTCAGCCCCTCATCGCCATCGTGGAAGGTGTTCTGCACAACACAATCGGCTACTAGGATCCCTTATTGATCTTCAGTCATCTTAGGGGGTTTCTCTTGGCCATGAGGTGCTTGAATCTCTGGACACCAAGATGTCCTTCTTGAGCGGCCTTGATCTGCTCTTACAAGGTTGGATGTATATCTATAGAGGTTATGGTGCCTTGCTCTACTGTCACTAAATTGAGTGTTTCCAATTCCATGTAGAGCTCGGCTTGAAATTCTTGGACCATAACATTGCTACAGTAGAACTTGTGGCTTAATTCATCGATCACTACATTAGCTTTCCCAGGATGGTAATGGACATCTAGATTAAAGTCCTTGATTAGCCCTAACCGCTTTCTCTGCCATAGGTTGAGATCTGACTGGGTGAGGATGTCCTTGAGGCTTTTGTGGTCAATGTACATGTCATAGTGGTTTCCAATCAAGTAATGCTGCCAAATTTTTAGAGCTTACACTATTGAGGCTAATTCCAGGTCATGAGTTGGATAATTATCTTCCTGAGGATGGAGTTGTCTTGATGCACAAGCCACAACTTTTCCTCCTTACATAAGTACGCACCAAGAAAGCATCATAGTAAACTTAAAGTCCATGTGTATGTTTGGCAAGACTAACATAGGAGCAGTGGTCAGCTTCATCTTCAACTCTTGGAAACTCTTCTCATAAGCTTATGTCCATTCATATTTCTTTTCTTTGTTGAATAGGTAGGGTTGCTTCCATTCCAGCCAATCTGAGAAAACTACGCACTTTTGTCGTTGAGGTGGGGTTGCTTCCATTCTAAAACAACCTCTACTTCAGCTGGGTCGATTGCTAGCCCTCCAGTGGACACGATATACCCAAGGAAATTGATTTCAACGAGCCAAAACTCACACTTGTTGTACTTGGCACACAATTGGTGCTCCTTAACCTTCTCTAGTACTAACCGCAGGTGTTCAATGTGTTCTTCAGTGGTCTTGGAATAAATCAAGTTATCATCAATTGTAACAACCCAAAAAGTCTGTTGTCTAAAATAGTGCAAAATTTAAAACTTTTTGATTTGCATTCTATGGCACTTGGATTTTCATGGTTTTTATTGAGGTTCCTAATAGATAAAATTTCATAGAAATAAAAGTTAGAGGAAAAGATGAAAAATAATGGGAAAACCAGAGTAAATTAGAATACGAATACGAAATGATGATCTAGAAAGTAGGACAAGAGAAATTGCAGGAAATAATTTGCTAAGACCAACAGATTGGTATAAAAAGTGAAAGCTAAAAAAGGCATGACATGATTTACCAAATCAAATCATGAGTTCAAGCTCCAAAACAAAATCTGAGCTTAGACATCCTAAAATAAAGTAGAAGGGAAGCCATGATTAAAATACAATGAATCCAAGGATTTAGAGCTATTTGCAAATTCAAAACCAACAAAAACTTGAATAAGGTTTCAATTGGAACATTGAAGCATAACAATGTAATTGCCATATTAAATACTAAAAATTTGGCATTTGAAAGGTCAATGAATCAAGGTAAAGTAAATTCATGTGTAATCTAAACCCTAATTCAATTAGCCATGGCATAAACTCAAACCTAAATTTTAAATCCTCAATTCAATATTGAAAATCCAATAGCAACAAAATCAAGATCAACTATAGTGAAATAGAAAACCAATTTAGGCCTTGTTATATTGTTGTCCAGAAAGGATTATAGGAAGTTGAGTTCAAGGCAAAATCAATTCATATCTAAATTCAAGTACAAATCAACTTTAAAATTGAATTGGCAAATCAAATTAGCAGTTAAAACTAGAAAATCCTAGAAAATTTAAATTTAAATAAGAATTAAAGTGGGCCTAGCCCTTCTAGGCCCTAGCCCATTTACCTAGCCTATTGGGCCTCTGGCCTGACCTGGCTTGGCCTAGCATGCCAGAGCGCGCAACGGACACACTGACACCCCGCCGTGCATGCCCTGTCGCGCCATGCTGGGTGCCACACCAACCGCTGGGCCGCTCTAGTGTGCAGCATCCCCTGCTTGTGGCCACCTCCACCTTGGATCGTGTGCATGTCCTCTTTTCCTCCCCTGGCCCAAATCCATCCTTCCTCTCGGCTGCGTGCCCTCGCCGTGCAACCGTGCACGTCGCGCCCACCTCGCATAACCACACCGGACACCACCGTACTTAAGCGCCACTATTGCTACGTCACACCATGCACCATTGCGATAACCTCATGCCATGTGCCATGATGCGCAATGCCGTCACCTTCTGCACTACCTCGAGTTGTCAGGCCACCTCAGCTGGTGATAGCACTAGCGGTCCCGATCTTTCGATGAGAGTGGTAGATTCGATTGGGGAAGGAGAAGATGTTGACGACTCGACTACAACCATGCAAGGACGTTGCGCCTTAGCGATCGATACACCAACTCCAGAGATTGTTCGTGACCTTGTCGGCGCACGATCAACCTAACCACGAGGGTACTTGTTCCTGCAAGCAATCGAAGAACAGGCAAGAACAAGATGAATAGCAACTCAATTGTAAATAAATGATATAAGATTCAATCGAAAACAGAAGAATGGTGGGGTTCCGAAGACAAGTATCCGGGCGGTCTAGCCGACACGCGCGAGTACAAGGCAAAGTAGCAAAAGCTAACTTAGTCTATCAAAACCCAAACCCTAGAAGAGGGTGCGGCTGCCTATTTAAGGGACACGGAAGGTGGAGGGTCGGCCAAAACACATGGAAGCCGAACAGGACTCGATTACAAGGCCCAAGGCCCACTTTGACTCGGACTGAAAAAGTGATGTGACTTGTTTTGCAGTTTTTGACCGGCTCAGATGGCATTTCGAGGTGAGACTAGATTCATCTGAAAGTAGACTTCAAGAGCTTTCCAAAGAGTACTCATGGGCCCCGAGAAACCTTCTGGATCAAAATTTATGGCCGTTTGAAATAGATGCTGTTAGGAAGGCCAAATCCGAGTCGAACTCGCGAACAGGACTTGGTTTGCGCTTGACGGTTCCACTTCTATACTTGAGCTCACGTGGTTCTTCCCCATGGTTCCTAAGGACAATTAAATCATCACAAGAATTAAGTAGTATTCTATTCTTTGAAACATTTGTATGCAAACTTAGGAACAGATTCACCTGATGGTTAAGTTGACGTGCTCGCGCTCTAGTCATTGGTCCTTGTATCATAGTTTCAGTTTGATGTGGAGTCGGCATGGTTGTATGCATGGAAAGGATGTCCTCATCATCCGGCCCCAGTTCAATGTTCAAGAAGGCGCTAGGCGGGCGGCGAGGAGGGGCCTAGCACCTAGGGGGCCTAGGCATCCGAATTAAAAATGAGAATAGCAGGCGAAAATAAGCAATCATGCGTATATATTTGATGTTTAGATGAAGAAAATTGTTACCTTGAGCAACAATAATATCTCTCCATCCATTTATGTTGCTTTAAATTTGGGGTGTCACATGTCCTAAATTTTAATAGCTAATCAAGAAAATCAAGCATAAAAAATTTCTGGCCCATCCAGCCAGCCCAACTGGCCCGTCCCCATCTGACCCAAAACACTAACCCTACTCCCTCTTAACTAACCGCCGCTGCTACTCCTCTTCTCTCTTTCTCTCTATTTTCTTCAACTTGTCAACGCTGCCGTTACTCCTCTTCTCTCTCTCTCTCAATTTTCTTCCTCAACCACCACCGCTACTCGCTCTTTCCTTCTCTCCCTATTTTTTTTCCTCCCGATTGGCCTTTCTCCTTCCACCAGCCAACATCTCCCCGGTGGAGGGTAGGGGAAGTGGAGGAGACGGTGGAGGGGAGACGATGAAGGGGAGGGGAGGCGGAGCCAGAAGGGAAATTCAATGGCGATGTGATTGATCCTGGTGAGGTGGAGGTGGAACGCACCTCGGGGTGACGTGGTGGAATCCGGTGAAGCTGTAGAGGGGAAGCGGAACGTACCTTGGGGCCTCTACTCGCCTAGTCTCCCATTGACCCTGACTGCGCCACCGCGTCCGCTTGTGAACGCGCCACGTCGAGCCCGCCTTTGACCAGCCTTGGACCAACTAGGTAGCTCCCCGCCTAGCCACCCGACTTAGGGGCAAGGCGCAATGGTGGGGTGCTGCCCAACGCCTACACGGGGCCTAGGTAGCCGCCTTCTTGAATAGTGCTCGAGCTTCGTTGACCCCTTAAGTAGGCTTGTGACTGCCCTTAGATGCTCCCTGTGTAATGGATTGCCTAGAGGCGTCATAGAACGCTGTATCATTGTTTGTCATGTTTCTCCGTTGCCTAAGCACACCGTCGACCACTGCGCTGGCCATTATAGCCCATGAAACTCGACATAGAGGTGCTTGTGGTGGTGGTGGTTCCATTTTGAGCATGCTCACATACCATCATGCCTTCCTTCGTTGGCGACGAGCTCACCTCTCTTTGGCGAGAGAAAGACACACTGTAGCGTGTGGTTAATTTAAACATGGGATTCATTTAGGTATAATGACTGTGATTAGTTACGCTAAGCACTCACTAATCTATGGCCCCCCTTCATTAGTTAAGTAATAAGTCTATGACATGTAGACCCCATGTAGTTTAAAAATTTGTTTAACCGGAGTTAAAATAATGTGATCCACTGACAGATGGGCCCCATTCACTGTGTACATAGTAAAAAGGTCCCACTTGTTAGTTACAGTGACTTTTCTTAATTATCAAACAATTCCGAAAAGAAATTAAAATTAGTGGGCCCATCTGTCACATAAAGTAGCTTTTTCAATAGCAAAATAAATAAAAAATAAAATTTAAAAAACCCTAGTAGGCCCACCTATCAGTGAGAGACACTCTCTCATTTTTATTTTCAGAATTAATTAAAACTTCAAACTTTGAGAGGCTCGTTCTCACTCATCGTAAGTTCAAATTTAGTGAAATTTGTTTCTAAATTCATCTAAAATAAAGATCACTACTACAAAAGAGGCTAAACTGGACGCTTATATCACAGATGGTTCCTAGAAACCGTCCGTGCTGCAAGTATCACAGACGGTTCATACGAATAACCGTCTGTGGTATTTTCACAAACGGTTTTTAATACAAACCGTCTATGATAACTTAATTATCATAGCAGACGGTTCTAGATAAGAACCGTCTATGATAATGGCAGACCTCATAGACGGTTCTTATCAAGAACCGTCTGTGAAGTATCACAGACGGTTCTTATTAAAAACCGTCTGTGATAATGATGTTATTACAGATGGTTTGTATTAAAAACTGTCTGTGATATGTTTCTCGCCTTGCAATCCCCTAAAATTTTATAATTTCCCGCCTGACTCTGAGTAGGATTCAGTTTTGAGACACTTTTAGTAAAACGGTCATAACTTTTGCATATGGTGTCCATTTTTGACGTTCTTGTACTTGTTGGAAAGCTAACGACGAGCTCGATCCAAAACAAATGACCTGCTTGTGCCAGTCACCCTCTAAGACCCTCAAAATCGGCCATCTTTAGCCCTAAATTTGCGTTGCAAGTTTTTGGTTTATATTTTTGCCCCAATTTTGGATTTTGTCTCAACTGCAAAGTTGTAGATGTCGTCGAAACCTTTAAATGAGTATATATAAGACATATAAAACTTTGTTATTTTATCTTTTCAGACTAGCTATCTATATTATACCGATATATTGTCTTTGTGATGTTACAGACGGTTGTTGTTATGAACCATCTGTGATGTCTCTATCACAGATGGTTTATAATCCAAACTGTCTATGATGTCTTGCCACGTCACCGATCCGCAGCATATCTCGCAAGATCTCGATCTCACCCGTCCATTCTCTCTGCACCGAATGGCAGGCACCGTTCTCCTCCTCACCTCGCCTCTTATTAACCCCTCTCCTACTCGAAGAACCAATATCACCAGTACTACTCCAACTCATTTGTGCGCGCGGCAAGGGTAGGAAGGGTTCGGCAAGAGCGACTGAAATTTCACTTGAACCAAGATGGAAAGAAAGAAGGCAATGGCAAGATGGAAAGGAAGAAGGCCGGCATGGAAGGGAAGAAGGCAATGGCAATGGCAAGATGGAAAGGAAGAAGGCTGGCATAGAAGCTAAAAATGGTGTTCGTTGCCCTTTTGTTTCTGCTACTTGAAAATTTTTCTGCACCATTTGTTTTAAATTGTAGTTTAATGTAGTGTAAGCATTTTTCTGAATTTGTAGCCATGAAGTTTATCTTTGTAAAATTGTAAGTGTCCTCTTATGTATGCAGTGCTATGAGTAACCTACTCGATATGGGTAACATACTCGATATCTTGTAATGTTGTAATGGTGGATTCTAATCTTAATGAAAATACAATGTGTTGTTGTGTTTGTTGCTGTATTTGCTTGTTTTCAGATGATATAGTTCACATTTCTTGAGGCTAGCCGAAAAATAAAAAAAGTTTAGGTATAGAATGAACTATTACAGACGGTTTTGTGGTATAAACCGTCTGTGAAGAATTATCACAGACGGCTCAAACCAGAAACCGTCTGTGATGGGGAAGTATCACAGACGATTCTATATACCAACCGTCTGTGATACTCACACATCACAGACGGTTGGTAGCTAGAACCATTTGTGATACTCACACATCATAGACGGTTGGTAGCTAGAACCATCTGTGATGTGTGAGTATCATGGACGGTTCATAGCTAGAACTGTCTGTGATAGTGCTTTTCACAGACGGTTCTAGTTATAAACCGTCTGTGATGTATTTATCACAGACGGCTCACAAACCGTCTGTGATAACTTCTGATTATCACTGACACATAAAATCAGACGGTTAAAAAAACCGTCTGTGATGACAGTTTTGAACCGTCTGTGATGACCCTTTTTGTAGTAGTGGATCTATACAATGGAACTAAAATTATGAATTTTGGAGTTCATTTGAATTTAGTTCTAATTTATAGAATTTTTATCCAAATTTTTTTGCAATGTTTAAATAGCATATGAGGCCCATAAAGAAGAAGCTAGAGCAAACCAACACCCGCAAGACCAATTGACTTGTGAACAAGGTGAGTTAACACTTTTGATCATATTGAGCCTAAAATTTGTGAAAATTATTTTTGTTTAAAATATGAAATTGCATGCTATTATTCATTATACAAGTTATGTTCGCCCTAGAATTTTAGATACATGCCCATCATTTGTTACATTAATATTATGTTACATTCCTTGGCATAGTTGAACAGTCAACCCTTGTTGCTCTAGGGAATATAATAGTAACATATTGATAGTAAATCTACAATTATCACCGTACTTAGTACTGTTTAGAAACTTTAGGGCACCAAACTGCCCCAAGCATCATTTTCAATCATGAGAATTTGTTTTGGGCATTCTTTTGAGAAAATGGTCGGTATAAGTTAACATGGTTATTTTATGTTCTCAAATCCCCAACATGCTTGTGTATCTGGACAGATGGTAAGAGGGGTTGGCACAGTGGATGCACGAGAGTGGCTGGATTATGGTAGAACCGCTTAGATACCCTAAGGACCAAATCTTATCATAACCTCCAAATGTAATACAGTACAACCACAAGTCTATAAAGTACAACTTGGCTTAGTAAATTTATCGAACCTTAGAGTCACCTCGCTGGTGGGGGAGTGAAGTAGTGCAAGTGCGGATACATTCCTGCTTGAATGGGACACCAAGGGAGAGTGCAGTTGCCAGCTACGCTAGTCATTGTGGAAAGTAATAGTCCAGCTACACTAATCATTGTGGCGAACATTCCGCACAACTTATGGGACCTACTGTGTGTAGGAGAAGCCATATGAGTGAGATGACAAAGGGGTGAGGTAAGTTTAAAGGTTATTGTGATGATCTACTCATCTACATAACCAAGGAATCATGTGGAGCAATGAGCCAATAGTCTCTTGTGGGTAAGGTGTACAACATCTGCAGAGTGTAAATTGTTCGAATAGCTATGCCGACGGCCATGAGAGGGCATGGAAACTTACATTGATATAGTTATGTTTTCAGAAACTTGTGGGTGGGATTGGGAAAGTGCCAGGCAGTAAAAGCCCCAATTTATGTTGCCCTGGGATGTAACACTAAAAAGCTAGCATATGGTGTAACACTATTTTATGTGCCCCAATCCTGGTGATAGAGTTAAGCAGATGTAACACTAAAAAAGCTAGCATATGGTGTAGAAACTATGTAATGGTGGATGAAATCTGTACTTCTATTACTATTGCAATCTTTTGTATACTTTAGAAAACCTATTTTAGTTAAAATTGCTAAGACTCAAGATTCCTAGTTATTGTAAATTTGTAAGGCATTTGGCAAATAAAGCATCCCAAACCATCCGTTGATAAGCCATGCATCTATATAATTGCATATTGAGTGTTGGCTCATAGAGCATGGTCGTTTATGCTCACACTCACTCAATACAACCAAAATAGGTGAGCAAGATCACTATGCCTACGACAACGCATCTGATCCAAAGGAAGGAGCAGACAAAGGAAAATCAGATGATCCTCTATAAATTCTTGTCCTTATGTAAATATTTAGCTTGATCAACCCTTATGTACACTGCTACCTGACATGGTATATTTAAACTCTGATGTGTGTTATTAATGTATAGTATGGCTCAAGTGATGTATGAAATAATTCATTAATGTATCTATGAACACTATCTACTGATCCAAGGAACAGTGCAGTGGAATCATAGAGGATTCTGGATTATAAAATCTAGGTCTAACATCAATAAATACAACCACAAACTTATGCAAGTATTCCATGAATACTTTATTCATGAGGTTCATGAAATAGGCTGACGCATTGGTTAAGCCAAACGATATAACTGTGAACTCATACGGACCATACTGGGTGGTAAACGCCGTTCTAGGGATATCCTCAGCCCTGATCTTGAGTTAATGGTATCCTGACCTTAGGTCTATCTTAGAGAACCCTATGGCTCCTGAGAGTTGGTGAAATAGGTCATCAATGCGAGGTATTTGTTCTTGATGGCCACATAATTGAGGGCTCTATAGTCCACACATATTCTTGTGGTGTCGTCCTTCTTCTTTACGAAAAGCACTAAGGAACCCTAGGGTGGCAAGCTAGGTCTGATAAATCCCTTTTCTTGCAATTCCTCAATCTCCTTCAGTTCTTCAAGGTAATGACAAACTCTATGTCTCTATGTTGGTGGCATGCAAGGCAATTCCTCTAGAAACACTATCGGCTAGTCTTGAACTACTGGTATTCCTTCTAGAAGCACATCTTCAAGGTAATAGACTACACATCCCCAACGATGGGGACAGTCTACATTAACCTTTATTGTTAATCCGAGGTACTAGGTAAGTACTATCCTTCTATTGGTATAGTCTATCATTCCATGGTATCTGGCCAACCAGTCCATCCCTAGGATGATATCCAGTGTTTGGGATTGTAGCACCATGAGGTCTGCTAAGAACCCCAATTCTTTTATGGTAATTTATACCCAAGAACTTATTAATGTAGCAGTTAAGGGTCCTCGGGTGGGCTAAGTACCACGGGTTTCTTCAACTTATAGGTTGTCAACTTAAGCCTTTCCACAAACTTCCCCGATATGAAAGAATGAGAAGATCCAAAATAAAAGAGAACATGTGCAGGTACTGACTTAGTAGAAAATGTACCCATTAGAACTCTAGTAGCTTATTGTTCTTCTTCTGCCGTGACATGATTCACATGGTCCTAATTTGGCATTGGTGCGGCTCTGGATGCTTGTGGGGTCTGATAGCCCTTGCTAGGCATTGATGCTTGACCTTGAGTTGGAGTGATTCTAGGTTGAACTTCACTGGTGAAACTTGGCGATTCGGGCAACGGTTAGCAAAGTGTGCTTTCTCTCCACAATTAAAGTAATGGAGATTTGCCGCAGGGTTGACTGCAGTGGGTTGATTTGTAGGACAAGGGGTACGAAGTATGTTGCCACTGGGATGTAGAGCTAGAGCTAGAGCCTTTGATAGTGGGACTTCCACTTTCCTATAGGAAGGGTTTCCATGGTATGTTGGCATTTGAGGATAACTTCCTTGCAACCTCTGGGCTGACATCTTGCGCTTGAGGCTTGCCTCCACTATCCTTTTCTCATTTTTCAAAATGAGAGCTTTGTTGATCAAGTGGTGGAAATAAGGAAAGTCTTGAATAATCAGCTGAACTCTCAGCTCTTCATGCATGCCTTATAAGAAATAGTCAATCTTCTCCTCTTCGTCTACTACATCTCCTGGAGCTTAGCGAGCCAATTAGTTAAACCGGCTGAGGTATTCATTGATTGATGTGTTGCCTTGCTTCAATGCTCTGAATTTGTTTTTCTTCATTAGCATGATGTCAGCAGGTAAGAAGTTTGTCCTAAAAGCAGCCTCAAACTCAGTCCAAGAGATAGCATGCCTTCCTAGTTCAGTTACCTTTTCTGCTTGCTACAATTTCTTCCTCTACTTGTCCTTGTTGTCCTACAGTTCCTTTTATTTGTCCTTGGTGCCCTTTAGCTTTTGCTGTTTCTTCTTCTTCTTTAGATTCCTCGTTTGCTATGATGAAATACAATACAAGGCCTAAGGTGGCTGCATAGAATTAATCATATGGGTTAAGTGTTACATGACCCCTAGTACATAGCATATATATAGGCCATGTTATGCCACCATACCACACTAGGATACAAATCATAATGTCTACTCGACTAGTACAGAAGAAAAGGAAAAGTGCTTACAACCCAAAAGACTACACTAGCAAGCACTGCTAGCTAACTTGAACCTAAACCCTAAATCAGCCAACTCCTTTGCCAGGGTATGGCCACAACAAGCTATGTAGTCACTCGAAGAGTGGGAACGAGAGCGGTTGTAGGTAGGTGATCGAAAGCAGCAAGAATGGGAGAGGCTGCATCCTCTGCTGGAGTCTCTGATGTCGACGATAGTCGACGGACTGGGGTGTCGCACGCTCTTGCGCATAGTGACTAAGGTGGGGTCCCAAAGGTCGAGTCAGCGCTGGGTTGAGACAACGAGGGGTCCAGGTGGTGCTGGGTAGTAGATAGCTACTGCCAACAGTATGCACTCAAGCTCAGCGACTGCTACTATCCTCTCTCCTACCACCACAACTAGGGTCCGCTCACAGCTATTGAGCTGGGTGCGAAGGGTATCGAAGTGAGTGTAATTGTTAGTGAGGAGTATATGGAGCTGGGCATCGGTGTAGGTGGCCCCATAGCTCTGGTAAGCTGGACCTAGTGTGTCAATAGTGGATCATCCTCTGTGGTGA
The DNA here is from genome assembly GCA_036346575.1 of Dendrocalamus sinicus. Lineage (NCBI taxonomy): Eukaryota > Viridiplantae > Streptophyta > Magnoliopsida > Poales > Poaceae > Dendrocalamus > Dendrocalamus sinicus. Next base: position 16,059,734 of record CM070675.1, on the reverse strand, counting down.
TGTATGTCTCGTAGTAGTGCTTACCCTCCTAGAGAGACAAGTAGAAGTGGAACGGAGAGGTATAGAGAGCTACCTCATGAATCTCACATAAGTGAGCTGAGGCCAAGTGGACTACGTCCTGGAGAATGTCTGAAGAGGAGCTCTTAGGGTGCTCGGTAATGAAGGTGCGAGGCTCAAACTCGCCTTTCCTCTAATAGAGAAAAACCTCCATCACCCAAAATTCGTGGTCTAGGATCTAAGTCTTCCAGGACCGCAAAAATGATGATAGCCCAGATATTGTAGGATGTCCGCAAACTCACCGTCATCCTCGCCATAGGAGAAAAAGTCCCACGGGCCCTGGTCAGATGATCTGGCCATCTACAATTTTTGAACAAGAATGAGTCAAAATAGTGTGAAAACATAAGGAAAGTAAAGGTAAGCCAAGAACTAAGAGTGATGAGTAAAAGCAGTAATACGTTATATTTTCAAAAAGTTCTTCTTAGCTTTTGGATATAAGACTCAAGTCCTTAGGTACGACCAATCTAACTAAAGACTTTTAACCTATAGTCGTGTGCTCTGATACTAGCTCTATCGGACCCGAATTTAACCAACCCAAAATCCTCTGTGAAGCCACTGCATTATGCCCTGGATCAGTTGATAGTGCTCACAGATACATCACTGAATCATTGCATGCATGATGTAAACTATACCATTCATTAATATTACAAATTAGAGTTTAAATAAACCAAATCGGGTCAAGTTTACAATAGGGATAATCAGGCCAAATGGATATATGATATAAAATAGAAGCGAAAGCAAAAGTTGAGGGCACATCTTACCACAAGCAAGCAACTAGGTATTAACCAAGAGCCTAGATAATATTGGTGCACACAACACCAACTTAGTCAGCATAACTGGGGTAAGACCTAGACTACTAGAGACTACCCTAATCTCCTCTATCTTCATCATCATCAGCTCCTGGGGCATTGTAGTACGTGTAGTGTCCTTGGTCCATAGGCTTTAAGAGATTTAGTAAGCGAGGGTGAGCACAAACAACCGTGCTCCGCGAGCTAACACATAGAATGTAGTATTATACATGCAAGGTTCCACAAAGGTAGGTTCGGGTTCTTTTATTTCCAAAATGCATTATTTGAAAACTAGAATAAGATAGAAATTACTATTACATATCATTTTTACTAAACCATGTTTTCATTAAAGAGAATAAAAGTGTGCAATATTAATATCAGTGCAGGTTCTATCCACCATATGCTAGTTTTTGAAACTAGGGTTACATCGACCTAGGGCAGACCAAAACTGGGGTTACATCCACCAAACGAGTTTTCATCACACCCACAAAGTTAGAAATAGATACTAATTCGAGTGAGTTCCCATTTCCACCCTTAACCATGGGTATGGTTGTTCGAACAATTTAAACTCTGTAGATATTGTACACTTTACCCATAAGAGATAATTAACTTGTTATATTTCACACATTTTCTTGGACATGTGAATCAAGATCACCACAAGGCCTTTAAAATGCATCACCCAATGTAAGTTACACTTGCTAAGGTTTTATCTTAGTGAGATTATGTCCACCACACCAAGACTCCCTCTTGCACCACACGAGGCTTAAATCCAGCGACACGACTTGTGTCCACGATGGCTTAAAACCAGCCATACGACCCATGGGTCACTCCAATGGTGCAATCAACACTGGTAGATGCAAATTAGTTAGACAGGCATACCCATTATAGACTTGTGGTTGTACTATTATACATTGGGAGGTTATCACAGAATTCAATCCTTAAGAGTTATCGGGGCGGTGCTACCACAAACCACAATTTCTCATGCTACATCCACATCAACCTTCATACCATCCGCCCATATATGGTAAAGCAAGTTTTAGGGTTTTGAGAAGCACAAAACAAAGTTATCTCAACATACCAGCCATTTCCCTCCAATGGTTGCCCAAACTAGTTTCATAATTAAAAGATAATGAAAGGGCAATTTAATGCCTGGTATTTAAGCGAGACTAAGCATAACGCTTAAGCACAACTTATAGCTAGTATGGTTAGCATTAAGTTTCTAGGGTGACAAGGATTACGGTGTTCAATTTTCCAAAAGAATAGAGTAATAATAATACAATGTTGAGTAGGCATGTATCTATAACCTTAAATTGAATATATATTTGGATAAAAAAATAATAGCATGCAATTTGATCATTTAAAAATATATAAATTTGCATAAAAATGTAGATTTGATATGATTAAAGTGTTAACTCATCTGGCTCACAAGCGGGCTACTCCTGAAAATCTTGAGTTGGCTTGAACTACAGCTCTTTCGTGTCCTCTTACTCTACTCGGACGATCACATCGAAAAGTAAATAAACACATAAACAAAACAAATAAACCCCAATTGGATGATTCCACTATCGTTAGACAAATCTTGAATGTAGATGAATTCATAAATAATTTTCATTAAATTTGGAGTTAAAATAAGTGAGAATGGGCTCTCCAAACTTTAAATTAAGATTAAATCCAAAAATAAACATAGGAGAGAGTACTCTCTCACTGGCAGGTGGGGTCCACCAAAATTAATTTCTTTATCGAATTATTTCTTAATTGGAAAAGGTTAGCGAGATTGATAGGTGGGACCCTCAGGCTTTAATTTAATTTTGAATTATTTTCTTAAGGAAAAGGCTTGAGATGCTGCCAGATGGGACCAACCATTGTTCATCACAGTGAAATAGGGCCCACTTGTTAGTGGCTCTTAATCAAGTAACAAGTTAAACATGATTTTAAAAGGACAGACCTACATGTCATACGGTCAAAGGCTTAACTTATTGAAATGGGGGCCCGCACATCAACGAGGATTAACAAAACTTAAGCGTGGTCATTAACACTAATCTAATTACGTGGTTTAAATCTAACAACGGGTAAACAATACTCATTCTTCCTGCTGATAAGAGTGTTGCTCATTACCGGTGAGAGGAGCCACAACAGCCGGAGCGAAGGTCAAAACGGGTTGCTCAACTTGGACCGCACATCCAGGCGAGGCGGAGGGCTCAATTCGGTGCACAGGGTGACTGGTGGCGAGCTGGGCGGTGACAAAGCATGGGCGCATGGCACCACGGCAGCTGATAGCACCAAAATCAAATTAAACCCTAGGGGAGCTTCATGGGACAGAGGGGAACTTACCTAAGGTGAAGGCGAAGCTCTAGGAAGGGGAGTCACGTTTTCATGTTCTAGTTGAACACTTTCCATTTATGATTAAAGGAGAAGATTGTTCTTTTACCAAACATATGCGGATCAAATCACGTCTTATAATAAGAAGAAATCTTTCTCGGTATCAATCCCCTTGCCCCTCATTCTTTGAGAATCAGAAGGATCCTTTTCGAGTTTCCATTTCTTCATTTGGAATCTGGGCTCTTCTATCTTTGACTTCTTTTTTTGGCTTTATTCTTTATTTATTTCACTTTGATTTTTCCCTCTTCCTCTATCCCTATCCTCTAGGTACAGCGTTTGCATCAATAGAGAACCTTTTCCTCTGTATGAATCGATATTATTCCATTCCAATTTCTTCCCAAAACTTCCCAAGAAAAATCCTAAATTGGATCCAAAATTGACGGGTGGCGAGGAGGTCGACGTGGGCGGAGAGAGAGAGAGAGAGAGAGAGAGAGAGAGAGAGAGAGGAGGTCGGCATGGCTCGAGATGTCTTCCGGATGTCCACTCATGCTCCTAGTGCAGCGAATCGAGATCGGCGTTGACGGTAGGGGAGATGGCTGGAGCTAAAGAATAAGAGGCTGGAAGGATTTCGGTGGTGAGGGAGACGATGAAATAGCTATTGGGAGCAAGGGAAATCCACTTGGGGGGTTTTATAGCCGAATGGGAGGAGATGGCCGTTGGAGCGGCATCATTGCGAGTGAAAACCGAGGGTGGCTGCACTTGACGCATGACACAGCATAGTACAACGCGGGCGGAGCCAAAGTGCAGCGCAGAGAGGAGTTAAGGTAGAGGCAATGGTCAATCGCGAAGATCCTAAGTACGGGAGCGGTGGAAGTAGGCATGGTGTGTGGCACATGGAGAGGAGAGGGACAGAGGTAAAAGCAGAGCCTAAGCGAGGTCGGCATGGCAGTGTGGCGCATAGGAGTGCACAAGAGGAGGAGGCGCTAACCGCGCATGCGGTGAGCGTGGGTCGGGAGCACGCATGTGATGGGCGCGGGTCGGGACCACGCACGACGCAGTTGGAGCGAGTGCGTGGTGCGTCTAGTGCGTCAGCATAGGAGAGGGCATCTCAAGCCAGCATGGGCTAGGCCAAAGGCCAACTGGGTCAGGGAAGGGAAAGATGGGTTGGGCTTAGCCCAACAGGCTGGAGTTTGGATTTTTTACAATTCGATTGAATTTAAGTTTGAACTTTTTCTTTGAATCAAATTACAAATTTTATTCAAGCACTTTTTGAGCTTCCCAAAATGGGATGTTACACTTGCAGAGTTGGAGTCTCGGGCAAATCATATAACATATTGGACCCACTTATGGCAAGTTTACATTTGACTTAGTTTATCATTTTTGTTGTATTCTTCCTTGTTTTATAGAATTGGAGGAACAAGTCACAATACAACAACACAAAAATGAAGCATTTTTTGTCAAAAGAACAAACCTAATTTAGAGGCAAAATACAACACTTAGTCAGAATGAACAAACCTATTTGACGATTGTTTTTTTCTAAACCAAATTTGAGGATTGTTTCAAAAAAACAAGGCTTACATGTTTTGCACAGCACATTAGGGCAAGTAGCGCATCGTCCCCTGTCTCTCTCTCTCTCTCTGAAGGGAAAAAGGTTGCCCATTCCTCAAGTGACTGAAGTCACTTTTCTCAACAAATGGATGAAGATCTACCCCACTCATCACACCCCTCACTTCCTATATGTAACCCACCCTCTCAACTCTAGGATAAAGAATGAAACAAATAATCATTCTACCTAGACAAAAGATAAACTTAAGTTTGGTGAACTCCTTAAAAATACAAAGACAAAAAAATTTCAAACCTACAAAGAATAAAGTAAACCTAGATAAACTCTAAAAAACAAAAACAAATAGAACTAAAAAATTGCATAAAGTTATGCTAAAATTGCACATTAGTTAGCAATGTAATTTTAAGCTTCATACTATACAATTTTAGGTGACCAAGAGATAAGAAATTTCAGACGACTGAGAATTAACAAAACCAAAAAAGTAGTGCACTGCCCTTGCCTAGGGTCAATAGCTCAAAGCCTCAAACGAGCGATTTGACTCGAGCAAAAACACTACAAAAGATGGCAATTACAATTGCGGTTGCAAAGTTTATTTAATAATAAAACAAGCTATAGTCATCACCAGCTTTATATAAATAAGGAAATAAGGGAAAAGTCTGGTAGGAAGGAGAGGAGAGATTGGAAAATAGCGTAAGAGAGAAGAGAGCGAAGGGAAGGAGAAGGGTGTCCCACATACATGAGATCATAAGGTGCATGCAGACAAAAAAAATGATCAAATAGCTAAGAATGGATGGAGGCGAAATTGGAAGGTTGCAGTTAAAGATGCCCAGAGGATAAGTTACCAATGGGCGCCCACGGAATTGCATTTTCGACAGAATAACTAACATATCACGAGACAAAATGTGGAATCTTCTTTTCAAATGATCTATCCAGGCATCATATTTTTAAAGGGTTTGCTACTAAATTAATTGTAGAGATTGGTTTAATCCTACCTATTGTGCTTTTGAGGAGCTGGTGACTGAGAGACTTCTTGGGACTGAACTGTGCATGATGGACTCTATTATCATGATGAAGTGATGACATTCTCTTGCAACCTGCATGTCTTGTTGGATCGAAATCGGCAACAGAGGGGGAGGTGAATGTTGCTTTCAAAAATCCCCCTAAGTATCCACTTAAGAAACTCTTCTCCGATAGCAACAGACGCTATGAAGAAAGAGTTATGTTCATTTGAAACTTAAGCGCACAGACGAAAAAGCGTGACACAAGAATAGATATTGATTTTACTAAGGAAGCGGCAAAGCGATTCACACTTCTTGGTTTGGCCAAAAAGAAAGAGAGCAAGAACTGCAAAGGCTTGAAACCAACACCCAACAGAAAAGCATAAAAGAAACACAAAAAAAGCTGACTAAAAGAAAAGGAGAGCAGGAGATTAAAATGGCAAAAAAAAGCAACTGCCGAAGAAAGATCACAAAGGATTGCTGCAGCCGACTGAGACCTTCAACATTGTACTGGCCGAAGAAAGTAAATCAGTGTGAACACCAGCTGCTGCCGATAACAACTGATGAGGAAATGAGCTGCTGACGGCACATTAATTTCTGTGACTTGAACCTGGACAGCAAGAGGAAATTGATCACAGAGAGCAGCACAAGCTCAAATGGCCGGAAACAGAAGAAACAACCAAAACAGAGAAACTGAAAGTTAAGAATAAAAAGAGAAAAGCCAAAAGAAAAGAGAAACTGAAAGGGGACACAATCTGAAGTAGTCATCGAGCTGTCCTAGCCATACTTCCCTTCTCAGATCAAGAAATAAGAATAGCAAGAAAACAGCAAAGAAACTACCGCCAAAAAGGGAATGGAAGCCTTAATGAGTGAATAATCCAATCAGTTTACTGCATGCATGTTCGGCTGAACCCTTTTTTTATTACCGATTAGCTCACTGCAATGAATGCATATCGGCTGAATTGAAGCACAAAAGAAATGGTAGACTTTGCTGCCGAGACATGAGAGCACACCTGCTCACAGGCACTTGAAAAAGATGAACTAAAAAAGACTGGAATGGCAAGAACTTGAGAAGAGAAAGCTAAGGGAAAAAGAGATACTCTAACCCTGCTGAATTACCAAAGCAAAGACAACTACTAAGAAGGTACTTCATGGCAGAAAAGAGGCACAAAACAGCAGGAGATCAACTCAAGAACCAAAAGGAAATCAAACCCAAAAGAAATCAACAAGGGACCAATGCAGAAAAATAAAAGAACACTAGAACAACTCAAGTAAGATCTCTCATATTGAAATTGATACGGAGAGATACGCGATTACAAAGAGTTGTTTTACAGTCTTCTCAACCCAAATAAGAGCACACACTCAAGAACACACCCTCAACATCCCCATACGCAATTAGAATTGAGGAACTCACTCATACAAGGTTGGAAAAAACATCAAAACCCTCTCTCAAGCCATCTCTCTCTAAAAATCTGCATCTAGCACTAGAGAACACCTCTCTATTTATAGCCCTTCATAATGGGTTCACATTTGCTTTGCCCATTAAGCTTTTGCACTTTACCCACTAACTCTAACCAAATCCACTTCCTTTAGTGCAGCTTTGCGTATTCACCAAAACGCCCCTCCTGCACCTTCCAGGAAGCTTCCTCATTCCTTGCCTTCCAAGCCACGCAGCCACCTCGAGTCCACGCCGTCTTCGGCACACCCCGACCGCTCCGACCTCATCACCCCCTGCGCCTAGTCGGGTCATCCCGTGCCTCGCCACGACTCCACCTCAATGTCCTGCAGCCATCACAGACAAGAAACAAATCACATAGCACCGCTCAAAATATTGTAACCATATAATAATATCCGAAGAAATACTCAAAGCCCAAACCGATCGCAACGAAAAATAAACGACTTAAGCACGTTCGACCTAGTTCGACAGGGTTCGACCGAAACCTACTGCACCATGCAACGCCTTGGCTCGAACCACTCAAACCAAACTCAAACTTTCCCGAACAAGCGTCAATTACTCATCACAAACATGGGGTCATATCCACATGGTCTCTCAATCTCCCTCTTGATGAGTATATTGACAAACACAGAAAAAGCATAAAGTTGAGTTTGAAAATGAAAGAAAGTCAAGCATGGTCTAAAGAAAAACAAAGAAGCTTATGACCATATCGACAAACGGAGCACTAGAGCAAAAACAGAAAGAGCAAATTGTTCTCCGAAGCTCTAGAAAGTTCCCAAATGGCTTTTTCTCCGCTATTCTCCCCCTTTTGGCAATAAAATCATCAAGATGCAAGGAAGAGAAACAATCATGAATATGAGTGAAATGGCTGAATATTATTCATTTTAAGCATGATGAGCCATGAAGATTATCCAAAATGACCGTGAAATATTACACCAAGCCATAACTCATAAGTATGCTATCAAGATCATGACAATGTGTGTATAGACAAGCTAGGCCAAATAAGTCATAATATGAAATTTAGTCAAATTGCTTAGCATGTCAAGTCAACCAAGATTATAGTCTAGCTAAAGGTATCCAAAGATGATGCGGGCCATGTCAATAAGCTAAGTGGAACCAAGAAGCTAATATTGAGTCAATTTAGAGTGCTACAAGTTCAAAAATGAATCATTTGTTTAACTACTTCAGTCTGTTTGGTAACTAAGCAAATTTAGCACAATTGACATGTTTTTCTTTTTAAAGCTCATGGTCGTTTCCAACCAAAATTTTAGTCATATGCTAGATCTCAAGCCTTATGCGACCGCTTCAAGCTAGGAGCTTAAGAAGATAGTCTTGGTCATCCAAAACTCCCCCTGAGTTCATACCTAGTGCAATGGCAAGCAGTCTCATGAGAAAGAATTGGTGAGATCAGTTTTTTTCGCACAAAAGAGATCTTTTTGCATTTTTTACGAACAAAAGACTTGTATTAACTCATTCTTCATCAAGAAACTAACATAGCTCAATCTAAAGCTTAATAAAGATTCAAGACTCAACTCAGCCTATTTGACATGGCCTGAATCATAAGAGGATAACTAAAGGCAGACTAGTCTCAAGTGCTAACATGACATGATTTAATTCAAGTTGTGCATTTTAATCAACGTATCATGGCAACGAAAAATAAACGATTTAAACACGTTCGACCTAGTTCGACAAGGTTCGACCGAAACCTACTGCACCATGCAACGCCTTGGCTCGAACCACTCAAACCAAACTCAAACATTCCTAAACAAGCGTCAATTACTCATCACAAACATGGGGTCATATCCACATGGTCTCTCATGTCTCCTAGTCACGAGTTAATTTTACACCGCCGCAGGCATTGACATTTCTCTTTTGATGCACTGTCTCATATTTATCCTTCTATTTTAAGTCTTATCCTAGGGAATCTCTTGTATGAGATGCATGTGAATTTGTCTAAGCATACAAGGGGTACCTATCCTAGTAAGGGTTTAATAAGTAACAAACCTTTCGAGGTAATTCATTTTGATGTTTGGGGACTCTATGAGGTTCACAGTGTTTCCGGACATAGGTGGTTTGTAACCTTTATATGCATTAGTCGTTATGCTTGGCTCTATTTGCTAAAACATAAAAGTGAAGTGTTTTCTGGTTTTAAAGATTTGTGTGCTGTAATTCAAAATCGGTTTGGAACAACCATTAAAACTTGGCATTCTGACAATGGTACAGAATATGTTAACCAGGAGTTTAAACAGTTCCTTGTGACAAATGGCATTGAACATCAAACCACATATGTTAATACTCTATAACAAAAATGGTGTTGCAAAACAAAAAAACATGCATTTGCTTGGGGTTGCTCATTTACTGATGTTCGCAATAAATGTTCCTAAGTTTCTTTCCGGGAAAGCAGTAAATACTGCAGCATATTTGATAAACCATACGCATCTTCGTGTCCTTAATCATAAGACTCCTACTGAGTGTCTTTTGAAATCAAATGATTTTGTTCTCTCCAAAAGTCTTTTGGTGGTATGTTTTGTTCATGATTATAGAAACTATGTTGGTAAACTAGATCCTCATGCTATTAATAATTAAATGTGTTTCCATGGGCAATTCTCCATCTCAAAAAGGATATAGGTGCTGGTGTCCCTCAAAACATTCTTTGTATGTATGTGACATTTTGTGAACATAGATCTTATTATAGCCCAACCAATGATACCGGAATTAGTCTATCCCCACCTGAAGTGCACCATTCTTGTTCCTACTTTAGGTGTTTCTAATGATGGCACTAGCAATTCGAGTTTCAGGGGAACTAATAGTTAATGAGAATGGTGGCAATAATAATTCTTGTCATAAAGACATGCAAGTTGTGATTGAAAATTCTTCTTCACCTTCACATGATGTAGAGTCCCCTATGCATGAGGAGCAGGTACCAATTCCCACTCTTAGCCTAGTTGCTCCTACTAGCAACATGGGGCAAGGTGGTAATTAATTGTATTCCTTTTCACCCAAGCTAATGATCTACCTATTGCTTTAAAAACACTAGCTAGATCATCACAAATCCCACCACGCCTCAAAGATTATGTTGGTTATAAACATGACATCGCCAACTTCATCTCTTACAAACAAGAGTTTAATTCCAGAGTTTAATTGCCTCCCTTGATTTTGTTTCCATACCTACTAACTTGAAAGTAACTAATAAGAGGAACCCAAGTGGGCCGGTCCCATCCACCTTCTGGCAGCTTCAGGCTCTATCATTCACTAAGGACTCGGCAATCAATCTTCACAGCATATGGAGGAGACAGTTGGCTTGTGAAGATCGACCACTTCTACTATATCGACGTATTTACATTGAATCATGCTGCTTCAACTTTTTCGCTGCACTGCGCGTCTAGTGGTAATAATCTATAATCTTTTTACTCGGCGGTAGAATTTTAATTTGCACTATTATAGTCTATCCATATCCCAACACTCAATAAGGACATCAAGCCCTGTAGATGTGTAAAGGAAATTTCTGTATACTCTCACCAACCAGTAACCATCATCTATCAATAACTAACTTTGAATTTATGTGTTTTATGCCAAGAAGATTAAAGTAAGCCTTTAGGTTTCCATTTCCGACTGCTATATGCATTAGTGTTACCGAAATTAACATCATCAGCACAACCTCAACAAATCACTCAGGGTTGTGGCTTTGCGAAGTGCTCGTGGCACTCGGCAAAAGCACGAAAACACTCAAAGCCCTTGCCGAGTGCCACCCACGGCATAGCTCACACGTCATAGTTTCGGCGGCAAAGAGCTCTTTGCGAGAGCTTTTATCGAGCACTCGGCAAGCCTTTGCGAAAGTGTCTTAACGCGACCCTCGGCAAAAAAAGGCGGTGGGCGATATACGGTGGCGGCGTCGTTTGCCGAAGTGCCGGGCGGAATGGCACTCGGCAAAGATTATACTTTGCCGAGTGTCGTGGTAAAGACACTCGGCAAAGCTTAAAACTTTGCCGAGTGTTTTCCCCCGACACTCGGCAAACTCAAAACACTCGGCATAGTACGTTACCAGAATGCCCAGAAACGTTATTTTGCCGAGTGTTTTTACCATGACACTCGGCAAAACCATGACACTCGGCAAAGTATGCCCCAGAATGCCCAGAAACGTTACTTTGCCGAGTGTTTTTACCATGACACTCGGCAAAGTATCCCTTTGCCGAGTGCAACACACGGCAAAGTAGTAAAAAACTGCCAGTTTTAAATGTTTATTGCACCCCACTCAAACAAGTCACAATATATCACAGTATATCAATAATATATCACATATAGTCCAAAATTAATCACCACAAGTGTCATTCACAATCATTCACCAAGTGGAAC